>CAWUFW010013211.1:12500-489527 GCA_963921515.1 Calotriton arnoldi
ACCAGGAAGGTACTTTGTTCACCGGGCCCTGTGCGTCATGTAGTTCCTATAAATCTATTTAGGATCTGCGTGTTTAGACAACATAAACTGTGGGATCGGTGTCAAGACTGATTCCAGACACCCCCACCTGATATGTTCGCCTGTATACCAGCTAGCTCACAGTGCCACTATGAACTCCTCTTACCAAGGAGTGAATAGTTTCTGTCAACTATCAAAGATGACAACCCTGTCCTCTCAGGGATCGTGGAAACAGTACAGTACTTTTCACTCAGTCACTCGTGCTCACTTTGTCTCAGAGAGGTACACAGAATAAATGATGGGGGATGTTTACAATAAGCATTTATTGAACCAGCGACATTCTAGCGTAAAATACGTGTGCTGCAACAACCATATGAAAGAAACAGATGTATACTGGTATAAGCACCAATAGAGTAAATAGATGGTAGAATTCTACCATAATGCTAAAACAATGGATATATGCTGGCATATAAATACGTGACCGTAATAATATGTACTCCTACGATGCTAACCCTAACTAGATGTGCCTAAATGTACCTAGCATGTATGTAGGTGTATAGCCAAGAATCCCCTTAGGATAAAGCCAACCCCATTACCTGATGTGGGAGAGCGAATGACCCCGTCTTGTTGTCGAGGTAGACACCCCATAAGGGATGTCAGACCATTGCGTGCTGGAGTGTCTGCGTGTAGTAACCTCAGCGTCTCGTGTCAGCCTTTCTCCTCTGCCTGCCCCAGCAAAGATATGGTGCTTATATACCCAAAAGGTACCCTCAGGGGTTCTACCTTGCTGTGTCATGTCGGCCGTGGATGACAATGGTGATGAACCTTATACACAGTTATTGTGCAGAAGATTGTAATCCTGCTGTGATTCTGAGAATCCTCATGCATAATAAATTAGGCCAGTTTTCGGGGAAAACCACACGACATTTATGCAGCACCTAACTAGGTAAAAGGTCAGCACCAAAAACCGTTATCTAGTACAATTGCAGGGTAAATGTAGGTAAAAGGTTAGGAGACTACCCAAGCCTATATTGGGGTACGTTGCAGTTCATAATGTGTGGGTCCTGTAGCCGGCCTGCACTTCCACAAGCTCAGCCCAAACTCTGGCTTTTCCCAGCACGAACTAAAGATGTAATTTCTTCTAAGTGCTCTACTACATTTCTTCTTTTAAAATTCAATAGCTCAAATTCTAAACATTGGATTTTTGTCGTTTTGGTCTCGTTTTGTTTAGAACATAAAAATCTATTTTTCTAAACCTGTGTGAAGTCTTTTTGTAGTGTATTCATTGTGTGTGTGTGTTGCACAAATACTTTACACATTGCCTCTTTAGATAAGTCTGACTACTGTGTTAAGCTGACAGAGGCTGAGCACAGGTTATCTTTTGCTGTGTATCTAGCTTACCCCGACTAGGATTGTGGCTTCTGCTTGGACCGGGTGCATACCTTTGCCAACCAGAAACCCAATCTTGGTGGCAAACAGTAAAAAAAAAAATAATAATAATTAATAAATAAAATAAACACACACGCAAACTCAGGTGCAAGACACCTACATGAGGTCTTGAATTGGTGATGCCCAGGCCTTGCCAGCTCTGTATTGAATATGATATTTGATAACACATACTATGATACACTCGATTGGCTATTGAAGAGCTGATGGAGTACATTGGCCTTATTCAGAACATTCTGTTTTAGACTTCTGGTATGAGACACTAAATCACACACAAAGTTATATACCACCTTCATGGATTTACCACCCAGGTGCTAGACAGTTGCATCAAAACACAATGAAGCTATTGTACACCTCATATGGGGCGCAGCATGGGTCAGGACTATGCTGCAAGTCTGCCTTAAAGCCTGTGTATGACTCTGTACCATATGAAGGACGTAGGAGCATTGCATCGTTTTCCCCCACTTTTGTCATGATGTGCCATTTATGAGCAGTACTTTGATGGGCTACACATTTGGGCTCTGGTTGGTCTATTCCAACTGCCAAAATTTCTCAACAGTCTTTGGCTTTCTGGGTCCTCTCTCTAGCTTGGGAGGAGAGCTGCCAGAGTTTGGAAAGGAGTTGCTGTTTTAGCCATGTGCTTCGTATGACTGCTGCTTGTTACTCTAAACAAGCCTTGTATGTTTTCCTTTTTAGGTCAAGCCTAGGCAGCGCGCATTCGCTGTCTGCAAGACCTGCTGTAAGCAGTATATCGAGTGCAATCCCCCCTCCTGCTTGCCATTGGTTAACTCCTCATTACTCTTCTATCCTGGCTCCTTATTGGTTGGTGCTCTGATACATCACTTCCGTTTTATCGGAAGGAGCTCCAACCAACTACAGTTTTATTGCGGTGTAAGTATTCATCTGTTCTGTATAGGGACTACTTGTTTTGTTATGCGTTACTTATAGTTTGTCACCACGGCGCCTAGCATGGTGCCCAGTTTTATGTTTTATTTTTTATAACCATGGCGCCCGCTTCACAGGGCGCCATGCACATTAGTTAAATCTGCACGGGCGCCGCGCTTCATATTTTAGCGCGGCGCCCGCTTTCAGCATTATTTTTTAATTACTGTGCATGGCGCCATGCTTAGTTTTAGCACGGCGTCCGCTTTAAATTTTTTCCCGTAGCACAGTATAGCCCTCACCCTGTTCCTGGCGTCTGTACTGGACAGACGTGGTGTGCTTGAATGACCCATCTTATGTAAATATTTCCTTACTGGGATAGTGTCACTAAAATTGCACTGAGCCCGGAAATACTTTGTAAAACTTGGGCTATTCTGTACAATATTTGCTGTTCTCGACGTGACATACTGAAGAGAGCTATGGATGAACAATGTTTTTGAGAAGATGTTTTTTCAGGATATTTCATAAAACATAAATATTTATTCTATTAAATGGTTGTTTGATATGCACAGTAACACACATCCGAATGATTGTGGTCTATTGTTCTTAAACTAGCAAAACTGATAGAAAAAATTGATTTTTCCCTTTAAAGTTGCTGGAAAAAGTAAGCGAGATGTGGTTTTCCTAAACTGCAGTGTTCATGTTGTGCCAGGATGCAGTCTACTACTCATGCAAGGAATTGCAGACTTTGAACTGATTGATTAATACTAGAGTTTTTATTTTCCCTCTGCAGACGAAGTCTGTCTCCCGATGGTGCAATCATTAAAACTTTGGTGCCATCTGAACAGGCAACCTTTTTAGAAAGGGCTTAGATCTTGGCGAGAAAACTTCTCTTCTGGGCCTCTAGGCAAAGTTTGAAATGCCTCCTACCTTTGTACACACAACCTATTTAGGTACACACAGCAAACCTCTACGCAAGTAAATGTATTGTTAGTTCAGTAAATTAGTATTTGCCGATTTACTACAGTCTTGTAAGATATTTCAGTAGTGCTCATCTGAGTTTATATAGCTGAAATGGTGTGCATTCATTTTAGATATTACACATTTGAATCCCACTTTTATATTTGTTTTTGACATGTACCCATAGTTACCAACATTTGATTTCCTCGTTTATTTAAATGATAAATGTGCACACCGCTTAAACGATTGTAGGTTGTTAGAGCGCTATGTAACCATATACAATAAAAATGTACTCTCTTCTGAAAGCATTAACAATTTAATACTAGCACGGTGCTCATCTGCAACTTTATTAGACAGTCTCATCATTTTTTTTACTCACTTTGTTCCCAGTGAGGAAAACTGGTGGTCTGACTTTCATGATTAAGAGCTTTTTTAGGCTTGGCGTTACCCAAGATCTTTTGAGTTGGAAAACATATATATATATATATATATATATATATATATATATATATATATATATATATATATATTTTTTTTTTTTTTTTTTCTTCAACATCCTTATTTAAAGGGGCTTTCGGACAGCTTTCTTCATCCATTGGTCTATTGGTGTGTCATTCACATTTTGCTACTGCCTGCTACCGCTTACAGCATAAGAAGCTCAGCCCATTTCAGCCACTGGATAACTTCACTCTCAGTGACTTCATTTTGCTCTTTCACCAGGAGCACATCCCCACACAATCTTGTTCCCTTCTGTGTCTATGTTTTTAGGTCGAGCCTAGGCAGCGCATGCGCTGCTCTGCGAGGCATGCTGTATTGAGGTATGGAATACAAGTTTCGCTCATTTCCCACCCCTCTTTTCAATTAGCTCCTGTTACTGTCCTTTCAAAATCGTTGCTTTTCATTCGTGAATAGGCTTAGTAGTCCCTCCTTGGTACCGCTCTGTCTGCATTTGTAACCTCCCATAACGACTGGACTTTTTACTTGGGTTGTTACACGGTCTGCTTTATGTAGTCTGTGAGCACTATTTTCTTTAATGATCTTCCTCTATTCCACCCACGACGTTACAGCATGCCGCCCACTTTTATATTGTTATTAGTAATTAATTTATTTAATTTACAGCGTGGTCCGCTTTAACTAGAGCGTCCGCGCTTATTTATTTATTCAACTTACAGCACGGTCCGCTTTCACTTTAGCGGCCACACTTATTTATTTAATTTACAACGCGGTCCACTTTCAAGGTAGCGGCCGCGCTTATTTATTTGTTTAATTTACAGCGCGGTCTGCTTTCACTTTAGCGGCCGTGCTACAGAACCTTTCTTTATTTCTTTTTTCTTTTTGGTAGAAAGCGCCCCTTACCGCGCCTTCACTTTAATGGTGGCCGCGCCCCTTTCTTTAGACGCTGCTCACTGTAACCTGAATACAGCGAGCAGCGTCTAAAGAAAGGGGCACAGGCACCATTAAAGTGGTGTCGTATTTGCGAGAGTTTGAGCCTTTGGCATTAGAAATGGCAATGCCTTATGTGTTGCTTTTAAAAACACATAAATAAAAGGCATTGTCATTTACAATGCCAATAGCTTAAACTCTTGCAAATGCGAGACCTATTGCATTGAAAATGCTTGTTATTTTTAATTAATTACTTTGATGTCGCCTTTGTGTTTAGAGTCTGTGACAGCAGAACACCTTACACCAGATGTCAGCACAGGCCACATTCCACGCTACAGCAGTTCCTGTCTACTGTCAATGCTGTTGTAAATTCCTTTTGGAAAAGTCGTTTGTTTATCTGACTCTCTCAGATACTTAAGGACATTCCAAAAGGAATTTGCAGCACTAGTTACAATTTGGTTTTCCTACTTTCTTCCTTTCGTTTTTCCTTGTTTTGTATCCCTTCTGTGAACTGGGAAAAGCAATACCTTCCACAAAAACAAGTCTGTATAAAACCTTCGCTTCTTCTACAGGCTGGCAAAGCATGTACTTGCTTTTCTCCTGAGAAAATAATTCATTTTTCCAGTGTGTAAATCCCGCAATAGTCTGTATTAGTTTCCTAAAACTGCCTTGCGATTGATGAATAAAATGGGCAAGCTGTTGGTGAGCGCTACAGGCATAAGGTGCCATGCTACATAATACCACTACACAAATCCACTCCGCACAGTTCCACAACTAACAATTCCAATGCAAGCCACATAATTCTACTACACACCACATATACACACTATAACACATGGCTAAAAGATGTGGCCATTTACAACGCCAGTGACTATAACTCAAGCTAATGCATGACCTGTTCCATTGCAAATGCTTGTTTCCTTTTCATTGTTCTCGTAGATACAGCTCTTTCTTGGATTTGTTTTGTAACCATTTCATCAGGTTTAGTGTAAAATATCATTAGTTTTGTAAAGCACATTGGTTGAAAGCGCTTTAGCATAGCCAATAAATGGACTACATTATTTGAGAGCATGAAATGAATGAAATGAAATGAAATTTGTACTTGTAAAGCACACCCATACCCCCAAAGGGGTGTCCAGGCGATGTACGCATACCGCTGTGGAACCCTTCCTGGCTTTTCCCTGTGAAATGTCCACTCCTGGGCACCCCCAGGGTGAAGCCAGGCATCCCAGCGCTGTTGGGGCCGTTGTGGAGATTAAGCAAGCTATTGCCCAGAGTTGCAGAGTGGGACCCATGATTAGAATAGGCACCGAGGCGAGAATTATCAGGTTCGAGGAAATTGAGCCCAAGACCCGCCGAGGCGGGAATTGAACCCTGGTCCCGGGCCAGATCTCTGCATCAGGGTCTGCCGCTCTAACCATTGAGCCACACTTCTCCCTGAGCATGAGGCACTAGATGACACACTTGATGCTATGTGTCTACAAATAAGGAAATGCGTGCATGAGCAAGAGAGGCAAAAAACGTCATGCTGTGCTGACACTGTAATTTGCCACTGTCGCATAAAATGCTCACAAACTTGCAGTATGAGGCACAATGCAACACAAGTGGTACTACCCACTTACATGTACACACAAACTAGGTGCTGTGCACTAACATTGAGCCAGAAGAGAGGTGCCATAGGCCTACATGGAGCCGGGAAGCTTGCAGTCTACACAAAACACATACCCCCAAAGTTAACACGAGCAAAGGTCATGCCTTGGCAACTTCAACTCAGACAACACATATGCTTACAGCTCACAAGTTGTTACATCATGTAAACAAACCTACCCTGATGTTGGTTAGCAAATACCAAACTCATGGTACTCTGTCTGCTTGATAAATTATATCTATCAAGCAATTCAACTACAGAAAAAAATGTACGCATTTCTTTCTTAAAAATACACATACTGGACACAGCATGCTGGTATCAACTGTTCCACGTATGAAAAAGGTATCCAACAAGGGCAAAATGGAAGAAAAACGTACACTGACAATGCAAAAATATTATTTGAAAGACACCCGAATTCCAATAAACAGTGATGTCCACAAAGTAATATATATGTCTCTAAATTCTATGTCGGGACCGGAGGCGAGGATTATGCTGTAACTTTCTTTATTCCTTACAGCCAGCAGTGTTCAACTTTAACTTTTTGAACAAAAAACTAGCACTCCCATGGTGCTTTACACAGTCCATGCACAGTCCACCAATCGGTATCTTCCACTATCCCCGAGGGCGTGTGCTTCCTGTGGCAACCCTCTTTCTTTCCTGCTGCCAGCAGTTAAGTCGCATTTATCTTTTCTCTCCGTTTTTGGTGGGAATTTGACGATGCTTTAATGTGATTTTCAGTGCGCGCTTTGCCTTTGTTAATTGCGCTATTGAAACGCCTCCCGCGCCTGTTGCTGCGGGGAGGGAATTTACTTTATGACCTAGTTTCTGTCACCAGAGTTTTCCGTCCTGTTTAATTTATAGCCTTGATTGCGCGACGTTGCGCTTTCGTTTATTGTGTTTTTCCCCTCAGGTGCCTTTTCATTTCATTCGGGGCCGCGGGAGCATCGTCGTAGCTCCGCTCGCGGCCCCTCGCTGACAGGCTTTAGCGGTGCAGTGCACGTCGGCTCGCAGCGGGGCGCAGGGTTGAACTCGCGGATCCGTGCCGCTCCCTGTGGTGAGGATCGGCGAGTTCAATCGCGCAGCCCGCGTTTTTCTTCAAACAGTCCGACGCGCACCTCCAACCTGCTCGGTCTGGGAACCCTGACACTCGCCGTCGCGGGTCTGTATCCTTGATTGGCCACAGTGTGACACCTGCAGACATTGTGGGTCGAGACCGTTGCCGTGAGGCACTATTTGAGTAAGGCGCATTTTTTTGATTACTTCAAGCGCTTACTAGCTGTGGTGGGGGCGGGCCCAGACCTTATTGACACCTGTTATAACCAGGGTGAGTCACCCCCGGGCAGATTTTTTTCCTGCCAGCCGCTCTGCGGCCCAAAATAAAGTGTTTATCACTGCCAAATTATTCTGCCACTACCTTCAGGTTCTTTTTTGCCTGCTTGCGCATAGAGCGCTTAGTCTGCCGTAAAGGGTCACTTGAGTACTTCTGATCCCTGAAACCAGTGTAAGACCTTGTAAGCCATGGAGGTGGATTACACAGAGGAGGAATCCCTGCATATCCTTCCCCTTGATGATGAGTTCTGTGACGCTGTGGACGCGTCCATTCATCAGGCGGTGGAGGCAGCAATGGGTCCTTTCGAGCGCCGCATTATGCAGTATGCTTATGCCATACAGGCAGAACGACCCCAGTGCGCAGAGAAGCTTAAGAGCACCTCAGCGACCGACGTAGGTGCGTTTGAGCGTCTAAAAAGGGCTTTTCTGGCCAGACCTCCTCCATTAGAGCAAGATGGGACACCGGATGTCCTGGAGACCCCAGACTTTGGCCAAGATGACGAAGACGAATCTGCGGGGGACTCCCCAGATGAAGCGGGACCATCTAGACCCTGGCGCCCTATTGTGTCCCCATCAGACACCCCCAAAGATGCGGAAGAACTGTCTGACATGCTAGTCCCTGAATACTTAATACATCCAAGATCCTCAGAGTGGACGCCCTCCCCAAAGGTTTCGGCGTTCGTTGCCGGTCGCTTACGCAAACCTCTTGAGAAGGAGGTCAGGGCCTGCCTTAGGGCAGAGTGTCCTCGCCCGGCCCTTCCGGGCAAAGTTGCAACAACGCCGGAGGTCGACCCTAGAATGGCGACCTTCCTCCAGAAGTACGTTGGGGACCCGAAAAAGGGTATCAACAGGTCCTGGAAGTCCTGCCAGGACAAGCTCACCAAAATTCTTGAATTGACTGAGGAGGCCAAGGTGGCAGGTACCCCTTTGTTACCGGAGCGCATTTCCAACTGGGCTCAGAGGGCGATAGTCTTTTGGGGAATGCAAATTGCGCCCTTTCTACAGAAAGGCGACGCTCCTTCCTCCTGAAAGTCGACCCCAAACTTGGTGACCTGGCCTCTTCGGAGGCGGGCGCTGTCGCACAGGGTGGCCTTTTTGGGGACCCTTTTATCAAAGAACTGACTAAATTCGTTTTGACTTTCACTTCCCTCGACAAGGCTCAGGCATCAATTAAAAAAGTCTTCCACCCTCGTGTTTTTGTCAGCGCCCGTCGTGGCAGGGGGCGCTCAGCCGGCAAATTCTACACCCAAGGCCCTCAAAGAGGCGGCAAGAAAGCCACGGACCCCGGCACGCAAGAATTCTTTCAGTCCCGTCGAGGCTACAGAGGCCGCGGAGGCAGAGGAGCAGCACGAGGCCAACCATTGGCCGCAGCAGGTGAGCCTTTCTCCTTTCGAACATCTGAAGGTGGAGGGCAGATTGGCGTTTTTCGAGCACAATTGGAGCGCCATTACATCAGACGCTTGGGTGCTACAGACCGTAAGAGGTTTCCAAATCGAGTTTTACGGCACTCCTGTCCAGGACATTCGCCCCAGACCGCTGTTTTTCGCACAAGGCAAGGCCTCTCTTATCGACAAGGAGGTAGCCGTTCTTCTGCGGAAAGGAGCCATAGTGTCCTCCCAGTTGCACCCGGCGGGTTTTCTCAGCAACATCTTCCTTGTAGAGAAAACGGACGGCGGTCAGCGGCCTGTCATAAATCTCAAGGAATCAGTGGCTGGTTTACCGCCACTTCAAGATGGAGGGCATCCATCTTCTGCGTGACTTCCTGCAGCCCAACGATTGGATGGCGTGCCTGGATTTGAAAGACGCGTACTTAACAGTACCCGTATATCCCCCGCACAGACGGTTCCTACAGTTTCTCTGGAAGGACCAGGTCTACAAGTTTGCGACTCTTCCTTTCGGCCTCTCGTCAGCCCCGTGGTGCTTCACGAAGGTTCTCAAACCAGTAGTTGAGACACTCCAGGCAAAGGGCCTGCGTCTCATTATATATTTAGACGACATCTTGCTTCTGGAGCAGTGCCCAATCCGGCTGGTAACCCGACTCAAAGAGACGACGGATCTACTCCAGAACTTGGGGTTTGTCATCAACGACAAAAAGTCCCTCCTGACCCCCTCCAGACAGGTGACTTTCCTGGGGTTTACCATCAATTCGGTAGCCCGCACCTTGAGCCTTCCTTCGCGGAAGATTGTCAAAATCCGCAGGGAGCTGAGAAGAACGTTAGCTCGCTCCTCCACCTCGCTGAGACAGATAGCATGACTGGTGGGTCTCTTGTCCTCGTCGATCCAAGCTATCTTCCCGGGCCCGCTCCACTACAGAGCGCTGCAACGACTGAAGGCCTCTCATCTTCGCAGGGGCCTACAATACGCAGACCAGGTCCCTCTCACGGAGGAGGTTCGCATGGAAATGAGGTGGTGGCTAGACCATATGGAAGCCTGGAATGGCAGGGCCATATTCGGTTGCGATCCGGACTTAGTAATAGAGTCAGACACAAGCAAATCGGGCTGGGGGGCTCGTTGCGGGGACTCCTTTACAGGAGGAAAGTGGTCGGTCGCAGAAGGCCAACTCCACATCAACTGCCTGGAATTGATGGCGGGCTCCTTCGCGATTCGGTGTTGGACCAAGGACAAGGTGTCCTGCAGCGTCTTATTGAAGATGGACAATATCTCGGCGGTGCGTTATATCAACCACCTAGGGGGTACGAAATCCAAGGCATTGGCGGACTTGGCCAAGGATCTGTGGACCTTTAGTCTCTCCCACGGCATCTCGGTGAAGGCGGAATACCTCCCGGGAGTTTCCAACGTGGTGTTCCAGGAGTTGGTCGGAGATGAGCCTGTGTCAGCTTCAACCACAGGTCTTCCGGAAGTTAAACGACAAATGGGGTCCATTCTCGGTGGACCTCTTCGCGTCCAGGTTGGATCACCAGCTCCCAAAATTTTACAGCTGGAAGCCGGACCCGCTAGCGGCTGCGATGGACGCCTTTCTCCAGAATTGGGCCGGGGACACGGGCTATGCCTTTCCCCCGTTCGCGATGATAATGAGGCTCACAACACATATTCGCAGACAGGAAGAGAGGGTGGTGTTGATCACACCTTATTGGAGGTTGCAAGTGTGGTTTCCAGTTCTTCTGGAACTTTCTTGGGATTCTCCAATCCTTCTACCCCGCGATCCTCTTCTTCTGAGGGATCCTCAAGGTCACCCTCATCCCCTACTCCAACAAGGGAGAATGCCTCTAGTGGCTTGGCGGATTTCAGGCATCGCTGGAGAGTCGGACTTTCGCAAGAGGCTCAGCGATTGCTGGGAGCAGCGTGGGCGGACAGCATCAACAAGAGATATAGATCAGCTTGGTCTCGATGGGTCAGTTGGTGTGTTCGGAACTATCACGATCCCATGGGGTGCGAAGTGGTAGCAATCCTGAACTTCCTGGCATCCCTAGCTTCGCAGGGTTTAGCCTATCGCACAATTAATTCCTATCGGTCGGCAATTTTAGCGGGCCATACACCGGTCCAAGGTCGCCCAGTCTAGTTTGCAAGCTGTTGAGGGGCATACGCTTAACGCTCCCTCCGGAATCCAGATATTCATCTCTTTGGGACGTTAATAAGGTACTCCGCTTGTTTCAGTCCTGGCAATCCAATAGATTTTTGTCCCGTAAAGAACTTTCTGCGAAGTTGGCGATGCTGTTGTGCCTCATTTCCTGCCGCAGGGTCTCAGACGTCCGAGCACTAGACATCTCAGGATGAATTTACACTCCGCAAGGAGTTACCTTCCACATCGTCCGCAGAACTAAGTCGGACTCTAGAGTGATCTCTTACCCAGCTTTCGATGGTTCCCCCAAACTGTGTGTTGTCCGATGCCTTAAGGAGTATGAATGCAAAAACAACAGTTGATGGACAGAATGCAGAACAATGTCATACATTCGCCCCAGTACAGAGATATGGGCCTAAATCCATCGTTTTTTTGTTCACCATGCCATTCCAGTTTGAACCCAGCCATATGCAAATCAGTCTTGACCCTGTGCCTCATGGGAACAGTCCAGCCCGAACTGCCAAGCCAGGTCCTCCCTGGACTGGAAACCAGCATCCTAGGACCGGTTTCGGGGTTTCACCCCTCTTCAGCCAGGTTAGCTTGATTCCAGTGGCATGAAGAGCACGGGACCCACGTCTGGGCATACCCGTCCCACTCGGGGTGACAAATACAAAAACAACAGTTGATGGACAGAATGCAGAACAATGTCATACATTCACCCCAGTACAGAGATCTGGGCCTAAATCCATCGTTTTTTTGCTCACCATGCCATTCCAGTTTGAACCCAGCCATATGCAAATCAGTCTTGACCCTGTGCCTCATGGGAACAGTCCAGCCCGAACTGCCAAGCCAGGTCCTCCCTGGACTGGAAACAAGCATCCTAGGACCGGTTTCGGGGTTTCACCCTCTTCAGCCAGGTTAGCTTGATTCCAGTGGCATGAAGAGCACGGGACCCACGTCTGGGCATACCCGTCCCACTCGGGGTGACAAATGCAAAAACAACAGTTGATGGACAGAATGCAGAACAATGTCATACATTCACCCCAGTACAGAGATCTGGGCCTAAATCCATCGTTTTTTTGCTCACCATGCAGGGTCAGACTGATTTGCATATGGCCATGTCTGAACTGGGGTGGTGGAGTGAGCTAAAGAATGATGATGGATTAAACCCAGATCAGTTGACTGGGGGTGAGTGTTTGATTTGCTCTAGCGCTCCGTCCATCATCCCCTTTGGTATCGTTAAGGAGTATGAAAGCATGACTGAAGAGATACGCCCCCCTGGGGAGCGACAGCTGTTGATTTCCTTAAGGAAGCCCTTCAAAGCGGTTACACCACCGACTATAACACCCTGGATCCGATGGGTGATGCAAGAAGCGGGCATAAACGTCTCGCAATTCTGCGCCCATTCGGTGCGAGGAGCCATGGCGTCAAAAGCTTTCTCCCTGGGAGCCGGGCTGGAAGACATTTTGAACGCGGCTGACTGGTCATCGGACTCTATGTTCAAGAGATTCTATTTCAAACCAGTCGTAAACATGGCGTCGCTGGTGGTGGATAAGCTTTGAACGAGCATAATCCTCGCCTCCGGTCCTGACATGGAATGAAAAATTTCCTAGTAAGCATAACGGAAAGTTTCAATTCTATTAAGGACGTGGAGGCGAGGATTATTCCCTCCCAGGGCTCTGACGATCTCCTCGTTCCCACCCGGTATGGACAATTGATGGTACCCGTCAAGAAGAAGATCTCTCATATGGTATAAGTATGCTTCGCTTTTGCTTTATCTTTAGGCCTCAAGATGCTGTCTGTTATATTTCTTCTTATCATGTTCTCATTTCTAGTTGTTTAAACGTAGAAGTTGAGTTGATCTTGGTCACGGAGAACAGAGTCATGGTTTTTATGGTTGATATATTTCAGGTTCCGAGGGTTCCGAGAATGATTGATCCGACGCAAGGTTTTTCTGGTCGCAGTCAAGAAAGAGGAGTTGCCACAGGAAGCACACTCCCTCGGGGATAGTGGAGGATACTGATTGGTGGACTGTGCATCGACTGTGTAAAGCACCATGGGAGTGCTAGTTTTTTGTTCAAAAAGTTAAAGTTGAACACTGCTGGCTGTATGGAATAAAGAAAGTTACAGCATAATCCTCGCATCCGCGTCCTTAATAGAATTGAAACTTTCCGTCATGCTTGCTAGGAAATTTTTCATTACATTTCTATCTACTTAATCTTTGCCACTCTTTAACATTACAGCAGCCATAATTGTATGAAAGCAATTAAACCTTTCAGAAAAAAATGAAGTTGTGGTGGTGTTCAGTACAGCACAAAACAAGGCTTACAAGACAAGAAGTTACTAAGTTATACTAGTTTAGCATGTTTACCTTCGCCATACATGCTGAAAAACTAAATGGGAGGATTCTTTTTGGAGCCAAAAAGTGGACGGCCACCATACGTTACTTAAAGTACCGTTATACAGTTGCATATATGTAGTTTGCCATAACAGAGAAAACCTCATGACGATAGCAATCAATGTACGAAACATGTCCTTAATCTCAGATGCATTCGCAAAATACCATTACATGGAAGCACAAACTACTGCACGATTACTATTTAAATTCAGATGTAATTACATCAACTTATTAAGGGAATCGTACTTGCCAGCTTACAAAGTCTCATTCACATCTCATTTCTACCTTTCACACATGATTGCACGAGTCAGACTTAACGGGGTATAGGTAGTACCTTAATGTTGTAATTTTTCTTTTCTTTCGAGTTATACCCAGTCACCTTCTCCCTAGCTTCCGATTTTTTCAGGGAATCCATATCAACTGGTAATTGAAGGGAAAGGGAGCTTGTTATAGCTTTTTATTTCTTGTGGAATAATCACTGTCAAAAGAGGCAGGAATTTCCCAGTGTGAGAATCTCTAGAAATAAGTTTTGCATTAAAGATTATGATGACTAGGCAGCTGCATAGAAAATGTATTCGGAGAAAACGCATGATTGGATTTGTTAATAATTAGAAATGGGTTTCAAAAACCTTGATTAAGTGACGCAGTACATTTAGAGTACTGCAGTTTTAGTTCAATTTAGGACAAGTTGCTCATTACTTATAGTTTATGCTTGGTTGCTAGGGTGTGCATTTGTACTGTGACCTATGTACAAAGTGTTCACGTGCGAGGACCAAAGACCAAATTTGTGTTGTATCTTGGCAGATGTCTCTGCACCTGTTTTGTGGGGATTTATTGGAAGGGAGTATGTTGCAAGTGTGGTATCTATATGTGAAGCATTTTAGTTTTGTATAATAGACTGGTGTGCAGTTCCTAAGTGAGGGTGGGAGTTGTCAGGTCTGTTAAGAAGTGCCCTCACACAACCCGAAGGATGTCATGCTTCATCATTGGGCCTGCTCCTCGTCGGGCCAGCGCTGCAATGCCTGCCGTGCACCTGCGAAGGGGCTCTTTAGCGGAGATCTTTTGTTGATGAAGCGGTTGGGTGCATGTGGGTGTATGTAGTGCAGTGAGTGCGAAGTGGTGTTTAAAATAGGTCTAGGGCAGCCCTTTTGTCTAAATTTTATTCGTAGGGTGCACTAACCTAACTAAAAGCAGGAAGCCCTAGCTGGATACAATGGTCCTAAAGGGCCTGTGTGGTGTATAAGGTTGACATGTTTCTTGCCTGAGGTAGCCCCCTACTAGTGGTAATTCATCAGGACCGTGAGAAATAAGAGAAATTGTCTCAACTCTAGCACTACCGCAATGCTGGTTCTTGAAGTGGCGAGATGCAGTAGTAACCAGCTTTGCAGTTGAGCACCGGGTCTGATTAATCCAGTGTTCTGTGACCCCTTAATTGGTAGGTCTTGGCTGATGGGGGCTTTTCGACAGAGCACCTCGTTGCTCACAACGGAAGGCGGCGCGGCAACTAGCCGTGTTCCTACCCCGGCTCTGGTCCACTTCAAGAACCAGCATTGCGGTAGTGCTAGAGTTGAGACAATTTCTCTTATTTCTCACGGTCCTGATGAATTGCCACTAGTAGGTGGCTACCTCAGGCAAGAAACATGTCAACCTTATACACCACACAGGCCCTTTAGGACCATTGTATCCAGCTAGGGCTTCCTGCTTTTAGTTAGGTTAGTGCACCCTACGAATAAAATTTAGACAAAAGGGCTGCCCTAGACCTATTTTAAACACCACTTCGCACTCACTGCACTACATACACCCACATGCACCCAACGGCTTCATCAACAAAAGATCTCCGCTAAAGAGCCCCTTCGCGGGTGCACGGCAGGCATTGCAGCGCTGGCCCGACGAGGAGCAGGCCCAATGATGAAGCATGACATCCTTCGGGATGTGTGAGGGCACTTCTTAACAGACCTGACAACTCCCACCCTCACTTAGGAACTGCACACCAGTCTATTATACAAGTTTGCGATTAGGGAGTACGTCTGCAGGACCTGGTTAAAAAGCTCCTGGTTCCTCTTGTTTTGAGACTTGAAGCATTATAGTGTCAGGCGTGATGAGCAATTATTGCTCTTATTAGTATTTTATGATCATGTGGCTGCTGCGCTAATATATGTAATGAACTGAAGTGGAGTAGAAGATAGTTTTGCATCTGGTTATAACTACCATCCTTGTGGGGACATTTTGCTCTTGTGCTTCAGTGGATATGATCCTTAGTCCTGTGCTGTACAGACATCATGATGTGAATGGCTCTCTTTCCCTCTTGTTTGTGATGATTCTACATCATCTGTTCGGATAAAGCCAGGCCATTGCTCTGTCCTGAATTCTAGGTGGCCTTGAATGTTTTTAAAACCTTTTTTGCCTCAAAGGATTTCCCTACTTTTTGTTGCCTGTGCAGAGAAGGAGGCTACACAGGGCAACACCATGTGCAGTATGAAACTGATATCAGGGGTGTCAGTCCAGAGCAAAAGGTTCTATTCTGAGTATCTATGCAAAGTAGTGCTGAAGGTTATGAACACATATGCCGTGAGGAGCTGGATTTTCATTTCGTCAGTGGCACATTCTGTGGTTAGGGCGTGTTCCCAACAAATTTTAGCTTGACCAGTGTGGCTAGAAGAGGGCTTTTGTGGTTCAGTAATAAGGCACGCACAGTACTGGGGGTCTCTACCCAATAAAGGTGATGGTGATTTATATAATACAAGGATGAAATAACTATTGTGTATTACCCCTAAATCAGTAACCTGTATCCTTACACCTTGGCATTGATCTCATGACTGTTGATGTTATTAGTAGCAGTTTATGCTGACATGAAATGTTAAAGATGGGATGCCACGTGTTTGGTGACTGTAAAAAATCTTTCTGATGGATACATCTGCCTGTGGATTCCTCACCTTTTGAATTACCCCTTGTGCAGCATTCCACTGAAACTTTTCTCCATAGCTCTCCCACGTCGACAAGGACGTCACAATGGAACGGCTCAGCTCGCGACCCTGCGCGACCTCATCGGAGCCGTAAGAAGACCTCGTCTGCGTGCTGAAGTCAGTTCTCTTTTTTTCCGTGCCATCGACACGTAACGGTTTTTCCAGGGCTCTCCATTTCTGAGTGTTTCATTGTTACAGGTTCTCCTGAAATTGTAGCAGTGCAATGGCTACTCAGAAGAAATCTGGTTTCAAGCCTTGTAGGGAATGCGGGGTTCATATGTCCATCACGGACCCCCATGATGATGGTCTTTGGTGCCTGTCGTCGGATCACGACGTCGAGGGATGTTCGTCGTGCCAACGCATGAATCCGAAGGCCCTCAAAGAGAGGGAGGCCAAGTTGTTCATTGCCAGGGCAAAATAGCAGAAGAGGGGCCAAAGAAGGACGAGATCAAAGTCCAAGTCACCGACTCTGCACACCTCGAAGTCATCGAGGAAGCACAAAAAGAAGCCACATCATGGTTCTAGATGTCGTTCTTCTAAAGATAAGTCACCGAAGTCGGGGTCCCCAGTACTACAGCGTCACAGAAAGGATGAAGTCTCACCTTCCCCTTCAGCTCGGGTGACTCAAGTACACTCTCTGGCTCCGAGAGACTCTCCAATGCCCAGGGAAGCAACGCCTTTGCCTCCTGCCACTCCGCCTCCGGCTCCAGTGTCTCCGGCTCCAAAGCCGGAACCAGTCTTACAGCCCTGAGCGGTTCCTTAACCGGCAGTACCGGATCCATACCCACCCTTTCCAGCTCCAGGTACGGATCCTTTGCATTTCTTGAATGCGATTTATGGCATGTTCGCCAGGGCAGCTAACCCTACTGGTGCGCCTGTTGGCCCCCTAGGACCGCTGTCTTTCAATCTCGGAGGTTTACCACCTCATTTTGCACAGGCACCTTTCATGCCGTTTTGCCGATGACCCCAGGAGGTTGGCCTCTCCCAACGCTGAGGTACTCGACACCAGTGAAATCTACGGCGCCGTCTGCATCAGGTCCGGTGCCGCCTCGTCCTCACCCGGTGCCCTCAGCTATCCCTGTGGAGCCTCCCTCGACCCCTGCTACAAACTCACCGTTGCCGCGTCTGGCACCGCTGCCGCCGATACCCATGTTGAGATCTAGAAGGGAGGCACAGAGGCTTCTGGAGGAGAATGAATTCCAGAAGCAACTGGAAGAGACTGAAGAGGGGGAAATTATTGATCCCATGCAAGAGTTTGAGGAACTACAGGAGGCTAGTGGGTTAGATACGTCTCCGGAGTGGGAACTCTCTTCTCCTAAAGGCCTTCCTGCTCAGGAGGTGTCTTACCACTCAATCATACGGAAGGCGGCTGATTGCTGGACTTGCAGTTGTTTACTGCGGATATCAAGTCAAACATCCTGACAGAGGTTCTTCACAATCCTTCATCTATGGCAGAGCCCCTTCTTCCATTTAATGAGGCTTTGACGGAGCCAATCTTGGAAGGTATGGCAGAAGCCTATGACTGCGTGCTTTGTCCAGATCGGCGGCAAGAAGGTACAAAGTAGCGCCTGGGGATCCAGCTTTCTTATCTACGCATCCATCCCCTGAGAGCTTGGTAGTTCAGGCATCATGCTCTACGAAGGAGTCTTCTGGGTCTTTTCCATCCACACCTTGAGATAGTCAATCTTAGAGGATGGAACAATTAGCTAAGAAGGTGTTTTCCTCAGCCAGTATGGCTTTAAAATCGACAAATGCAGCGTGCCTACTGGGTCGCTACATTCATGCTTTGATGGACTCTGCTAAGGATGTGATCCGTAAGCTTCCGGAGAACATTCAGGGCCACTTTGCAGATGTTCTGTCGGACACTCAAACTGCCGCCCGTCGGGTCATTCAGTCTGGGTTTGACACAGCTGACTTTGTTGCTAGGGTGATGTGTTCCTCCGTGGCAACTAGGAGGCACGCCTGGCTCAGGGGGTCTGGTTTTTCTCCGGATGTGCAGGCCACCCTTTTGGACTTGCCTTCTATGGCTCTCGTCTCTTTGGTACCAAAGCTGACTCAGCGCTGCAGCTCTTTAAGGATCGCAGGGCCACAGCTAGATCATTAGGCCTGCAGTCCCAGCCTAGAGGCTTTGGCTACAGTAGATTTCGAGAGTTTGGCAAGGCTACGCCCTTTCGGGCCCGGCAGCAGCAGCAACAACAGGCGAACCCTCTGTATAGATACAGAGGGAAAGGCAGAGGTCGCCGGCGAGGCTCAGCTCGCCAGCAAGTCTCCTCCTCCTCTCCTGTTCCCCTACTGGTGCAGCAGGGAAGCAGCTCTAGATCCCCATCTTAGAGCATGTTGGTCCTGTGGGAGGTCCAGTGTCCCATTTTCTACGAAGTTGGAGATCTGTTACATCAGATCTCTGGGTGTAAGATCTCGTAGAAAATGGTTACGCCCTTCCTTTCCGGGAGTTTCCCACTCCTTTCCCTCCTCGCCAGGGCTGGTGCTCTGAGGACCATCTGTTGCTCCTGCAACAAGAGGTTCTGTCTTTACTACAGAAGGGTACGATAGAAGTTATTCCGGAGCAGGAAAGGGGTCATGGATGCTACTCCCGGTATTTCCTGATCTCCAAAAAGGACGGGCGATTGAGATCGATCCTAGACCTCAGAATCTTGACCCTAGCTCAGCTTCTTCTGGCGCTGCAGCAGGAAGACTGGATGGTGTCCATCGATTTACAGGATGCGTATTTTCATATTCCTATCCTGAAGTGGCATCGGAAGTATCTCCGTTTTATGGTGAGATCTCAACACTACCAGTTTGCGGTCCTTCCGTTCGGTCTTACATCCACTACACAGGTCTTCACAAAGGTGATGGCGGTGGTAGCGGCACATATCGGAAGATCAGGGATTCCTGTTTTCCCCTATCTGGACGACTGGCTTCTCAAAGCAAAGTCACCAGAGATGGTGCTGCATCATCTGCAAGTAACAACACGTCTGTTGTTCGACTTGGGTTTTTCGATAAATGTGCCCAAATCTCACCTGGT
Organism: Calotriton arnoldi; assembly: GCA_963921515.1. Lineage (NCBI taxonomy): Eukaryota > Metazoa > Chordata > Amphibia > Caudata > Salamandridae > Calotriton > Calotriton arnoldi. Next base: position 32,070 of record CAWUFW010013211.1, read on the forward strand.
TCCCTCTCAGTGCAACCTGTTCATAGAGGCAGTACTGGACACTACTGAGTCGTGATTTCTCTCCTCCTCAGAGGATTCTAGACATCCAGGCTATGATTCCAGTTTTCAAGATGGAGCAGCTGTTCCAGTCCTAAAGGTCTTATGCCTATTCGGTCTGTTCTCTTACTGCATACTCTTGGTCAACCATGTACGCTGGCACATGAGGGCACTCCAGTGGTGCCTCCGCGGGCAGTGGTTTCAACACAACGGAGATCTCAGGGAGGTGGTCAGAATCTCCAGTCTCACTGCAGCAGAGCTGTTGTGGTGGAGTGTTTCGGACAACCTGTCTCAAGGGAAGCTGTTTCAACCTGCTTCTCCAGTGGCCACAGTGATAACGGACACCTCCACTCTAGGGTGGGGAGCTCATCTGGGGGATCTGAAGGTCAAGGGCCTTTGGTTTCCAGAGGAAAGATTGCTTCACATCAATCTTCTAGAATTGTGGGCAATACTTTTTGCTCCCAAGGCTTTTCTTCCTTCCCTTCATTGTCAGTCAGTTCAGGTCCTTACGGACAACACTACTGCGATGTGGTACATAACCAAATAGGGAGGAGTAGGGTCGTATCGTGTCTGCAGAGAGGCTCTGCGACTCTGGTCCTGGGCTCAGGACCATCAGATTTGTGTAATTGCAAATCATTTGGCCGGGGTGCTGAATGTACGTGCAGACAGTCCTCAGTCGGCAGTATTCGGACGATCACGAGTGGCGTCTTCATCCGGAGGTGGTCCATCACATTTTCAGGATGTGGGGGTTTCCTCAGTTGGATCTGTTTGCCACTCACGAGAACGCACACTGCCCATCGTTCTGCAGTCTCCAGTGTCCGATACAGGGAGCGTTGGGGGGCGCGTTTCAGCTAGATTGGGGTTCACAACTTCTTTACGTGTTTTCTCCCATACCCTTGATTCCTCGAGTTCTGAGGAAGATTTACCAAAGTTGGCCCAAGTCATATTGATCGCCCTGGAAGGGTGTGGTACACAGACATCCCGTACCTCTCATCGCACCCTCTGCTCTGTCTCCCTCTCAGGGCAGACCTCCTCTCGCAGTCGCAGGGTCAGGTTCTACACCGCCACCTCCAGAGCTTGCACCTCATTGTATTCGATATGGAATGGTGCACCGGTAATTTTCTTATCCAAAATGACAAAACAAGCAATTGTAGTGATAGGTGTTCCTTTTTATTTTATTTTATGATAATTTTTTCATATAAAACATCCAGCCAACGCGTTTCGTTCAATTTTAAATTACTTGAACTTCATCAGGGCTTCAAAATATAAATAAATTGTTGGAGTATTCCCACTAACTTGTACATGTGAAAAGTGTGAGCATTGGATTCCTCCTCTTTGTATTAGAGGATATGTCATCAATGCATCCTTGTTTTATAATCAATCCATGCGTATGGCCACGGGTTAGATATCCCCGCCAATGATACCTCTTTGATCGGCAAGTGTTACAAGATGCAACTTCCTTTTCAAGTCCCTGGAGATTGAACGGGGCAACCCGAGTTCTTTCTCTCTCCCACCGGATGTGGTGGATGTTATTTTATCAGCCAGAAGACACTCTACCAAATCTGTCTATTCTGGTAGGTGGGCCAAATTGTTAAATGGTGTGGAGAGAGATCAATAGATCCATTGCAGGTCCATCTGTCTGATATTTTGAGTTTCTCTCTTTCACTGGCTCATCAGGGTTGTGCAGTGGCTACTGTTAAGGGCTATTTGACTGCCTTGTCGGCTTTTCTTTGCTTACCAGACCAACCCTCTTAGTTTAGTCTCCCATAGTCATGAGATTCATTAAGGGTCTCATTAACAAGTTTCCTCCCACTCCTTTTATCATGCCTCAATGGGATTTGTATTTAGTCCTTACTTTCTTGATGGGGTCCCCCTTTGAACCGCTGCATAGTTGTCCATTGAGATTTCTAGCATTTAAGACCGTTTTTCTGATTGCGATTACTTCTGCCAGGAGGGTTAGTGAGCTGCAGGCCATTAGCTCTAAGCCTCCTTTTACCTCAATTCATGTGGATAAGATGGTTCTTAGGACCAGAGCTGCTTTCCTGCCTAAGGTGGTCACTCCTTTTCACCTAGGGCAATCTGCCACTTTACCCACTATCTATCCTCCCCCTCACCCTTCTAAGGAGGAGGAGGACTTCACCGCCTGAACCCTAAGAGGGCGGTCGGCTTTTACCTGGCCAGGACTAAAGACTTCAAGTTGGAGGACCAACTCTTCATTGGATATGTGGGCAAGATGAAGGGCAAAGCTGTCCACAAAAGAACACTGTCCAGGTGGGTCATCCTCTGTATCAAGAGCTGCTACGCCTTGGCCAAGAAGGAGCCTCTTGATGGTATTCAAGCTCATACCACCAGAGCAAAGTTGTCTTCTTTGGTTTTAGCTAAAGGTATGCCTGTTGTTGACATCTGCAAGGCGGCAACTTGGGCCTCCCTCCACACTTTTGCGAAGCATTACTGCTTAGACTCAGAGGTGAGGAGGGACAGCCACTTTGCACGTTCTGTGCTGCAAGATTGGTCGGTATAGGTAGGCAGGCACCCTCCTCCGGGAGCGGGACTGCTTGGGGATTCAATTCAAACGGTGAGGAATCCACAGGCAGATGTATCCATCAGAAGGACAAGTTACTTACCTTCGGTAACACTTTTTCTGGTGGATACAGTATCTGCCTGTGGATTCCTCACTGACCCACCCGCCTCCCCGTTGCCTGCCTGTTTATACCGAAAAAATTATTGCAATGAAATTCATGTATTTTAATGTTGTTCGAATATAATGCTTGTCACTAGGAAATGTCTATATTTTAGAATTTCCAGTTTCTTTTCTTCTCTTAGTCGTATACTGTGTATACTTGAGGAAATGTTGTATACTGTGTATACTTGTGAAATGTGGTCGGTTCACCAGTTCGCCTCCAAGGCACGGAAAAAATGGGTGGAACTGACGTCAGCTCGCCGACTAGGTCTTCTTATGGCTCCGATGACGTCGCGCAGGGTTGCGAGCGAAGCTGTTCCATTGTAACGTCCTCGTCGACGTGGAAGAGCTATGGACAAACGTTTCTGTGAAATGCTGCCCAAGGGGTAATTCAAAAGGTGAGGAAACCACGGGCAGATACTGTATCCACCAGAAAAAGCGTTACCGAGGGTAAGTAACTTGTTCTTTAACAAAGTTCGAAATTTATGTCTCCATCTGTAGTTTATTTTTTTTGCTTTTGTACAGATTGGCTAGGGGATCTTGAAATGTGCAGTTCAAGCTGGTTCTTCTGGTGGCGTGAGCAACACATAATCTATATCTTTTTTTTTGTAGCCTTCATTCTTTGTGGTGTACAACATGGTAACAACGGAGGTTATTGCTGTATTTGAGAATACTTCTGATGAGCTGCTTGAACTTTTTGAGAACTTCTGTGATCTATTTAGGAATGCAACGCTGCACAGTGAGGCTGTACAGTTCCCATGCTCTGCCTCCAGCAACAATTTTGCCAGACAAATTCAAAGGCGGTAAGTAATTCACAAACTGGATCTTTTTGTTCTTGGATCTTGAACAGGCCATATGGTGAATGAGTTGACAATCGGTGCAAAGCTAATGTAGACTTGATCAATTAAAAGAATGTACTGACATTTATGTTGTTGCTGTTTGTTGGAGTTGCAGAACTGACTTTAGACCATATAGTAAAATAAAGTTATTTGCATAAGTTATTGCATTTAAGGTCTCTTCTGCAGACAGCTTTAGCTTTTAGCAAACAGACCTACTGCATCCATTATTCACTTAGATTGGGGTTTCTGTCCACCCCTTGCTGTTGAGTTGAGGACTTGCTTTCTTGTGTAGTGCAGTGGTCTTCTCCCAATTTTCTCCTTACTCGTGTTTGTCCCTCTCAAGGAGCATTTCGGTTTCCCTATTATATTGTAAGGCTGATGTCCCCAACTTGCATTGCATTGTATAAGGGACTATTTTCTTTCCCTGTTTCTCTCTCGCTCCTCTGACCCCTCTCTTTCTGTACAAACATTTATCCTTCAGCGCTAGCTTGCCCTCCAGTCTCTTTGCAGTGTCATTGCTGCTTTATCGGCGGACGGACATTTTGCATGCATAGCAGCCATCATGGATTTTTTCAATTAAAAAAATAAATACGAAAAAACATTCAAAGGTGGCCATACAGCTCACAAATTGTGGTAATCTTTGAATGATTTTTTTGAAAAAAATAGAAAACCTTTCTATGATGTCATTCAGAGCTGCGTTCGCTACGGTGACTCTGTGGGGTAAGATGTATGGGGGCAAAAAATGGCAAAGCCAGTAGATTTCATATGCAAGACCTATTAGCTTTGCTAATGCTCGTGAGCATTGCCTTCCAATGATACAAGGTCTTGACTCTATAAAGGAAAAGATTCACCTTTTGTGGCTTGTTTTTAAAGGTAAACCCTCTTTGATTTTTTTGATTTTCATAGTGAAATAATGCTAATTGTCTTACAACTGTGCCCCTTCTCTCAACCGTTGGGATTCTTGTGCCATCTCCTGGTGCTACCAGGGACAATGCTTTGATAGTTTCAGAAATACGTAATAACTGCAGATGAACAGCATGTCTTGCTCATGCCTTTTAAATTGACTCAAACAGTTATATTTTCCTGTTCCTCTATCTGTACAATCTTTGAGGAAAATAACTGCTTTTATCATGTCTTTTCTTCTCAATGTTTTCTTTGTACCTCTTAAGTGGGATTGTGCAGGGCTCAAAAAATCATAAAAATTGCACTAGACCTGCAGGTCTAGTAACGTAAAACATCTACTCGACCTAACTGAAATGCACTTGACCTCTGACTCTGAAAGGTGAGCAAATGTGACAAGTTAACAAGATTTAAAAGCATTTTTATTGCTCATTCACTTTGTGAGCAATAAAGATGCCTTTAAATCTTGCTATCTTGCCACATTTGCTCTGCTGTTAGAGGCAGAGATCAAGTGTCAGTTTGTCTTCCTACTTGTCAGAAATGGCGAGTAAGACCTAAAAATAGCTTGTCCTTATTGAATCTGACTCGCAAATGCGAGAGGGCGAGTGGATTTTTCGAGCCCTGTAGTGCATGCTACAAATTATGGTTTCACGGACCTAAAATGTCCAAACGACAAATTGTTTTTGCACTCTATTAACTGTTGTAGGTTTTAACACGCAGATAGGAAGCAGGCCTCTTAAGATCCACTTTAAGTGGATGAGAGATACATTGAATGGTTCCCCATGAGACTCATTTTCATTCAGAAATGCCATAGATCTGAGGTTGGGCAGTCCCTGTACTACGTTCCAAGTGAGCTCCCCAGCCTATGAATCGTTATAGGACTTAGACCCTACACTCCTACCACCCTTTCCCTCCCTCTCACTTAGATTTTCCAGATGCTAACCCTGCTTTTTCATTGGGACAGATTAACAGTAACAAAAGTAAATTGTAAATAGTTGAGTAGTTTGGATTTGAATTGCTGCACTAAGTCTCTCTCTCTGAAGATGTTTGCCAGGACTCTAGGTGAGACACATGGCAGGTGTCCTGGTACTGCCACACTGAGTAAGTGTTCAGTCGCTATACTAGCTGTTACCAAATCTAGTTCTATTAAAAGTTATCTGGTAATGCTTGTGCAACCCGCACAAGGGATAGCATTCCAGAGACCATTTGGAACACCACACTACCATCAGCACTTGAGATTTCTACGTATAACCTAAACCCTGAGTAACTCAACCGTTTATACCTACTGCGGTGAAACACCTGTTAGTTGGTGTGTATGTATGTGAAGATTATATATATCTATATTACTTACACAGTGGCACTCGTCACTGTGTAGTTAAAGTTAGTTCATAGTTTCCATAGGAAGAGAGTTGTTTGTTTTCCTAATAACTTTGGTGCCATTTGACAAATCGTCACAGAATTTTCTAAACAAAAGTTGCTCCACCTTAACTCCTCCCTGGAAAGTTTTGGGGTGAACCATCAAGTAGAGGCTGAGAAATCGGGGTAGTCTCAAAACATGTTTTCCCATGTAAATTCCCATAGAAAGTTTGGGAAGCGATACAAAAAACACGACTCAACAGAATTACAACAATGTTGGCCGCAAAGTAGATCTTTACTCAAAAAATTTGCTTTTTTTGTGATTTGGTGTAAATTTGTTTAGTTGTTTTTGAGACATTAAAGTTAAAAAAATTGAGAGATCTGGACAGTTGGTCCTATGGGAGAGCTGTGGAACCGCAAATTTAACACAGAAAAAAACATTCTAATTGGCCAAGAGGGTTACTTTTCCCATCTGTCCCCTATGTGCCGTCGGACCGAGTTATCTGATTGGCTGATCGCAACATGAAGAGAAATGTTGCAGACGCTGTCACCAGACAGAGGGACTCTGTGGAGCAGTGTCATCAACCTGGACTGTGGGAAGAAGAGCTGTGGATGTTGAATATCCTGCAGGTTCGTCTTGCTTTTGCTTTGCAGCGATTAGCTGCTTCCTGTGGCAGCTCCACATACATTTCCAACTGCCAGACATTAAAAAAAGAGTACTTTTGGAAGTACCTCTTAAAAAATACCGACTGCAGGTTTTAGCCTAACAGCCTGAGCTGACACTCACTTCTGCCTCTCTGAAAGGTAAATTCCTGCAGAAGGGACTTGTTTGTGGTCTCTGGCTAATTCTCCTGCTCCTCCTCTTTATGGTACTGTTCTTCCCTGTCCTCTCCTGAAGAGGCCATTGTAGTTCAATCCCAAAAATAATTTTTGAAAAAACAAGAGACATTGCACAGGGTGTGAATCTTCTTCGGTGCTACTCCCTGATTACAGAAAAGGGTGGGAAACTTGTTGGGAATACATCAAACTGATGACATAAGCCAATGAGATGGTGTTCCACTCTGAGTCACGGTACGCATTACTTTTTGCAGAGAAAACAGCAGTAGCTCAACACTTGAAAGCACAGAAATCTGACTAAAATCTTCAAGAGACCTTTTTATTTGGGCCTGTTGGGAAACCTCTGGTCTCAAACTTTAAGTAAAACTACCCCTTAATTGTGAAGACAACTTTTTTATTTTCATTTTTACTACTGTGGGACCTGGAACTGGAAGTAAACTCACTCTGGATCCTGCGGGACCATCTCATTAGTTCTATGAGCCCCATGTGAGTACAGCAGTACAAATGGGAGGTAAAAAACAAAAGCAACAATGTGATTGGCCTCTCTAGAGACAGTGTTCAAAAAGTAAACACCCACCCCCTTTAAAAAAACGCTCAAATGATTTTGCTAACCACCATTATTGGATTGTTATTTAACAGACCGTTTGCAGAAAATACTATCTGAATCCATCATGGCCCCAGACAAAACTGTATACCAGCAAACACTAAGTGCATAATCTACCACACCTATGCAGGTTACACCATCTGAAGATGATGATGTAATTGTGCTTCTACACACTTCTACAGCACCACAAGAAGAAAGACCAGTGAAGGAATGGCTGGTGTGGCATTTTTTTTTTTAACCTTACAGCTGGCAAAAAAAGGGGTGTGCAGGAGGTGACGTGCACATTGACCCAGATAGTGTACTTCAACGGTCAGTATTTGATGGGAACCACTGGAATGTTGAAGCACCTGAGGGCTTTGCACACAAATAGCATAGCGCATGCAGAGGTACAAAAGAAATAAGCATTAGAAAGACAACCAACTGCACCAGAGGAAGTGCTGCAAAAAGAAGAGGTAGAAAATGATGACAACATGCAGCATTTCAGGTTATACTGCAGATGTTTTCATAAAGTTGTTGTCTGTGGTGAAGGTAAGAGAACAGTATACATTTAAGGGCAATGGAACAACACCTGGAAACAGAACACATTACTTGTGTAAAAAAAGAAAAGAAATTATATAAAAAGTTTTTTCAAAAATCAAAAAAGTTCCAAAAACTGAAGTTAAAAAGTGCAAAACAAATGTAAAAGCAAATAAGTGAAAAAAAAACACAAAAGTATCCACTTTGTTCTGCATATTTAGTTGGGCACTCGCTGATATCTCCCAAAGTGCATGGCTGCAGGCTCTGTATGACAGGGGGGTTGCAGTTTGAGGGGGTTTAAAAGCTGGACGTGGCCTGTAGAATGTAAGAAGAGCTTTTTGAGTTGGCATGTTGAGGCGAGTAGTTCTTCATCCTTTGCGTTTTTTTCTTTTTCTAAACTGGAATGTTCAACATTTGAGTCTGTAAGTGTGTTGCTATATTGTATGCTTAAATTTGTACATTTTTATTAATCTAGTCATCACTACAATGGAACGTTTGTCTATGGGCATAATCTATGTACATTTCCTTTTTTAGATTTAAGGACACAATTGTCAATGCAAAATATGGTGGCCACACTGAGGCAGTTAGGAGACTTCTAGGTCAGCTTCCCATCAGTGCTCAGTCATACAGTGGCAGTCCCTACCTTGACCTTTCCCTTTTCAGCTATGATGACAAATGGGTCTCCGTCATGGAAAGGCCAAAAACATGTGGAGACCATCCTATACGGTAAGTGTTATCTGTATGTTTAGAAGTTTGCATTTCTTCTGCTGGTTTTATTAGAGTTCACAATCATTTTCTGCATGCTCCTTTTGTTGCTGCTTCTATTTGAGTTCATATTATCTTTAAAACTATTGTGCAAAAAGGATATGAAGGTGTTGTGGAAATGTACCTTTTTAGGGGTACACTGGTGCAGGGTCACCCTCTTGTCCACGGGTCAAAAGACCAACAAAATAGAGATCGGCACTGGAGTTGGAATAAATAACAAGTTTATTAATCACTCATGAGTGGGACCACGTCCACACAACACTCTCAAGTGCTGCAGGAGGTAGTACACTGAAGTCACAGAACACAGGTCTTTTATACAGGTTTTCTGCAATGCAAGCATGTAAACAGAAATAGGAAGAACAAGTTTTAGGAATAGCTATCAGCAAACAAGGGCAGATGAATAACCATGTGGTCAGCAAAGTGGGAGGGGGGGCAGGAATGCTTATGGCAGCAGTAAATGGTCGACAGTTAACATCTGAGACCAGGTGCACTGACAACTATAAACCCTCAGCACGTACATTGCTTTAGCTGAGTCAGGAAGTCAACAAAAATAGATAACACAAGCAGAGTGAAAAGACGAAAGAATTACGAAGGAAACTTAAATGGACACCATAGCCAAAATGGCTGTTGCTTATGCTAAGTAAAATATTACACGTTTTCCAGTGTGTGCATGGTGCAGAGTTGCACAGCAGTTTTTTTTCAACATAGGTAAATCTACTCCATATGTCAACTCATGTTGTGACTTTTTATGGTTCAAATCTATTTTATTGAGTTTACACAGTAGAAGGTAAACGATGCACCATCGTGGCCTTTCTACCACAGGGCTGACCAGCAATACCAGTGGGATTAATGAACAGTGAAAACAAACTTGCCTCAAGGAGGCCCCCTCACCCCTTCCTCCCTCCTTCCACACACTCACTCCTTGTTATGTCCCAAGAAATCTCCAGCCGTGACCAGAAAGCAACCCGCGTTTGCTAGTGTTATTGAGTTTGGGCTGGCAGGGCTGTCAGGCGCAGCAATCTGAGGTATTTAGGGAAAGTCAGTTTGCGGCATTCAGCTGAAGCCTCGCTATTAATGGAGCCCCATATCTCACGGTACAAGGCTGATTTATGGGTCGTGGAAAGGTTTATCTTCTTCATGCCTAGTATGTGCCATAGTCTGTGCAGCCAGGTTATGTGTGTGGCTACTTTTTCCATGCCCCAGTGTGAAAGAATGGCCTTTAAGGCAGCGCTGAGGATGAGACCAATATGCTTCCCTTGCTACAATCTTAAGGGAAATGTCAGAGCATTGGGTAGCCCCAATATGATATAGGCTGGGAAGCGCAGTAACTGCGTATCAAATTACAAGTCTATATATGCTAAGACTGCGTCCCAATATCATGTCAGTTTCAGACAAGCCCAAAGCAAGTGTAGAAGAGTGCCTGGTTCCCCTTATCCCCTCCAGCAATCCTCACTGCAGGTTAGGTTGCCTTTGTGTAGTCTGACTGGTGTGAGATACTAATATGCATCAATCTAGGTGGCGGTTTCCACACTTGAGGCGTCACTAGCTATGTGGCTGGCACATACTACGGCCATCAAACCTAAGCGGGCACAGTCATGGATGGAAACATACGGCACCATTTGGCAATTCTGGAGAGCTGGGGTAGTTTTCGGGTACAGTCTAGCACCTGAAGAATATTCATAGTATGAGGAATCTGTGAAAGAAGTATCCATCAGAAATATTCGGTACAATATTGGCAATGAGACTGTCAAAAGTGCTAAATGACGTAGCTCTTTTAGACCAGTGTGGCTTTATTCTGGACATATTTCCAATTTTTAAAATGAAGGTTAAAACGTTCAAATTAAAATGGTTGGAAAGGAAGGGAAACAGTGTGTTGGGAATTAACATTTAGAACTCTGCATCACATGACCCTTAGGTATGCAGTTTTCCAAGTGGGTTAAATTGCTGCACATTAAACATCTAGTGTGGCTTGGAAACATAATATAGCTGATGAAAAAGAGGCTTATGTCTGGAATGACCCTAAATACGAAATTTGAACTAGCAATAGAAGTGGCAAAAAAACTTCGTAAAGCTTTGGCCTGGACAGGGTTCACGAATGAAGGCCAACACATGTGGTATTCGATCTGTTACCCACAATTGTAATAAAAGAGAAGATCTCTTCGGGTAAAGAGCTGTTAAAGGGACCAGCTAAAATAAAGAATGACCCTGAAAGTACAGCCTGATAAGTACACCTGAAACCTAGGATAGGAATAAAATTTCCATGTTCAGAAAAATCGAATGTTACAAGAAAAATGCTAGGAGTTGTATGAGTAAGCTAAAATAGAAGCCACACATATAGCTTATACCAAAGGCAAAAGAAGATTGGTCATTAACAGTGAGAAATCGGAAAACTGCATAATGACCAAGATTAGACATTAGAGGCCTCATGCACAAAACAATTAAATAAATTATAAATTGCGAGTAATGATTCACAATTTGTGATTAAATATATGGAATCTACTAAAATGGATTTCGTCAAATTGAACGCAATTTGCACACCAACTTCTATCAAATGCATTGGTATTTTGCAAACAGACTTATGTACCAATTGGTTGGTTCTCAAAATACCTTATTGTTGTCGGTTGAAATTCGACCTACCTCATTAATATACAAGAGGTAGGTTGCAAATTGGGACCCACTACCATTGGCCACAATCACAGTGATGGTGGCTTGTTTGTGGTCATCAGACAATCGTCTGCAATTGCTTATAAATAAAGCAATTTTTGTGTTTTGTTTTTTTATAAATACAACCCATTTTCCTTAAAATACAACAGAATACATTTTAAATAAATAAAGGGCCACTGCTTTCTCCTAGAAGATGTGGTTGAAGGACACTTATCACATCATGCTCTGTATTAAAGATGGCTAGAGAACAAAAGGGAAAATGCTCTCACACTTGTATTTAGAAGCAAGATGTATGGATAAGCTGTGGGTCATTCCACTCTTCCTTCTTAAAAATAAGCACAATTAAACCTATATTACACAACCTAGCAGAGGCTACCACTAGATAACTGTCATTTACCATGGCCAGTAAACAAGGACACACAAAAGAAAACGTTACTTAACTTAGGTAACACACCTTCTGGTAGGTACTCTAACCACAGATTCTTCACCTTGGGAATACCCCTCCAGCACCAGACTAGATTTGGAGAATTTTCTTCAGCAATTCCCTTGTGCATCAGAAGGTGATGTTGTGTGGCTCCGCGTTGAGTCTGTCCTGCCCCAGATGTGATGTCGTTGCCCCAACATATCCACGATCTCTGCGTGCTGACGTCACTTTTTTTCTAATTTGTGTCCGTGTCATCAGACACATGAATACATCTAACCGCATATTTTTCACATTTTCAATAGATACCAAAGCAGTAGCTCACCAGGTGGTGGGGGCTGTGGAATGGCTCCGACTAGAGAATCCTGCAGGAAAGACCAGGCAAAATGCCCCTTCCGTCAGACCTGGTTATCCCTGCGCTGGGGGCCGTCCAGAGGCTCTTGCTTAGCTAGCCCATAACAGATCTTGATGCACAAGACAATCCCTCTGGAGATGGTACTTTTCTGTACCACTTCCTCCCGCCCCTTTTTTTCACCCTAGAGGATCACACAAACAGCTGATTGCTCACCCAATGTTCCCTGGTGCGATGATGTAGAAGCTTCGTGTTCTCTTGGGATCAAGGTGATGCAGCCTTTAGATGCATGAGAAGGGGTTGAAGAAAACTGGCGGAGTTATTGACTGCCCTTTGTGGAAGGGCATGACTTCCTTTGAAAGGAAGGCAGCTTTTGTTCTAAGAACAAACTGGTCCAGAAAAACGTTTGTATATGGCCGCTGGACAGACCAAGCTTGTAGTTCGCTCAAGTGACGCACTTACGTGATCGCTATAAGGACTGTAGTTTTCAGTGTGAGGTGATGCAAGGAACAGCTGTGTACTGGTTGAATCTGAGCACTATTGAGGAAAGTGAGAAACAAATTAAGACACCACTGTGGCATCCTAAATGGTGTTGAAAGGAACATATGAATCAGCCCTTTCAAAAACTTCTTCCCAACAACTGATCTGAAGTGAGTCAGCTAATCAGTTAGTCGCCTGAAGGCAGACAGGGCAGATAAGTGACCTTTAGGTGTTGCCACAGCAGGGCCTTGCTGGGCTAAAGAATATCAGTAGATCAGCTATTTATGCCTGTAGAGGATAAATGTTACAGGATGAACACCATGCAACAAACTTCTTCCAGCATCTTGTATAAACTGGGATGCCTGGCTACCACGAAGACCCCAACAAATCCGGGAGGAAGACCGAAAGCTTTCAACTATTGCTGCTCAATCTCAATGTATGGAGTTGCAAGTTGTGCAGGCATGTGTGCGTGCAGGACCCTGCCCTGCTGCTGTAATTGGAGATCTTTCAGAAGGGGCAGCCGGATTGGAGGCCAGATGCTCATGGCCAGAAGTTCCGGGTAACACACTCTACCAACCCATTCCGGGGCCACTAGGATGAGTTTGGCCCACTCCTTCCTCCTCCTGTTTGGAAACTTGGGCAAGAGAGGCAGAGGTGGGAAGGTATATAGGCCCGACAATTCAACCACCCACAGCAGCGCATGACCCCACTCCACCTTGTTTGTAACAGTACCACATGGTGGTGTTTTAGTCTGAGAGCACCTGAACTAGTTCTTCTTTGATCGATGGGAGGAACTCTTTTAGTGCCAACCAAACTGTCTGCAACTCCAACAATTTGATGTGGAGACGAGTTTCCACTAGAGACCATAGGCTTCTGATCTCCACCTCTCCCATAAGACCTCTCCAACTCAGCAATGAGGCATCCGTCATGACTGTTACTCTGAGTGGGGTAGGGAAAGCGGTATGCCACTGGTCCAATTGCGGATTAGTAGCAACCACTGTAGCTCTTTCACAGTCTAGTCCAACATCTGGATAGCATCTAAAATGTTCCTTTGGAGGTGAGCCCACTGCAGAGGCCACATGAGCCACCTGCCATGGTCCACAAGTAGGATGCTAAGAAGCCTGAGAGATGCTCTCATAGCGATCCAGGTTAAGGGATGGAACTTTGGGATTTGTAGCCCGAATGTGGTGGACTCACCAAAGCAGAGAGAAGGACCGGAAGGGCACCATGTACAGAATGGCTCCTATGGAGGAGTCTGGTGTGACTACCGCAAGTTGATGTAAAAACCCAAATTTGTCAACAGGTTGGCTGTCGTCTGGAGGGGTTTTATGACCGTTTGAGGTGAGCCCACCTTCAGCAGTCAGTTGTCAAGGTATGGAAAGACTGGTATTTCCAACCTCTGCAGGTGGGCAGCAAACACAAGCATCACTTTTGTGAATACCCGAGGAGCACTAGTAAGGCGGAATGGGAGCACCATGAACTGAAAGTGCTCATGGCCTACCTGAAACCCTAGGTAGCGCCTGTTGGACTGCAGGATGGTAATGTGGGAATATGCGTCCTGCAGATCACATGTCACCATCCAGTCTCCTGGATCCAAAGAAGAGAAAACTTGGGCAAGGGTGAGGTTTTTAAACTTGTCCTTCCGGAGGTTAAGTTCAGAGGGCGAAGAGCGATGTTAGGACCTAGGCCTTCATTCTTCTTTGGCACCAAAAAGTAATGGGAATAGCAACCAGTCCCGACTTCTGATGCCAGTACCCTCTCTATGGCTCCCTTGGCAAATTCCCTCAGCAATTAGTTCCCTATAAGAATATTTTAAGTACTTTTTTTTAGCCTTAGCCTACTTGCATTTCCCAGTTATTTTAGTGACAAATGGTATCACAAAAAGAGCTATCATTCTTCACAAGTTCTGTGCATTTACCAAAGAGTATTCCTCTATGACCTTTTCTTTTTTTTTTTTTTTTGTCCTCATACCACCATTGTTTGCAAAGTATAGCCTGACATCCGACCTGTACCACCCCAGGCTCTTTGCAATAACACAAATAGTCCTGCGTTCCAGCCCAGCCGGTTTCCTGGTTGCTGGTTCCACGCAGGTGTAATCATAGGACGCAAGGGATTAAGTTCTTATTATACCATTCCAGTTCAAAAAATCATCCCAGATCTTAGTATGTATACCAGCCTCGATTCCTATGTCCATTTTACAGATAGTTTTAACCGCCTGAGCCAGTCCAAACCATGAGGTGGTGCAGAGTCTATCAATTTTTTACAGATCTCTCTCCTGGCAAGAAGGATCAGATAGAAGAGTAAGGCCCGCCTGTTCGCCGATAGGGGCAAGGTCGGCTGATCCTCCAGCCCTATCATAATCAGCGTTAAGCTCATTTTAATATTAGTACACAGGATTTCGTTTATTACTTTCTCGACCGAAGACCAATAATCCTGTAACAGGGGGCATTCGAAAAACATAGCAGATCATCCGCACTTAACATACCACATCTGTGACATCTTGGGGCTACAGCTGTTACGAATTTTGCCAATTTTCGGGGTGTCCAATATAACCTATTGACTGTGAAAAAATGGTTCCTTTTCAAACTTGCTGGCTTGACCACCCTATAAAGTAGTTTAAAAGAAAGTTTCCACATTCTCTGCGGCTCCGTCATCTGAATAGCACCATCCCAGATCTCATGTGGTGCTTTCAGCTTCTTGTCTTCAGAGAACACTAGGGTCCGGTACCAGTCAGTAACTTCCTTCCTTCTCGGGGCCTCATTCTGTAATTTCTTTTCGAACTCCCAGATTCCACCGATCTCTCTCCTGTTTGCCTCCCCCCAGGATAGCAACTGCAAGTATTTAAACGTCTTTGCCGTCAAGATCTCCCATGGCACCACCTCTTTCATCACCATGGGATCCCCCCATAGTTCAATTCCCGCCCTCCTTAGTGGGATACTTAATTGGTCTTGCAGGCATTCTGGTGTACCTGGTAAATCCCATATTGGTGCACCATCCGAAAAGTACCCCATTCCAAGTATGTTCCTTATTCCTATCCATAGGGTAAGTGCTGCCTTAAGCGTCTTCAGTCTAACTTTTTTAAAGAATTTTTTTGCCCCAAATTTGTACAGAAACCCTTTTGAGCCCCACTACTTAACCATCTCCTCCAATAGCCCACCCCACTCCAAAGGCCCCGGTGTACCTAAGAGAGCTCTGCAATTCTTGAATTGAAAGGCCATACAATATAATCTTAAGTCCGGGAGTGCCAACCCACCTTCTCCCAATTTACGCCTCAATTTTTTCCACGACAACCCTGCTCCCCTGGCTGCCCAGACAAAACTGCCCACTTTGCCCTGTATTTTATCGATCAAGCCTTTGGGAAAAGTGAGAGGGACACAATTAAAGAGGAATGACAACTTGGGAAGTAACACCATTTTAATTAAATTTACTCTTCCATATAATGACAAAGGCAAGTTCTTCCATCTGGTAAGTGTTTTCTCAATTTCCTTTGCTACCCTCTCTAGATTGTGCTGAGGTATTCCCTCTAATGAATTAATAATACCTATTCCGAGATACCTGATCTCTCTCTGGACACTTCCCCTCCAGTCTGAGACATTCCAGCACATTATCCCTGTTTTCTCATTATTTACCGATTAGCCTGAAAAAGCTCCAAATTCTTTCGCTAATAGCTCCACCCTGGGGATTGTAACAGCCGGATCTGCTGTGTAAATTATAAGATCATCCGCGTATAACGCAATTTTCTTTTCGTATACACCTGCACGAAAAGCGATGACCTGATCATCCTGGCGAAGCATCTGGGCAAATGGTTCGATATATGTATCGAACAATAATGGGGAAATGGGGCACCCCTGTCTCGTCCCTCTAAGAATCGAAAAACTCTTAGTGAGAGAGCCATTAAGGAGGATTCTAGCTGTAGCGCGATGATATAGAGCTTTTAGTATTGTTATAAAATGTGGCCCAAACCCCATGATCTCCAATACTGCCCATAGATACTCCCAGCAAACACGATCAAAGGCCTTGGTGGCGTCCAGTGTTACCGCCGCCAAGGGTACCGACCTTGATGTAGCTATGTCTATACAACCAATCAGCTGCTGGGTCAGTTCGTGCATCTGTCGCCCAGAGATAAAGCCCTTCTGATCTTCATGGATGAGCTGAGGGGCGATTCTAGCTAGCCTCCCCGCTAAAATGCTGACAAAGATTTAATAGTCTGCATTTAGCAGGGATATCGGTCGATATGACTCTGCTTTCGCCGGGTCCTTGGCTGGTTTTAATATCAGGACTATTGAGGCCTCTCTCCACGATTCTGGGGCCTGTGTCTCCCCCATATATACCATATTAAACAGGCTTTCCCAGACAGGCAGAACTTCCTCTATTAAAAGTTTATATACTTCTGAGGGGACAGCATCTAAACCGGCAGCCTTCCCATTCTTAGCTCTTTTTATTGCCCCCCTGATTTCCTCCTGAGTGATTGGAGCTTCCATCATTTTTTCCCCTTCACCATTCAATACAGGGAGACCAAGCGTACTAAGCCAATTTTTGAACTTTTGGGGGTCTGGGGTAATATCTTCCTTGTAAAGATGTGAAAAAAGAGTATTCCTCTATGACTGACTACATCTGGAAGAAGTGATCAGCCAGTGGCCTGTATGAGAATGTTCTGCCACAAATTCTTATTGCCTAAACAGCTTGACAAGTACCTTTCCAGAGAAAAGGGTTCTTTCTCGCTTCATTGTTCACTTGTCCCTTAGCCACAGCATCCTGCCTCAAGCCCATCCCCTCAACTCTCTCTCAACTCACTATTCTATTCCTCTGCTCTAATCTTTTTTGTGAAAGGGGCATCAATCAATAAAGCATAAATATTGCCTTCTATAATAAATTTTAGGGTCCTCCTTAATGTCTTAGTCTGCAGTCTTGCATCTCGGGTACATTACTTGATCTCTTCTCAACACATCATCAATATCAACTGTCTGTAGCTTGTCCCCTTCAGTCCCCTTCCAGCCATTAGCACATACATTTTGAAGCCTCCTGCCACAGGGGGCCTAATGGACCGGTGTCTTGAAATAGGTAGGAAAATCCAGGGCAGTCTACATATTTGAGTTTGATCTAATCTCCACCAGATTCCATGACATTTTATAAATTTCATGGTTTAATTGATGAAATGGCCTTATCAGGATATGAAGATCTACTACTCTTGTTGGCTTAATTAATCTCAGTGCTGCCAAGTGTCAATGAATACTTTTCTATGGAGTGCGGGGTGGGTTGAGTGCAGGAGAACGGTCCTCCTTACTCAGCATATTCGCCACTGTGATGCATTTACTACAGTGTAGATGAGGGGGGAAATGCTAAATACATTTTTCGTAGGCACTAAAATAACTGCATCTAGTATATTCTTTACCACCACAACTTTCTTGCTCCAATTTTCTTTATATACCAGACGTTGCAGGAACAGTAAAGCCTTCTATTTTACTGAATGCTTCACCAACCCTTAACTCAATCTCTGCCACCGCACACTCTTTGTTACACTCTCTCAAACAAGTATTTTTTAAAGTCTACAATGTAATATTTCGTGATCATGAAAAAACCTGAAAGTATTCACTATCTCCAAGGTCCTAATTAATAGTCAGGAAGACATGAAAAAGGAACAAGAGGATGGATTTAAACAAGGCTGCATCGGTGTTTACAAACATTAAATATTCAGATAATTGCCAACTTTCATGGCATCTATGAACAGTACAAGAAACAGAACTTTGGACACTACTACTATAAATAAATCAGAATAAGCAAACTTTAGGTGTCTAAGAGAAACTTATACACAGCAACAGAAGCGGTGATACAAGGCAAATTTACACCCAACAAGTTTGGTTAGACACATCAATATTAAGAGGAGAGGGTTACAACATATTCATAGAGACTTTGAGCAGCTGCAAATAAACAGCCAAAATTATTTAAAATAAATACAGAGAGAAAAATGTTAATTAAGAAAATTGAGAAAAATGCAATAAACACATTAATACAAATGATAGACGTTGTTTGCCCTAGCCGTGTAGGTAACTTTGGCCAAGCCACCTACTAAATCAATACAAGTCACAATGTAGTGTGCCTGTATTGGGGGCCCATCATTCCTCAAACACCAGTCATCAAGACAGAGCAATCAAAAACAGAAGCCATATATGATTTGCTATCAAATGAGGAGCAGATGATATGGTCTAAAGTAATACGCCTGTGAGCGAGTGTTATGCTCTCTGCAGAGCCAATGTGGTTGGCCCCTGATCCACCCCCACCTCCCACTTACCACTGGACTATAATGAAAACGTTCCAATCTTATATCCATAAACAATAAGGGCAATAAGTTATTAAACATCGAAAGTCGAGAAAGCAAGGTTCTCATTCAAATAATAGTAAAGAAATAAATCAACTGGATGGGCAAAAATAATCAACTCGTTTTATACAAAAAGGTTGGGTATGATTGTTAAGATGGAGCTTTCACAATGGGAGCACTACAAAGGAGAACAAAAGCGTTATTGTGTGGATATAGCAGTCTGCACAATGATATACAATGTAAACAGGGAGATGTTATAATGCAACAAAACTTTATCATCAAAGAAACATTGTTTGTTGTGAAGCACAGCTCTGAACTGTACTATGCTTAGGACACTGTTTTGACATACAACACATGCATAGGAATGGAATATGAAGTTTATTTAAATA
Source organism: Calotriton arnoldi (assembly GCA_963921515.1). Taxonomy (NCBI): domain Eukaryota; kingdom Metazoa; phylum Chordata; class Amphibia; order Caudata; family Salamandridae; genus Calotriton; species Calotriton arnoldi. Next base: position 51,225 of record CAWUFW010013211.1, read on the forward strand.
TATAAACAAACAGCCTCGTAAGTACCTATACCATACCAAAATGACATTATTTAAGATGAGTAGGAAAGTAAATGGTCAGCAAATGTTGCAGGTATCTGTATACTATTACCTAAATGAATTATACTAGACTGTGTCACGGGGGCAAGAGAGAGGAGGTGCCAAACCACCGAGAGGGTTAACCGCTTTAAACCAGAAAGAGATGAATTTCTCATACACCAAGAAATAGGTGAATGTTTCATAAACAACAGAAGCTAGAAGGGCGCTGGGCATTTGCCTCCCTCTGTTCGGGATGCCCTAATAGGGAGCTACAACCTGGCAGCCAGTGATTAAAAGGATCTTAATAGAGGCAAAGTCACTATTGTGACTGGCTTTTGACTGACCGAAGGCTACTGCGGTAGGTTCGACATAAAATTGAGATCGGCCATTTGTTTGGTTTGGCCCACACAGGCATCTAGGGCAAGATCCAATTAGAGAAAGAGAAAATGTCCATTCCCTGATTTTCTTTTTTAGGACAGCACTTCAGGTAATGGGGAGCAGGTGAAAGGCAGCAATAGATGTAGAGAAAGAAGAGTGGAGGAGGGAATAGCTGAACTGAAAAGGCAAAAGAAAGGAAGGGCAGTGGGGAGAGCGATTCCATCCTTAACTCATGTTATAATGATTCCACAAATGGACTTCAAATGATTTCACTAATAACCAACTAAGTTGAAAATTACTTTGCTGACCTCACAATGCTCGGTATGTAGCTCTTAGAACTGGGAAATAGACCATTCGTGCTTATATAAAACACCAAGTTGATTTCTCCAGTTATAAACAAAATGAGTTGTCAAGAAATATAGTTCTTGGCTTCAAAAACAACACTACTCCGCTTTCCTCCAATGTTACCCAAAAGATCCAATCGTTTTAGCCTGCATTCAGCAAAAGCATGAGTATAATATCTTGCTGTCCCTTGAGACTGCTTATTAGAGAATGGGGCAGGTGTTGGGCATTAGGTGTGGGAGGAAGATTGAAAAGGGGGTTGTAGGCAAAGGTTTTTGACCTCAACTCTTTTTAGGTCTCGTCTAGACAGCGCATGCACTGTCTATTCAAGATCTTTTGATTTCTATCAGTGGGCTTAGAGACCATGCATTGCTTACCATTGGTTAGCTTAATTGTCACTCATTTGCTTGCTTCTTATTGGTCAGCTGCCATGGCCTTTGTTCCTCTTCGTGCGTGCGTTCCACGCCTGGAGCATGGATGCATTACTTGTGTCCTTCTACTACCCATTTTTTTTTATTAGGAGCTCATTTTTTCTTTGGATTTAGGCACTCTACCAGAATGTGTCTTTTTTTAGAGGGCTCCCTCGTGTACTTATCCCCCTTCCGTGTTTCTCCCCTGTCTGTCTGCTTGCCCGCACCTGCACTCCCTTTCTCCATTGTCCGTGTTGGCACCCACCTGCCATAACAAAAAAAATTAAAAAATACCATGACACTGGCAGCACTGGCCATGTCATTACGCCCCCCCCCCACACACACACACATTCAGCCCTCAGCATTGCCCCTTCCAATAAAAGAAAGGCACTATTATGTGGCCAACACTGACTTTTTTCAAGTTTCAGCAATGCTGCACACCAGGCACGTTGTTGTCCAACAAGGCAAAAAAATATTAACAAAGCCAATACCTCATGTTGAGGGGGAGGGGGGGCAAGATTTATTGTCTTTGCTAATGCTTGTTTTACATAGCTCAAAAACCCTTACTTATCCAGTGACATTTTCTTCACTAATAAAGCAGTAATTTAGTTTTAAAGCAAAAATATCAGGGGGTTTCTCTCCAATTTATGTATTGAGATATGCATCCAATCGAGCCTTCCAAACTAGAAGAAAAGAGCCGCCAAACGGAAAGAAAACCAACTTCTTTCTCTTAATTTGCACACAAATAATTAGCTTACGCCTTCAATCAAACAGGCATTTGCAATGCAATAGGTCTCGCATTTGCAAGAGTTTAAGCTATTGGCATTGTAAATGACCATGCCTTTTATTTATCTGTTTTGAAAATTAACACATAAATAAAAGGCATTATTATTTACAATGTCAATAGCTTGTAAATGCGAGACCGATTTCATTTCAAAGAAGCGGCCGCCATTTTCCGTGTGCTTGGAAAGTGAAAGTGCGTGTGGCGGGCTGAATGTTGCAGGAAAGCATGTTGCGTCTGCTCAATAAAGAAAATGGTGCTTACAGACTAAATAAGACATACAGTTTAACAACAGAAGTAAAAGGGACACTCCTCATGGGAGGTTACAAATGAAATGTAATTATCAAAAAGAACTGGCTCACACTTATGAAGCTAGCTGGTGGCATGCTTCATCATCGGGTCCCACCCAAGGTGCCGAGTGCACCACGGGTGTGCTTCGACGCCTGAATTACAGCGGAGCAGATTTTTTGTGAGTGCAAAGTGGTGCTGTGGAAGTGAAGTTTAAAAACTGTCCATTGGGTCCCTTTAAATAAAGGTTTTGCTTTTAGTGGTGGGCCCTCTGACAGTGTTAAAAAATAGAAAAAAAACTGGATATGTGTAGAGTTTGTCTCTAATATCCCGTGGTAAAAAGGTCTACATGTTTCAGCCAGACTACTACGTATGCTGACTTTCTTCAGGACCTATGTGATAGTGTCTAACAGAACTTAGTATTCAATCTGTCCTCAACCACACTGACAACGACGGAGGAACAAGTCCTAAATAAAGGACTGACCTATGTCCTCACTGCCCGCCTCGATAAATTCTAACTCCACTTTGAGCTGGCGGAATTCTTTGGCAAATTAAAACTGAAAGCCTTTTTTGAAAACCAAACACCGAGAGAGAACACTCCAAACACAAATGAAACTGGATTAAAATTGAAATCAACCTTTTGTCCCCCTCCCTCCACAAAACCGGTAGAACTTATTGCTTTCGAACAGGCAGTCTTGAAAGAGGTGGAAAAGACCACAGAGAAAGAAACCTTTCAAAATCTGACCAAAACAGAATGGGAATACTTACGCAGCCTTCAGAACAACACTAACATCGTCATCAAACCAGCAGACAAGGGGGGAGGCATAGTCATACAAGACAAAGACTACTAAACAAAAGAATGCAGACGCCTCCTTAATGACAACCGGAACTACAGACAACTCAAAGAGGACCCAACAGAAACCTTGAAGAACACCATTCACACAAAAGTGGAAGAAGCAGAGGCAAGGAACCATATCTCCAAACAAGAGGCGGATTACCTTTGCACTAAAAGAGCCAGAACCCCCTACTTCTACACAGTACCCAAAATTCACAAGGAAGCCAGACCTCCTCCCGGTCGCCCCATTGTGTAAGTAATTAACTCCCTACTGGAACTACTATCACGATTTTGTGACTTCTACTTGAACCCATTGGTGCAAAAATCATCTACCTACCTCAAAGATACCAAGCACCTTCTTAACCTCATTAAGGACTTACCATTCGACCCACAAAACCACCTCCTAGTAGGCTCGACATAGAGAGCCTCTACACAAGCTTCCCCCAGGATGAAACCTTACAAGTAATCAGACAGACACTAGAATGAACCACATGGGAGTTCAATACACCAAGGGAATTTATCATGCAGTGCGCAACCCTTGCCCTCAAGGAGAACTATTTTGAGTTTGAGGGGGACCACTTCCTCCAAACGAATGGAACATCAATGGGCAGTACATTCGCCCCAAGTGTGGCAGGCATTTACGTATACCATTTTGAGACCACACACATCCTGCCCCCCCCAAAATCCCTTTACCACCAACATAAAAGTCTGGCGTCGCTACATTGACGACATCCTGATGATTTGGGCAGGCAAGGAGGACACCCTAACCACTTTCATTACATGGCTCAACGGCCGTGATCCATACCTGCGATTCACAAGCACAGCGGACAACATGAAGTTAACATTCCTGGACCTAACAATTGAAGCAAAAGGAGGCTTTTTACAGACCACCACCTTCTACAAACCACGGCTAGAAATTCGCTACTCAAATTTGATTGCTTTCACCCACGCCCGCTCACGGAGAATCTACCCTACGGCCAGTTCCTCCGGATTAGAAGGAACTGCAGCAAGATCGAAGACTTCCACTGACAATCATCAGACCTAGTGGAAAAACTCAACAAAAGAGGTTACCCCAACAAAATCATTCGCTCCTCTAAGAAGAGAGCACGGAACCAGAATAGGGAAGCTCTATTAGAAGACATTCAAAGAAGAGACACTACCTTTCCACTCACATGTGTCACTACATATAACACCGTCTCAAATCAAATAACTAAAATTATCAAGAAGAACTGACGGATCCTCAACACTGGGAACCTAAAGTGGGAACAACCTTTGTTTTCTTTCAAAAGAGCTGGCAGCCTGAAGGACCGACTGATTTCAACACGCCCAAGAGAGGCCCACACCACGAAGGATAACACCGTCCTCAATGCATGGGGTCTACCCAACATCACGGGTCATTATCCCTGCAGAAATTGCTGTGTCTGCCACCTCACCATAACCACAAAATCCTTGGAATTGGAGGAAGGTAAAACATGGCACCTCAGAAAACACACTAATTGCAACTCCACACATGTCATATATCTGATTGAGTGCCCATGTGGCCTCCGGTACATTGGCATGACCAGTAGGAAAATCAAGACCAGGATCGGAGAACACAGAAGCAACATACGTTGCAAAAGGAACACGACCAGAATGACAGATCAGTACATCACAAAGGTACACACACCTAGCGATGTGAGATGGGTTGTAACAGAACAAATTGAGGTCACCACCATGACGGATGAGAATATTCTATTACAGAAGGAGCAACATTGGATTTATCGCCTGTCAACCCACAAGACCGGGTTAAATGACAATATCCCTTTGAACGCGCTCAGTCACCACTAACACCTCACTGTTTATCCTGATACTCGGACAGGAGAGACTATACATACCCCCCATGAGTATGAGGGACCCCTAGGTTCCAAAACACACCGCGATACCTGTGACACCACCTCACTGCCATACTCATGTGCACAATGAGGGATCCTATGAGCACAATACCCTCCGAAAGGGTATTTGATATTATATTGGAGCCACATAAGAACACCGTCATATACGGTGGCCATATAAGCCTGGACCCGTGTGTCCCCGGGTACTAAACCGCACCCCTAATCCTCCATAGGTCATCGCTGCTAATCATTTTTACTGACCTCTCTTACGTTGGGTCCGTGCACCCTGTTACACATATACAGATCCATATACCGCTTTCCCTCATAAAACACATTACAGGAGCAGCGGTATGCCCATACCAAAATCGGCATCCAGCATTGCCTTTAACTGATCCACGCAATAGCTTTTAATACCCCTCCTGAATTTGCGAGAACCCAGTGATACGCATCTCTTTTCAATCAGCTAGAACTCAATGGTTTTTTTCCCCCCTAGTGACCTTCACTAAGGGACCCATTGATCCCTACTCGAGACGGAAAACATACACTCTGTTTTCCCTGTCCTCACTGTGAACACTGCCACGCCCCCGGGTGACGTCATGACGCTCCAGTGCCATGACGCGACCGCTGCCAAATGCCGACAAACTTGGCGGGAGATCACACATAAAATGCCGGTCTCCCGACCCTGCCCCACAACCACGGAATCCCGATTGGAAGGCCGCAATAGGTATGAGAAGAGGGCAGACAACCTTGACGAAGTAAGTAAGGCCCCCGGGCCCATAGATCCAAGTCCGTATGAAGGGTCCCATTGGGAATCCAAACTCCTTCAGTAATGGGTCACAACTTTCTATTTTTTATCCTCTCAGCGTGTGACTATAGGTCCTGCCCCCTTGCGGGATTCATGCTGCACGTGATGAATTTATCACCGTAAGCATAGTTTCTCTTAAATACTGAGACCGCAGTAACTACGGATATAATCACCATAGCGCATATATCCCGGTAACATACGCCATATGTGCACGCGCGCCACCTATTATCACAACTGCATTATCCGCAATACGATTCAGCACGGCGCAAAGAATGTCAGATGATTATAACATGATCATATTATATGTTTATGTGTTTATGTTTTGTTTCTCTTATTCCTTTACAGGTTTTAAGCAGCTCGAGGAGGTAACAATTCCCCTCCTTCACCGCACCTTAGTGTGTGCGATACCTCAACAGGTCACGTATACTACACATGACCACCACGTCCATTCACATAGACACTATCACATAGGTCCTGAAGAAAGCCAGCATACGTAGTAGTCTGGCTGAAACATGTAGACCTTTTTACCACAGGATATTAGAGACATAAACTCTACACATATCCAGTTCTTTTTCGATTTTTTAACACTGCCAGAGGCCCACCATTAAAAGCAAAAACTTTATTTAAAGGGACCCAATGGACAGTTTTTAAACTTCACTTCCACAGCACCACTTTGCACTCACAAAAAACCTGCTCCGCTGTAATTCAGGCGTCGAAGCACACCTGAGGTGCACTCGGCACCTTGGGTGGGACCCGATGATGAAGCATGCCACCAACTAGGTTGGTGGGTGAGGGTTTTCATAAAAAACCGAATGGTTTCCCACACATAGACATTTAGCTTCATAAGTGTGAGCCAGTTCTTTTTGATAATTACAGTACTACCTTAGGGGAATTGAACTAGCCCCCACATTGACCCCCCTTTTTCCTCTCTCTCTCATTGATCTTCAGGTTACAAATGAAGACAAGGCGAGATTAGGGAGGAACTAACAAGCCTGTTAACGAATCAGAAGCCAGCATCTACAAAGGAGAATGACACAAGCCAATGAAAAATATGGGCGGAGAGTGGGAGGAGCTTCAAGTCCAAACGTGAATACAGCAGGCCTCGCAGAGCAGTGCATGCGCTGCCCAGGCTCGACCTAAAAACACATCTAACAAGAGCAGGCATAAGTTGTCTGGTTTTCACTCTGGACTTCACTTCAGTTAAAGGGCATCAGGGGCCAAGCAGTAATGGCTGAGGAGAAAGGGTGGGTGTAAAAGCAAGTGGGGTGGTGAAGAAAAGAATTCCGATCTTAACTACTTTTTAAACAATCTCACAAACCAGCTTCAGGATACTACACTGAAAGTTAGTCAGATGAAATTGATTTTGCGTACCTTAAAATGGATAAATTTTGCTTTCCACGTTGAGACACAAAAAATCTTATACACACAGATACATTTTATTGGAAATGTTAAATAAATGTTTAATCCCTTCCCGAAGTAGTTTGAAAGACCATACCATAAATTTTTTTGCTACCAAGATTTCTTTACACTGTTCTAACCGGTTTACATCATTTGCTTAGCAACGGCCTCAAACTTTTTTTCAGTACAACCATGACAACTGCATTCAATGATTGTACTGACAATTGTACTACTACTGCTGCTACTTTAAACAGTAAAACTACAACCAAGAAAGTTTTTAATGGTTTACAGTATTGCGTCAAAACACATCAATTGTTATAAACTGTAAGTATCAATTTTAGTGTTCAAAGATTATTCTATACCCAACTCTAGAGCATTTCATGACCGCAATTTCTTAAGTTATTGTAGCATTTTAAAAGCACTTCAAAAGACCATTTATCAGAGACATGCAAGTTAGCTGGAACTGGATAACAAGCACTGTGTTCAATATCCACCTTAAAGTCACTCCTTACATGGTCAATGGTTTGTCACTTTTGTCCCGCAAAGGCAGATTAACATATGAGGTCTTTCACTCCACTATCCACTAGTTGTTCTTACCACTGTCTGATCTAATACCATCGGGAAATAGGATCTCTAACCTCCTCAATTCGCACACTGAGATGTGCAAATCTACCCCTTTGTGATTAAAAACCTAAATAAGGACATTCCTTAATTTTGAAGTCATGAGCACGACTTTTAATCTCATCTCTCAGATACTCAAAACTTCACCTTCCACAAATTCATTTATCAAATGTGATTCATCTAACGAACAATAAATAAATCAATTTTTCACGCAGCACCAATGTATTATTCCAGGTAACCTCATGTTCGAGGCATATGAGCTGTAGATCATATGCTTTGCATAGATCGCCATCTAGTGTGGGGTCTGGATGTTTGCACTTTGTTTTTCTTCAAACAAGTCTTTCCAGTCACAAGGTAGGCGACTCCTCCTTTCGGTGATAGTGCGCATGGGCATCGACTCCATTGTTAGATTGTTTTTTTCCGCCATCGGGTTCGGATGTGAATTGTTGCGCTCCGGTTCGGCACCGTGTCTTCGGGCCCCCTTCGTCGGGCAATCCACTACCCTCGACGGTATTGTTCATCGATCGCGTTCCCATTCTCCGCGTATCGTTTGCTCTCGAAAGCCTTCGATCGGAACACTCGTGGAAGGCCGTTGGGCCTACCCGCGCCGGGATCGGTAGCAGATGATGGAACGGACTCCCTTCAATTTATGCCCCGGGTGTCGCGCTAAATTTCCACGCACCGACTTGCACAAGGTGTGCAACCTTTGCCTATCCCCGGAACACGACGAGAAGGACTGTGAATCATGTAGGTCGGTCCGGTCGAAGAAAACCCTCCGTGATCGTCGGGCTCGACGTCACAAAATGTACCAACAGAGCGGCTCTGCGTCGGACCTCCTCGGAGACGAGTCCGAACAGGAAGAAATGCAAGCGCAGGAAGCCGAAATGGAAGAGGAACACATCTCCATGTCCGAAGCCGACTCCGATGCCGAAGATCTCACACCGGGACAACGGATAGTGAGTAAAGAGACTTCCTTCCCCTACCATCTCCTTCATAAAAAGGCTCCGGTTCCTCCTCTTCCTTCGGGCCAAGGTCGGCACCGAGAAAACATTTCGAGCGCCCTCTGGCTTGGCGCCAAAAACATAAACAACAGCCTTCCGGCTCAGGCTCTACTCATCCCCATGCCGGTGCCGACCCGAAACCTTCGGCGTCGAAAACAAAACACCTTCTGGTTTCCGTGCCACCGTTGCATAAAACTAAATCTTCGGAGCCGAAACGTTCGGAACCAAAATCATCGGAGCTGAAATGTTAGATGCCAAAACCGGCATCAAAAGAAAGTACTGCAACTAAAGAGCCCCAGACCGAATATCCACCGTTGGATCCGACACAGAAAGAGATCGTTATTAACCCAGAAACTGGACGTATTCATACCAAACTTCCAGAGAAAAGAAAAATGGGCCTACCAGAGGACTACCACATTCCTCTGAAGAAGAAAAATGTGGACACTAACCCCTCTCCACCATATATCCCACCTTCTTCACCCACTAATCCAAATTTACTGATTACACCTACACATTCCCCTACACCACCATCACCTGACCCACAAGACACAGGGGATGATGATGGGGACATGGATGAATATGCACCACAAGAGGCACCACAAGATCCTGATCCATGGGATCATTATAATGCTCCTCAACCAGATAATGACCCTGACCTATATCCATCGAGGCCTTCCCCCCCAGATGACAACATTGGGTACATTGAGCTTCTTAATAGGGCCGCACAATATCATGGAGTAGAGCTTCATAAGGAAAGCTTAGTGGAGGATTTTTTGTTAGAGACACTAAGTTCATCTCAAAGGGCTACACAAACATTGCCAATGTTAAAGGCAATGCTCAAACACACTGAGGATATCTTTAAAGACCCTATAAAAGCTAGGATCATCACTCCCAGGGTAGAGAAAAAATACAAAGCTGCACCTAATGACCCTGTGTATATTAAAGGCCAGTTACCCCTAGACTCTCTAGTCGTTTCCAATGCTCGTAAGTGAGCTAACTCTCAAACAACAGGGGATGCCCCTCCTCCTGATAAGGAGTCCAAATTATTAGATGCTTCGGGAAAAAGGATAGCCTCACAAGCAGCTAATAATTGGCGCATTGCCAATGCCCAAGCATTGTTGGCAAGGTAAGATAGAGCTCATTATGACGAACTCGAAAAGCTCATTGAATTTCTACCTGATGAGCATAAAGCTAAAGCCAGTGACCTTATTCAAGAAGGTAAATTAATCACTAATACCTCTATCAGGTGTGCGTTGGATCAAGCAGATACAGCAGCTCGGGCAATCAACACTAGTGTGCTACTCCGTAGACCTGCTTGGCTAAGGATTTCAGGGTTCAAGCCTGAAGTGCAAGCCTCTATTCTTAACCAACCTTTTGATAAAGAACAGCTCTTTGGCTCAGCTGTCGATGTATCACGGGAAAAAAACCATGGGAGCCCTACAATCACCTTCTAATAGGGGTTCCTTTCGTCGCTCATTCTATAGGGGCAGCTCCAAGAATGTATCTACAGAAACTCCATCCTCCTCTTACAAGGGCAACAGTCAGTCGCCCTCTTCAAGAGGGTATTTTAGAGGAGGGTATAGAGGAAACCACGGCAAGGGAAGAGGCAGAGGTAACTCAACACGCACCTCCCCTGCAAACAACAAGCAGTGACTTATTTCCCATACCCCGATCATTCCACTGCTGTCGGGGGACGTCTTTCACAATTTCTACCCATTTGGAATACGATTACATCAGACAAATGGGTTCTACAAATTATCCAATCTGGTTATTGCCTGGAACTTACAAGTACTCCCCCGAATATTCCTCTGAAATCACCCCTCATGTCACGAGAACATCTCACCCTTTTAAAGCAAGAGGTTCTTTCTTTGTTGCAAAAGGGTGCAATAGAACCAGTCCCTTTACAATACCAAGGAACAGGAGTGTACTCCCTATACTTCCTAATTCCCAAAAAGGACGGCTCTCTAAGGCCTATATTGGACCTCAGAGAACTAAACCTATACATACAGTCAGACCATTTACATATGGTAACACTCCAACAAGTGCTTCCTCTCCTTCAGCAAGGCGATTTTCTATCCACTCTAGATTTAAAGGACAATTACTTTCAAATTCCAATACACACTGCGCACCTCAAATACCTCAGGTTTGTGGTAGCAGGCCATCATTATCAATTCAAAGTCCTTCCCTTCGGAGTAACAACCGCTCCCAGGGTTTTCACAAAATGCTTGGCAGTAGTCGCAGCCCACCTGAGAAGACATGTTCACGTCTTCCCATACTTAGACGACTGGCTGATAAAAGCCAGCTCACACAACAGAGGTCTACGCCACACATAAAAAACTGTGCAACTGCTTCACCAGCTAGGATTCACAGTAAATTAGACCAAATCCCATCTCCAACCATCCATGTCTCAAGTCTATCTAGGAGCTACTATAGACACACGGAAAGCTCTAGCATACCCAACCCCAGCCAGAATCAGGAATATTCAAAACCTGATATCTCAGTTCCAGCCTCAACACTCCTTACCAGCCCGACTGTTCAAGCAGTTACTGGGAATGATGGCGTCTTGCATTTTCATAGTTCCCTATGCAAGACTTCAGATGCGCCCCCTACAGGAATGCTTAGCACGTCAGTGGAACCAGGCTCAAGGTCAATTATCAGATCTAGTGTTGGTAGACGGCCGCACCCATCACTCTCTGCAGTGGTGGAACACACAAAACCTTTTAAGAGGGCGGCCCTTCAACGACCCGGTTCCACAGATAGTATTGACAGCAGACGCATCACTGACAGGTTGGGGAGCACATCTCCAAACCCATGCAATTCAAGGGATGTGGAACTTGCAACAAAAATAGCTTCATATAAATCAACTAGAACTGTTAGCGATTTTTCTGGCTTTGAAAGCTTTTCAAACTCCGCTACTACGCAAGACTGTGCTAATTCGTACAGACAACATGACAGCCATGTACTACATTCAGAAACGGGGGGGGACACACTCCCTCCAACTGTCCCATCTATCCCAGGACATCTGGAGGTGGGCCATTCATCACAAAATGTATCTCCTAGCAGAACACCTCCCAGGAGCAAACAACCAGATGGCAGATCTGCTAAGTCGTCAGACACAGCAAATCCACGAATGGGAACTACTCCCTCAAGTTCTCCTCCCATTCTTTCAAATGTGGGGCTTCCCAGACATAGACCTGTTCGTCACTCACCTAAACGTAAAATGCCCAAACATCGCGTCCAGGTATCCACACCCATTGTCCAAGGGCAATGCACTATGGATGAACTGGTCCGGGATATTTGCTTACGCTTTTCCGCCTCTCCCACTCATTCCATTAGTGGTTCGGAAACTCAAACAAGCGTCCCTGACACTAATCCTAGTTGCTCCCACATGGTCACCTCAACCATGGTTCACAACCCTATTGGAACTCTCAGTAGTTCCTCATCAAAAACTACGTCTTACACCCAGTCTCCTCACACAGAGCCATGGAGACATAAGACACCCAGACCCCAGTCAACTCGATCTGGCACCTAAAGTCCTAGAGTTTGGCTACCTTAATCTACCGCCAGACTGCATGAATATTATCAAAGAAGCTAGACGTCCTACCACAAGAGCCTATTATGCAGCAAAGTGGAAGCGGTTAGTGATTTACTGTAATAACAACAACATCAAACCGCTTGATGCTTCTGTCCAAAACATTATATGCTATTTGTTACATTTACAACGTGCCAATTTAGCATACACGTCTATACGGCTACATCTAGCTGCATACCTCCAAAATAGACAGCATCTATCTCTTTTTAGGGTAACTGTCATTAAAGCGTTCATGGAGGTACTCAAAAGAGTTATTCCCCGAGACTGCCACCTGCTCCAGTGTGGAATCTCAACATTGTTCTCACCAGACTAATGGGTCCACCCTTTGAACCATTACACAGATGTGAACTACAATTTCTTACATGGAAAGTTGCTTTCCTAGTTGCCATCACATCACTCAGAAGAGTAAGTGAACTTCAGGCATTGACTATAGAAGAACCCTTTTTACAAATGCACCAAAATAAAGTGGTTCTTCGTACTAATCCTAAAGTCATTTCTGCTTTTCACATCAATCAATCTGTTGAGTTACCTGTGTTCTTCCCTCAACCAGATTCAGTGGCAGAACGTGCATTACACACATTAGATGTGAAAAGAGCATTGCTCTATTACATTGAAAGGACAAAACCTTTCCGTAACACAAATCGGCTTTTTGTCGCTTTTGCTCCACCGCACAAAGGCAATCCTATATCAAAATCAGGTATTGCAAGGTGGATAGTCAAATGCATTCAAATATGCAATGCAAAGGCTAAATATACATTAACAGTTCCCACTAGAGCACACTCTACACGCAAACTGGGGGCTTCTATGGCATTCTTAGGAAATATACCCATAGAGGATATCTGTAAAGCTGCAACATGGTCTACACCTCACACATTCACAAAACACTATTCTGTGGATGTGTTGGCAGCACAGCAAGCTAGAGTAGGCCAAGCAGTTTTACGTACACTATTTCAAACCACTGCAACAGCTACAGGTTAGCCACCGCTTTGGGAGATAACTGCTATGTAGTCTATGCAAAGCATATGATCTACAGCTCATATGCCTCGAACGGAAAATTCTACTTACCCAGTATGCATCTGTTCTTGGCATGTAGAGCTGTAGAATCATATGCGCCCGCCCGCCTCCCCGGGTACCTATACCTGTTGCAGTAACATCTTACTTAGATACATGCATTCATGGACATCTCCTTTTTACTACTCTTACTAACTCCATTATCGCCCTCTGCGGGAAAACAATCTAACAATGGAGTCGATGCCCATGCGCACTATCACCGAAAGGAGTAGTCACCTACCTCGTGACTGGAAAGACTTCTTCGAAGAAAAACAAAGTGCAAACATCCGGACCCAACACAAGATTGCGATCTATGCAAAACATATGATTCTACAGCTCTACATGCCAAGAACAGATGCATACTTGGTAAGTAGCATTTTCCTTGCATTTAATTCCGAAAATCTTGCACTCTTCATTATTTACAGCCGGCACAATCTTATTAGCCATTAACAATGTCTAGCGTTTTTCAAAGAAAGCACCCCCCAGCTTAACTTTAACACTTAACCACAGTGGAGCAACAAGAGTCCTAAACAGAATAAGCCCATCTTGCACTGGCGTGTGTGATGTGTCCGAGTCCCTGAGCAGCCTGGCCATGCAGTGTCAGCTCTTACTAATCAATTAGTAAGTGCACATGCAGCATTAAAAAGTCAAAAAAGGAGCAACTGAAATGGACTAATACCATTGATTTCCTGGTCTGACTTCATTTCATTACTGCACGCTGTAAAATCTGATTTCTGTATATGACTGGAAACCAGCTTAGCCATTACAAAAGCAAGTCTGTGGAATGAGGACAGTGAGTGAGGGCTGGCTGCCATTTTGAATTGTGTGCCTTTCAGTTTATTTTTTTAGTTCAAGCCTATCGGACAGTGAAAGCTGTCTGGTTGCAAAAGACTTCTTATCGGCTTACAAAGATGCTACAGGTATTACTTGCCATTGGTTGGCTTTGCCACTTATTTGCTTGGTTCTTATTCAATGGCTTGACATTAACATCTTGTGTTGGTCCATTTACTTGTGTCCTTTCACTGCTCTCTTTGAGGGAACTACTTTCTTTTTTTAGCTTAAGCACTCCATAAGAGTGCATGGGTTTTCCAGCAGTCTCCCTTGTGTGCTTTTCCCTTCATCCATCTGCTTTTCTTCCCCTGCATTCTCTTCTTTCTTTTTGCTTAAGCACTCCACAAGTGTATGAGTTTTCCATCTGTTTCTCGTGTGTGTCACTCCCCCACTCCGTGTTTCTCTCTCTCTCGTCCATGTGCTTCTCTTCCCCCTCATTCCGTGCTCCATCTTGTCCTCTCTTGCCCGCGTGCTTCTCTGGTGTTCTCACTCTCGTGCTCCCTCCCACAGCCAACCCTTGTGTTCTGCTTTCACCTTACTCCCCCACCCACTCCTCAATTACCTCCAAACACATGCAGTTGCTTTTTATTTTTTTACCAGCCAAGTGGAGTCTACCATCGTGGATCTGTGAATAAAAAATGGAAGCAAATGGAATCTGCGTCATTCTAAAGGCACATGGATGAGGAATGGTGCGGATTTAAGCCACTATTAACTTAAAAGGGTGCAGATAGTCGCACAATGGAATGTAGAGCCCTCCTCTCAGGAACATTGCAGATCACCATCCAATATACCTATACACTATGACTTGCCATCCAAAAAAGACAACAACCTAAGACATTGGAAACCTGCAATGACCCTCACCAGGAAGAGGCTACAGCACAACACCGTGATTGCCAAATTCCCAGGATGTGCCTTTCGCCTGACACTACATCATTCCACTCCAATCATAGCCCAGCCCCCATACTTTACAGGCTCTCAAACTTCCACCATGGGATCCTCCACTGCCTAAGCCACACGGGTTCTGCATCCCACAGGCCTATGCCACCACAACCCCACCCTGGACACCAAAAGAACATGACCCTCTTCCTCACCTATACCCTCCCTGCTCCCTCGCTGATGCCAGGCCTCACCATTGCCCCACACCCACAGAAGGAGAGAAGAGAGGCATGATAACTAAACTGCCTGATCTTCACTGCTAGATCCATTAACAAAAATAGCCTGAAAATCTTTGACCCACTTTCAAGAAGCAGCACCTGCATTCACCTTCATCACATTTCCCTCAAGATTTCAATTTTATCAACAGGTCGAGCTGATCTATTAAACATGCAGTGCGGAATTGCTATGAATGGAAGTTCATGTCTGTTAAGTGGGTAAGCAAACATTGATGGGTAGCAGCTCCAGAAATATTCACATCCGAAATGTGGAACTGAATTCGCAACAGCAAGATAAACCTTCAGCACTCTTGATGCTGGTCTTGCTCACATGCAGAGTTCAAAATAGTTGATTGAACTATGAGCCAGATCTCAACTTTCCTTTATCTCGTCACTGATGATCAGTGTGGGCCACAGAAACTGCAGGCATTGGTGAGCTGGTGAGTGTTGGGAGATGGAAAATTTGGGTGACTCATGACTGAGGAAGAGTAAAGAGGTAATATAACGGGAGGAATGGGTGAATAAGGAACAAAATGGAGCATTCTTGGAGGGTAGGGTAGTGTAGGGGAGGGGGTTGGATTTCCAAAGTGATTAGCCTGCGTTCCTGTTGATAAACTGATTGGCATAAAAATAATTGAATGAGTTACTCCACAATGCTTAATACACCACAACCGACACGCTCCCTTGCAGGAGAATCAGAAGCGATGGTTCCAAGATGCAGTGCCTTGGGTCATTTCTGTAAATAGTAGACCTTTTAACAGACATACGAAACACACTATAGGCTAGACTTAAAAAGCTTGCAAATCAGATAAAATAAGAGAAAATAGTGACCATACAAAAACATTTTTAAAGGAAAAAGTTGCATATAATTTTCCTAAGAAAAAAATTCATTGCATTTCCTTAGAAATGTACGCGTGCCATTAGAGGTACTGATAGTGAGAAAAAACATAACAGGAACGAAATTCTTGGCATTTTTAAATAGTTCTCATCAAAATCATCAAAACATATTGCCAAGAAACGTTTAGCGTTAAAACAGGAAACAAGAAAAAGTAAAATATCAAACAATTTTAATGGAATGAAAGTATGTGTGTATATATCTCCTACTGGCGGTCACCAATAGGTAGTTATAGTTAGGACCATGTTTCCATAGGAAAAGCATTTTTTGACTAGCCTAGGACTTTGGAGTCGTTTGACCAATCTTCATGAAAGTTTCCCCAAAAAAGTGTCAAGGTAGGTTCTGGTTGTCATGGAAAGTTTGGGGGCGATCCGTGCAGTGAGGACCGAGAATTTGGGGTGCGAAATAAGGGTGCGTTTGTAATGTTAATTCCTATAGGTACCTTTAGCCACACCTAAAGCCCGAACCGCTAAACCGGACGTACGCCCAATTCGGCAGGGAGGTAGATGTTGATTCACGGAAGTGCCTATTTGGTGTAAATCTATTGAGTAGTTTTTGAGAAATTTAAGCCGAACAATATAGTGATATGTCTGGCCGTGGATATTTCACGTTTTTTTCGCGATTACTCGTGAATGCACGCACCATCAGAAATGCTCTGATTGACTGGAAGCAACCTGAACAGAAAGTTGCAACCGCCATTTTATCTATCGGGAACGGTTCCCGGGGCTGAAAATTTGTGTGAAAGCCCACATAAGGAGTCAGGGTGGAGATACTCTGACCCCATGGTTAGAAATGGGGGTGTTAATGACACATGTTATGTGGCCAAAATTGTTTTTTTTACTTAAACGCGATATTCTCAATGACCACGCTACCGCCAGTACGACTGTTGGTGGTCCTTGAATGTCTGCTTTTGCAAAGTGTCTGGTGAAATCGCGATTACTGACATCATCGCGATCTCCCGAGTCACCGCAAAAATATAAAACAGGTTTTAGAGATGGTTTTTAAAGAAACTCTCTAGAAAAACATGACTTGAAAAAATACTGTAAGAAACCCCTAGTGTGTAAAATACTGTAATGTGTGTATATATATATGTATTTTAGATTTTATAAAAAATCGCGATCGTCACGGTTAACGACGTCATCGCAATGACCCGAACAACTGCAAAAACAGAAAATAGGCCTTAAAGATGGTTTTTAAAGAAACAGTAGAAAAATGAGCTTAAACATGCTTTGAAAGAAGTTTGTATATAGTAATATGTGTAGTGCAATGTTCAGAATAGCATTTTTTACATAAGTTTTTTGGAGGTGTTGGTGGCCGTTGAATGTCTGCTTCTGTTTTCCGTTCTCGTGATGTATTTGCGGGGATCACGACGTCGTTGGGAAGATCCCCAAAAACTGAAAAAAGGATCTTTTTAAAGAAAATTAACAAAGTTTCGGGTACTCGGGTGGCTCTTACTAGAGACTTTGTGTTGCTTGTGTGTATATGGCTACTACACATAAGACTGGTAGGTCGTTGCCCCCACAGTGTACAATCATGAGGAAGGTTACAGGGACATTATAGTTAGGAATTAGCATTTAAAAAACCTTAGAAATTCACTGAAAAAACAGGGCTGTTATCGTTAGACTCACACACAGTCAGTCATTCATAGAGCTACTCACACACCTATAGTCGATCACACAGCCATTTACTCACCTGTACAGGATTTAGCATTTAAAAAACCTTAGAAATTACTGAAAAAAATAAAAGGTTACAGGGGCATCAGAGTTAGGCTCAAATTTCACATGCACAAAACCAGAGAAATTCAATAGTTATAGTTAGCTGAGCTAACTATAACTTGCACCCCCTCAATGTACTGCTTATGACCTCACATATTACATCACTCATGACATAGTCAGTGACATCACTGATGGCATCACTCATGACATCATCCACAGAATCTCTGATGCACCCTCTCACACCTCAATATAACCTTTCATACACCCACTCCAACTTCTACACTAGCATTCTCAAA
The DNA here is from genome assembly GCA_963921515.1 of Calotriton arnoldi. Lineage (NCBI taxonomy): Eukaryota > Metazoa > Chordata > Amphibia > Caudata > Salamandridae > Calotriton > Calotriton arnoldi. The sequence goes on from CAWUFW010013211.1 coordinate 69,521, forward strand.
ACCATTGACACACTCATGCCAGTACTTACACACCCACTCACTGATTCATAGGTGTACATCAGAGGTCTTCAAACTTTTTTGCTCTGAGCCCCCCCAAGCAAAATGACAGCGCTTAGGAGATCAATTCAGGGGTAGTTTTCTGTAACTCATAATGTGCGCTATATGTGAGACTTACGAAAGTACAAATATATCAAAACCGAAAGGGACCAAAAATACTAGGCCCTATTATTGGGGTGTTGCGAGCCTGGGTCCCATTGCAACTGCACCTTCTGCACTAAAAAAACCCTAAAAAAAATTAAAAACCCGCAAACATTCCCCAACGTCCTCAAGGCATCTCTCTGAGGAACTGTCTCTATCATTGCCAATCTAACAAATTACCTCCCCAGCCCGATATAGCGCCACTTCCTCTGGACTGTCTCTTTGATGCTATCCAAGGACCGCACTACTTTCCTCTTTCTCCTGGACCATTACTCTGAGACACAAGGGGTAACAATGATGGCCTCCTCCCCGTCATCCCCTCAACTCACTTTGAAGTACATCTGTATGCAAACAGAGGTCGAAGCAGATGGGATCTGTGGGGAGCCTCATGCCCCATGCTTTTTTAATTTTACAAAAGCAGATCCTATACTTTCATTAAAAAACAACCATCCCTGGACAACTAGTGTGGCCCCTGAAGTGCCTCTGTGTAAAAGTGAAAGGAAGTGGGGTTGGGGGCGGAGTTTTCCTGTGCTGTGAAGATAAGGATGAAACAATCATTCTCACCAGGGTGCCGGCTACCTGAAAGAATGTAAATCTGTGCGAATGGTTAATCACCAAATGTAAAGGCAGCTTGAAAGCCAGTTTAGGCTATAATTGATGGAGGCATCCGAGGCTTCATAGGGACAATGCGCTATTGTTTTTGATACTTAATGTCAGGGTGTTATAAGCCAAGTTCTAGAAAGTGCACTTTTAATAGACAAATGTTTGCATTGGGTGTAATTTACCTACTACTAAAATATATATGTAGAAAGCACTTGTTTTATTTTAAAACACCAATCATTTTTCAGCAGTCTACCTTATACAGTGTATAATACCATTTTAAAATAATGACTTGCATATTCACAGTGCTCTCTGCTCCAGGCTGGGACCTTGTATAAATACACAAGCCACTAATCCTCACATCTGGAGTGGTCACAGTACCCAAATGAAATTTCGTGAAAGTAAAAGAATGTATTTCTATCGGATTAGATTGTTGTATTTATTTTTCAGTTAAGGTTTCTACATTATTTTATATGCAATTAACTGAAAGTGAAAAACAGAACACCTGAAGAATATTTTCTTCTTTTCAGCCACGTTTTTGACCCTGCCATCACGCTATAAGGAACAAAATATTCTGTAAGTGTCTTGTTTTCCCACTTTGTTACCTGCATATAAAATAATACAGAAACCTTAAACAAAAAATAAATGCAAGTTAAGCTAATCTGATGGAAATACATTCTTTTAAACTAGGAGGTCCCCATATATGTTTTTTTTTTTTAACCAATTCAAGGACTGCATGTAAATGAAGACAGCCTAGAAACGTGCCAGGTTGCTCTTCCAGGCCATCTTCATTTACAAGTACTTGTTGAGCCATTTGTGCCCCCCTAGCAATGCAGCCATGGCCCCCCAGGGGGGCGCGTCCCACAGTTAGTTTGAAGAGCCCTGTTGTGCACACTCATCTACTCAGTTACCCATACAGCAACTCACTCACTAATACAGCCACTGATATATCCACTCATTCATCCATACAGCCACTCACACACAGTCGGTCATTTATAGAGCTACTCACACACCTTCTCACTCATCTATAGAGACAATCACACAGCCATTCACTCACCTATACAGTTATACATACACCAACTCACTTATTCATACAGATAACTAACACATACTCACTCATCTATACAGTCACTGTCACAAGCACACCCTCACCCATACAGCCACTAACACAATCACTCACACATACAGTCACTTATATACTCCAACACTCACCTATACTGCCTTTCACATATGCAGTTATTCACCCATATACCACTGACACATCCATTCACTCACCGAAACAGCCGTACACATACTCACCCACACAGCCCCTCACAGACCCACTCACGAACCCATACAGCCACTGACTCAGCCACTCACTCATCCATGCAGGCAGTCAGTCACACACACACACACCCTCACCTACCCACACAGGCACTCATACACCCATACAGGTACTCAGATAACCAATCAATAACCCATACATCCACTCATGTATCTACTCACCAACCCATACAGCCACTTACACACCAACTGACAGACTGATACAGACATTCACACAAATTAGTCACTCACCCATACATTCACTGACAGTCGGTTATGAAATGATGAAAGGCGCTTTGGCACACTTTCTTTGATAAACAAGCTAGTGAGTGTCCCTGTCCAAACCTTGTAAAGTACTTATTTTGTGTTTTAAACTTCGCCTTGGAAATATACGTAGAAATTCCCAAAATATATCAATGAATTGCTATCTAATACTACAAACACTACTACAATTCCATTTGCATACAGAGGCCTGACTACTCTTTCATCAATAGTATGAACTAATCTGTTATCCTGGAGGTAGCTTTCTTCATTAAAGAAAGGCACTGTCCTAGAAGTATGTATCCATTCTCCCCTAAAAACTGTACGAAAGTTAATTCTATTCACTAATCTTTTCTTCTGGGTTGGTCTCCTCATGCACAACACTATTTTGTCGAGTCTTCATTCAATTTAGAATAAAAATGAAAAGCTTACTCTTCAAAGCAAAGGCCTTATCAACTACTCTCTCAACTCGTTCTTTCTGTTTCAGTGCATCTCTCCTTCTTCTATACTTTTTCAACTTTCTCAGTTGATTTACAACCACTCTACTACAAAACATCCTGGCTCTGATTTCCTTAAACTGCTTCTGTCTCGTGGTTAAGGTGCGTCCATGTTTTTTACAATCTTTTCTGTTCTTGCAATGTACACTTTGTCCACTCTTATTGATTCTCATAGTCATAATTTCATTTTCTTTATTTTGGTATCTTTGCAAATGTGAACATATATTTTTGAGAAATGACTTTGTCCTCCTACCAGTAGCTCTTTTTCCTTTCACCACTTTTTCTGCATTTTGTAACTAATTTCTGCAAACATACTGTAGTAGCTTCTGTTGCTTTTTCGTCTGAGCTTTTGTAGGCATTCTAACTGTGTGTAGTTCTGTAGATATTGTTCTTTAAAAAAAAAAAAAAGCAAGTATATTTAAATTTTTATCCTAGCTAATCTCCCAACTACTTTACTACTGACTTACACATAATACAAAAACTGTTTTCATGTTATGTTACAGTTTTAAATCTACAGATGAACCTAGATATATTACTACATGCACTTACTTCAATATAAACAAACTCAGAGCAAAACACAAACCTTTATTTATTAGTTACCTTTTAACATTTTAGCACCCTGTCACACAACACAGCTACAGCATATCTCACTTATACATGGTAAAAGAACATTTTATCCCTTCTGTAGTAAATTTCAAAATGAACATCAAGGCAAGGAGTCATATTTACAAGCCCCATGTACTTTCCGGTGCGTCACTTATTTTGACACACCAGGCCGTAATTTGGTGTTCCATATTTAAAAGGCCACGTAAAACCATTTTGCGTAGCTTTTCATGGCCTTATAAATGTGGGCCCTTTTCAGGCAGTATTTTGCGCGAAAGGAGCATGCCATGGGTGTTGCTGTGGGTGTTCCCACACAACACCCATGGTGTCTGCCACATACCCAAATTTACAATTCAGGGGAGTTGTAGGGAGATGCAACGGGGAGAAATACTTCTTTCTCCTCATTTTTTCCTGTTGTTATGCCTGCTGCATTCTGCAGAACACATAGAAAGAGGAAAATGCCTCTTGTGATTGTTTTTGCACTTGAAGGTGTCCCTTCCTGCACGAAATTGAATAAGTGCATCAGTAGTGCCTGGCTAATTAGATGAGTGCATGACTAGTGTCTCAGTGATTGCATCACTCCATTGTTAAAAATTGACGGATTGAACGAAAGTAAGTGTACTGCTGGGGTGATTTTTTTAGTACAAGAGTATTCCCTCAGTAATTAAATAAGTGCATAGCTACTGGATGGATAACAGGTTTACTACAATGGTACTCACTACGTAATTAGATGAGTGCATGAGTAGTACCTGAGTGATTGCATGAGTTCATGCATGTGCCTCAGTATTTCACTGACTGCATGGGTTGTACGTGGGTGTTTAGATGACTGCATAGCTTCTGCGCAAGTGTTACAATGACTGCATAGTTACAGCCTTGTTTAATTGCATAAGTAAATGGTTAGTGTCTGGGTGATTAGATGAATGTATAGGTAGTGCCTCCATAGTTCACGGACTACATAATTTCTGGTTGCCTGATTTGAAGAGTACATGTGTAGTGTCTATGTAATTGAATAACTCCATGGATACTGAATCACTGATTTGATGACTGCCTCACTAGTGGTTGGGTGATTGCATGAGTGCCTGAATGACTGTGAAAGTACATTCATTGCTGTTAGATACAGTTGTGACTACATCTGACTTATTGGTTATCTCCTTAGTCAGTATCAAACTGCCTGTTTTACTGTATATATGCTTTTCTACTAAGCTATGTGTGAGTGAAGTCTAGATATCACACTTGGTATATAGTTGCATAAATGGCTCTCTAGCAGCATACATTGCTTTGCTACTGAGCGTGCACATGCATCAGTACGTTTCTAAAATGGGGAAAAAAAAATCAAAGCACAAAACCTTTTGTGAATGGTATACCTACATCTTTTTTCAAATACTTCTTCTGCTTCTAAAACATATATCCAGCATTTCTCAAACAAAAGTTACACTCCAAATAAATGTAGCACAAGAACTCTCGATGCAATCTGCCCTATTAATCCTCCACAATTTTAAACAAACCATGGTTAAAGAAAAAAACACCACCCTCACTATATACATGAAATTTTCATCAGCCTCACTAAACATAGATCACCATGTAAACATATATATGATTTCTTAATAGATGTACACCTTCAAGCCATCTTTCCAAAAATATATTCTTCTCTGCATCTTTAAGTAAACTCAAAAGTCCCACTGCATATATAGCTATCTGCAAGCACAAGAACCATATCTAAGCATATGCAAAACGGTCATATACGTTAAAAACCACATTGACAAACACTTCCTAATACATATCTAACAAGTATTACTTCTTTCTAATTCATATACAACCGGTTCTCATCTTTTATTTATTTGTGATTACACTATTCCTATTTAATAATGTTACTAAAAGTACTACTACTCCCAGAATGCAAATAACAGATGTATCTATCTGCACATGATGTTTAGACATTTAAAACATTTTTAGTTCCTCATTGCAGCTGTCAACAATACTATACTTTTATTTTTCAATAAAGTACACAATGTAATAAAGAGGCTCTAATTCATCTTTCTCTTACTTCCCAAAACATTCACCACTAACCTCTTAAACACATACCCTCTAATAGATACAGTCCATCTGATATATTTTTTCTTATCACTGTGATACACTTTTTTATTTTTTTTTATTTTATCAAACTCCCATATACATCTTCATTTCTAATGTAATTTTATAAAGGATTAAAAAGTTATGTACATACCAGTGAATTCAGTTTGTAGATTATATTGCTGTTAAAGCTATTTGTGGATAGTTTTCACACTGCTAGGATTTGTAAAAACTAAGCACAGGAATGGTACACCACTCTCATACAAAGCAACCATGACATGGCAACCTCTTCAACTTTGCACTCTGTGAGCATGAGAAAGGCAGCATATGAAATCATGTCTTTCATTTTAGACTACACTATCTCCACTTGTGAATGGTTAGTATCTGTTAATCTTTCTCTCCCTTTTAAAAAGAGATTCCTATCTATGTTCGCGGGGTATTCGCGATGATTGCGGAAAAATCGTGAAAAGAAACTGGGGTTAAAACCTATATCTAGCTTCATTTAAAAAAAAATGCAAATACTACACAACAGTTTTACATAGCCCTGAGTTGGAAATTAAAGCTTGTCATTACTTAAATTGGGTCAACACTCCTCAACTTTTTTTTTTAAAAATCTGTCTCTTTAACACCATTCCCCTCCCCCATACACTCTTAGCTCAGTGTACCTAGCAACCCAGTGGAACCAGTAGGTCACAAGTTCATAGCACATTCTAGAAGGAACATGCTACTTCCCAATAAGATACAGCAGGTGTGCTTTACTCCACAGATCCAAAAGCATGTCCATGACTGTATAACCTTTCTTTTCTGAACAACAGCCAAGAATAAGACTTCTTGCTAAGGCATGCAACACACTACCTAATTGTATTCACTTTCATGCTGACAGCATCCAATGAAATAATCTTTTTCTTTTTTTAAACACCTCCATTTTAACTGATTTTCCTTTGGAAAACTACCTCATTCAGCTCCAGCCTTCTCCTGACTACTATTGCTCCTTCACTTCAAAATACTTAGGTTATGGATTGTGGGCCACAGCTATATCTATTGGGCTAAAGAGGCTGCAAAAAGAGAGGTATTGACAGGGATTGGGTTTGTCAAATGTGTAGATTACGTGGTTTGGCCAGAGAGGGTTAAAGTTTCATAAGTTGCTGGCTTTGGTTAAATCCATTGTGGATTCCCAAACTCCTCACTTTATGATTGTGCACTGTGGTGGCAATGACCTAGGCACATTGACTGAGGTAGGGTTGGAAATCCTAATGAAAGAAACCTTTGCAGAACTGATGTCGCTTTTCCCTCACACTGTCTTGGTGTACGCTAATATATGCCAAAGACACAAATGGAAGTGGTCAAAGCAATTCTGTCCACAGATTGACAAAGCCAGGAAACATGTTAATAAAATTGTTTCTGCATGCCTCATAGACCATCTCATGGGCTGTATCTATAACAACAATCTGCATTTTGACATGCATGGAATTTTAGAAATGATGGAGTGCACTTTACAGATGAAGGCAACAGGGTGTTTCTAAGTAACCTGAAACTCTGCATCCGGTCTTATATATAGCAGCCATATACACACAACCAACTCAACGGCTGTTGTCAGAGCCACCCTAGTACACAAAATATTGTGATGTTTTTTTCGAAAGGTTTTTTTTTCTTTAGGTTTGGGGATCTTCGAGACGACATTGCAATCCCCGCGGACATGTTGTGAACACGGAAAACAAAAGCAGACATTCAATGCCCACCAACACATCCAAAAATAATATGTGAAAAAATCCATTCTGAACATTACCCTACACATATTACTATATACATACTTCTTTAAAAACATGTTTAAACTCATGCTTTTGTACTAAGTTTCTTTAAAATCCATCTTTAAGAACTATTTTCCATTTTCGCGGTTATTCGAGACGTCGTTAACCGCGACGATCGCGCCTTTCCCATAAAGTCTAAAACACATATACCCACACATACTACAGTATTTTACACACTAGGGGTTTCCTACAGTATTCTCTAAAGTCATGTTTTTGTAGAGAGCTCCTCTGAAAATCATCCCCAAAACCTATTTTATCTTTTTTGCGGTGACACCGGAGGTCGTGATGACGCCGGTATTGCGATTCCCCCGGACACATCACGAAAACCGAAATAAAAGTAGGCATTCAATGACCACCAACACATCCAAAAATAATATGTAAAAAAATCCATTCTGAACATTGCACTACACATATTACTGTATACATACTTTTCAAAGCATGTTTAAACTCATTTTTCTACTAAGCTTCGTTAAAAACCATCTTTCAGACCCATTTTCCGTTTTCGCGGTTATTCGGGACGCTGCGATGCCGTTGTTAACCGCAACAATCGCGCCTTTTCCATAAAGTCTAAAACACATATTACAGTATTGTGCACACTAGGGGTTTCTTACAGTATTCTCTAAAGTCATGTTTTTCTAGAGAGTTTCTATAAAAACCATCTCTAAAACCTATTTTCTGTTTTCGCAGTGACGACGGAGATCGTGAGGACGTTGGTCGTCGCGAACCCCGCGGTTATGCCACGAAAGTGGGAAGCAAAATCAAGAATTCAATAGCCACCACTAAATTAAAAAAATATAACTATATAATTAATTCTAACCATCACAGGAGATAACTCACTATATAAATAGTTCTATAAAAACATTTATCAAAATCTCAATAACAATGCGTATTAATGATTCACCGATATATTTTTTAGGTCGAGCCTAGAGTCAGCGCGCATGCGCTGCTCTGCTAGACTGCTGTATCTAGTGTATGGAGTAAGAGCACACCCATTGTTTCTGATTTGTTCCGTTGTGCGCCCTTCAAAAATCCTTGTTTTTCAGTGGTGCATCACTTACATTTGTCCCTCCTCTTGGTGTATTGTTACCGCCCATGGCTACTGGCCCTGTTACTTGTAGGCTCTTACATCTGCCCATTTATGTGTTTCAGCGCAGTATTTGGTTCTTTTGGTTCAGATCATGTTATAGGACTGTCACAAAACTTACTCAACCTACCCTGTAAGTCACCTCCTTATCTTGTTTTCTTTCCCCCGTCGTCTGAGTCCTTGAAATTTCCCGTCGTCCGCATGGTCCCTTCCCCTCCTTGTTTTTATTTTTTTGCAGTTTGTGTATTGCGCGAACTCGACCCAAATGTTTTGGAGCACTTTATATGAGCACTAGTTACATTACACAAGGACACATTTATTTTTTGGGTAGGGATGTTGAGCTGATGCCAAGACTCGAACCAGGATCCCCAGATCCCAAGTCAGCAGCCAGGGCCGTTCGGCCACATCCTCTAGCCAAGTCTTTCAAGATTGTGTGCATCTCACGTTTCAAAGGTATGCAATTACCATCATTCAAATATGGCCACTAAAAGAGACTCAGGCTTCTTTCTAACTTCTCTTTAATCTGATGAGCGCAGCGTTCCTTGCGTCAAAGTTCAGGTAGGTCTGCAAGCGCCCTCTGCTGCAGTGTATGGTTATCAGCCCATCTTGTGCCCCCAGCCTGTTCGTTTGTAGTGTATAGTTCTAGTCGCCGCGTCTGTTCTGTTATATGCGGCACTGCTTGTTCCGGGTGGCTGAGTGGCATCTGCTGTTGTAAATCGATCACCTACGAAGGACTGCGTGTTTAGAGGCTGGTTCGATCTGATCATGCGTGGCGGCTCTGAGCTGCAGCTTTTGTAGCGTTGTTAGGGCAGTAGTGCTGCACAAGTACAAACAGCCTCCCTTCCGTAGTGAGAATGGAGGACAAGGAGCTGGAAGCCTTCAGGAAGCAGTGGATGTCTGAGCTGCAGGCAAAGCACGGGGTGCCTTTCCTTCTGCTTGAACTGAAATGCAGAACCTTGGTGAGGTTATGGAGGAAATCCAATTAACCAACGGCGAGAAATGTGCGCACAATGAGCCCGGAGCCTGGAGTTTGAATAACCAAAACAAGGCTCTGCGGATCTGTGATTTATTGAGGTATGTGCTGTCCTCGTTTCACTACTGTATTTTACAATGCAAAGACAGGACTCTCCATAAATCTGTCCCCTCTTCTCTATATAATAACACTCCTGTTAACTGTTCTTTCTAAAAATGCAGGTGCGCCTCAGAAATCTGTGGTCACAAAAAATGAAATACGTCAAAATATAATATTGCCAATGACACAGGCAAAGGGACGGGCTCGCACACACACATACACACACACACACACACACACACACACACACGTCTCCCTCAGCTCTTGCGTCACCTCTGCCCCGTTAGTCGTGCTGTCTCTCACTGTCCCCTTGCCCTGCCTCCATCAGCTTTTGCGTCGCCTCTGCCCCGTTAGTCGTGCTGTCGCTCACTATCCCCTTGTCCTGCCTTTGCTCTGTTAGTCATGCTGTCTCTCACTGTCCCCTTGCCCCGCCTCCCTCAGCTCTTGCGTCGCCTCTGCCCTGTTAGTCGTGCTGTCTCTCACTTGCCCTGCCTCTGCTCTGTTAATCGTGCTGTCTCACACTGTCCCCTGCCCCCCTCGCTTCTTGCTTCTGCCCTGTCACTTAGGATGCCAGGCAGACACCATGAAGGATGCTGAAGGCAGCCCTGGTCCCAGACTTTGGGATAGGCATGGAGTGACGCTGAACACTGCTTCAGGCACCTGTCAGCGACACTGGTTTCATTTCACAGCAGCTTAACTTGTGCTTACATAACTGGGCAGACATTGCTCATGCTGATAGCAGAATAACGGTGAGGCGGCATTCTCTATCATTCAAGACCTTGGCATGGGGGAAGCTGAGGGGCACACATGTGAAGGACCTGTGACATGGCATGTGCATTGAGAAGCTCTGCCTCTTATGGGGTGCATCATCCTGCCTGAGGTCCTAGGGGTTGTGGTGCTCTGTGAGACCACCATTGAGGGCACTAGTATGACGCAGGTGTGCAGTGAGCACTGCAATCATGGGAAGCAGTGATGTTGGACACAGGTGTGCGGTGAGCACTGCAATCATGGGAGCCATCTGGAATAACAACCACCAATTCCTAATAGTTTTGTTCCCAAATGCTGCTAAAAACTGCGGTCATGCTGCTTAAGTCAAATGCCAAACAACCCAATGCTTAATGCTGCTGTCATCACTGCAAGCACATCCGAGGGAGCCTATTTTTGTTGCCTCCTTTCTCAACACAGCGAAAGAGTTGTGGGTGGGTGAATCAGTATGCTCTCTTCTTAAAGGGTCTACAACTATTTATATGGAAGATGGAGGTAAAATTCTTTCCCAAAACAAACCATATACGTAACCGTTGCTACGCTGGAATTATCTGAAAATTCACAGCACTGTTCAGGACACACAGTTTTTTCAGTTTTACTAATTGACAAGGACGAGGTCACAGACTATTTTGTAACCCTGAGGCTCTCTTTGGTTCAAGTTACCTAGCTAACGTCCCATGGCACACTTTCTGTTATGCAGGACTCTTCTCTGTGCCCACAGTCGGAGCACTAAACCATTTTATCGCAGTCAGGCCTCTCTGGGACAGTTTTTTGGTCCCCTTTGCTCATCATCACAAGATTTCTTGATTATGAATATGTTCCTACTAACTGTCAAACTTTTGCCATTTTGCCATCATAAATGATTGGGAGCCCTATTTGTCTATGTCAGTGTCCTTTCAAAATCCTTGCTTGCTAAAGGCATTCCTTCCTCTTTGTCCCTCCTTTTTAGGTCTCGCCTAGTCAGCGCATGCGCTGTCTCTCCGAGACTTAAAGTAATCTATATTGTTGAGTGAAACTCCGCCTATTGGTGGCTAGTATGTCCTGCTGCTCACCATTTGTTTAACATTACATTGCTCTTCTTATCTTGCTTATGGTTGGCTCGCCATGCAAAACGTCACTTCCGTTTTGCTTCCGTTTTGCAGGAAGCAGCACCGACCAACTACTGTTTAGTTACGCTGCTGGGCTGTTATTATTCCATTTAGGGACTACTTCCTTGTTATCATTCAGCTAAACAAGCCAGCAGCGTAACTAAATAGTAGTTGGTCGGTGCTGCTTCCTCTCAGCGCGGCTCCCATTTCACGGCAGCCGTGCTAGTCAGCAACTTTTTTCCTCCTCGGTTTCACCAAACTGCCAGCGCCCGCGACAGTTGGGGATAAAAACATTCTCTACCAACGGAGCGCGGCACAGCGACTCCGAGCGGCGCTTTAGGAAGGCGGAGCCATCCGCTGACGTCAGAGGCCGGCGGCAGTAGCGGCTCAGAGTAGCAGCTGGAGGTGCCAGGGCCGGTGCAGGGCAGGAGCGGAGCTCCCAGCAGCACGTCCCCTGGGGGCTGGGATACCGGGGCCCTTTGGTGGCAGCAGAGGAAGGTGCGCGTCCGGCCGCACCAGCATAGCTAGCTTGGGTACTGCCAGATAAGTCAGCTCAGTGAAGACCGGCTCCGCACAAAACGGTGAGTGTGATGTAGCTTGGGGTAGGAGACAACTTGCAGCCTGGTGCGTGTCTCTGTAGCTTCCCGGCAGCCCAGTGCGCCCTGCCTACAGCCCTTGGTACGTCCTCAGTGTGCCCCATGAGCCACCTGTGTAGTGATCCGCTGCCGCGTCCTCCGAGAGGTCCCGAGCTGTGGCCTTCCTGTGTCTTTGGTGGAGCTAGTACTCTCCTGCCTGCTCTTCAGTCATATTTATAGTGCCCATTCACTCTCACTTATTGGGCTTTTCCTCCAGGGACCATGGGCACTCTTTATTAAGCAATTCGAGATGGTAACCTGAAAAGAGGTGACAAGTATGCCAATTCTTTTCAGATAGTTCTGTTTCTAGCCTCTGTACAGGCGCCAAACACCCATTGGGCTCACCGGGCTTTAGCCCCCACCCCCGTCGTGTGTGCCAGCCCGGGCTGAGACAGCTTCGCGGGCTGGCGACCGTCTAATTGCAGCCGCACCCGAGTACTTAACAGGTCTTTAAATGACCATTTACTTGTTAATGAGGCTTTTGTTGTGTTTTCACCAATTCTTAGAGCCACCCCCCGCATCCCCCTGAAATCTTTTTCAGCCCCCCCCCCCGAAATGGCTCTAGTTGCCCGCCTGCCTCTGTAATGCCATGTTTTCCAGAGCACCTTCACCCTCTTTCCTCTCTGAAGGAGCTGACTGAGGCGCAATGTGTCCCACAAATCAAGGCCCGCACGGCACTCACTCTATTTGAAAGGGGTTATTGAGAGTGGGGGTAAGCCCCTTTGAGAAGCACCCAGAACACTTTATTGCACAGTTTTTTTTTAATAAAATGTGATTTTGGGTACTTGAGGAAGAAATGTTCATGACCCTTAACAGACCCTTAACCCCCAAACATTAACTTGCTGAACAGAGAGAAACGAGAATAAAAAAATGGAACCAAATAGCAAAACTCAGGGATCACAGTTCTAAATTTGCCCAAAACGTTAGGTGACCCTTCTGAAATCAAGTCCAGCGCCTAAAAGCCTGCGCAGACTTTCACCATGTGAAAAAATAAAACTATAATCTGGGCGCTCTCAGCCCCTTCCCTACCTGCGCCATGCACATTGTCGTGCATGTAGGAAGTACTCGGTTTCAGTTCTGTCGAGATGCTGAAGTCAGTCCCTTCCCACCCTCTCTTATCACTCGTTTAGCGAATGAGGGCTAACCAGCTTGTTTAGTTTACCTATGTGCTGCCAGTGATCCGATCCCCCGGAGATGAAAGGAAGTCTCATCAGTCATCAAAGCATGTTCTGCGCCAAGCCGGTGACAGGTGTCACCTAGTGAGGTTACTTACAGTGTATCCTATACCTCGAGGTTATGTCTTGACATATACATCACTTAGTAATAGAATTCAGCCAAGTGTGAAATAATGTAACATGGGATTTGTAACTGCAACTTGCCATCTTGATTTCCTCACCATAATAGATGTGCTAAAGCCTTTTGATTATATAGTGACGTGATTTCTCCCTCCCTCCCCCCCTGCATAGGTATGAGCATAATGGTGTTTAATCACCAGCACCATGGAACCACTGACTAGATGGTGTACGCAGCATTATATAAATGATTAAAAGGAACGGGCAACTGAATCTCGGGTAGTGTAATTGCTGAGTCGGGTTTGTATACGGCTTTAACATCTCATTTGGGGCCTGAACGTAACACTGAGTTATGAAGCCAAGTACGAGTCAAATGTGGTTTGGCTACAAAGCCTCCTCATTGTTCCTGTTTTCCAACTATGGATGTTGGTGGTTTGAAATGGATCAGTCGGAGCGTCACAGGCACAGATCAAACGCACTGAAGTAACTTGAGGCCCGGCTCCTCAACAAAAGCCGGTCTGTTGGCGCTGACTGGCTGTTTTTGACTGGAAACCACTCCTTCAGGTAAAGGCTGTTATTTTTTTTAACTTAAAGCTATGTTGAATGAATGGGTTTTTGGAAAATGGCACCACTTCAGATTAATTTGATTCGGGTATTCTCATTCCCTTTTTAATTGGCACGGGATTTTATGAAAACTTAACCATGACGTGGCTGACATTTAAAGCAGCAACTGATTTATCTAGAGTATGTAGACATTTGTGGATAATTTTGACAGATTGGGAAAAAACTGTCAACTTGTATGATCGTCTGTTTTCCAAAATAAATGAATTAAAATATATTGATGTATTCTAGAGTTATGCAGCACACACCTGTATCTGTAGTCATGTTAAAAGTTCAGGATATCCCTAACTGCAACTATGTCACACATCTGATTTTCAGATGACTCTTAATATTGGTTTAGCGTTGGGCAGCATGCATGTCTCGCTCTCGTTTCAGTGAACTTATCCACGACTTATACAAGATACTTGGTGAAGTTCAGCTCGGCTGTTCTACATGTGATCAATTCTAGTGCCGCAGCGATTTACCTGATGCGTAAGTAAACAAGCGCCATGTTTGCTAAAATGGTAATCATATCTCTGTATAAACACAGAGCAGGGAGAAAGGGGCTTTACCAACTCAAGTGTCCTCATTTGCCACGAATCACAGATAGTTTGCTGCTCTTTTCAGCAAATGTAATTCATAAGTGGGCTGTAACCTACTTTTAACTGCTCGCAGGACTCTTTTCCCTTACCTTTCTAGAGTGTCCCACCACCTTTGAACCCCCAATTCACAAACTTGCTCCGTTTCTCCTCACATTTAAAAAGTAATTAATTCAAATGCCTGCCCTCCTAAAAACCGAAGGGCACTGAACTGAAGAAGTCTGTAAATGTTATGCTTTGCTGCGATTTAAAAGCAGGTTTTCGGCCTCAGGGGTTTAAACAGTGGATTTTGCTTCACTAACAATCCTTCTGTGTGTTGATAAATGAGTACTCTCTCCGTGTGAATAATTATTTTCCTTCGTTGTCACGTCCATAAAGGTTATCTATTTGTCCCAATGTCCAGCCGATCAGATCTACTTCAGCTGTGATGAAATTGTATGCAAAGGACCCCTGTCCTTTCTTTGAGGGGGAGGAGGGTAGTTCCAATACCTTAGACGACTTGGAAAGGCTCCTATGAAGAGTCTACGTTCAATTCATCTGGCCATTCGAGAGGATTTGCTAGGATCAGAAAGGTATCTCACTCTTAGCAATTCTGGTTTGCGTTTTCGGTCCGTCGAGGCAAAGGTAGTCATCTGTCTTTCAGGCCACTTGAAATGATCTTGCAGTGTTCCCTTCCTTTTTATTGGTGCACTTTTGTAGACACTGTCCGTTACAAATGCTGTTTCTCTTCCAGGGGATCCTCATCAATAGTCATAAGCACTGAATATTCCCGCCCACGTGCGGGGACCCCGGAAATATAAAAATTATATATGGAAATCACATATATACAGCTCTACATATATGCATATACATATATCATTTTTTCTCATACCAATGCAGCTCTCAATAGGAGGCTAAACAATGTAATTACACACATAAAAAACTACTTTTGCCAATATATAAAAACACCAGAGGACAATTAGAACTTGAACTCGGTTTTTTAATGAGCAAAATACTCATAAATAGTAAAAACTGCAAAATAAGTAGACATTGTTAGCCTACAGGCTGCATTGTAAACCAATAGCATAGAAAATGAAAACATTTTCAACAAAAACTGGCACCGTGCCTTTAAGGCAGCCATGACCCCTAGCTTCCCATCATGCCTCAGGGGTGACAGTTAGGTCAGTTGTTCTTTCCGGCTCCTTCAGTCAGGACCCTGGATTTTCAGCTCTTGCTTTTTTGACTTTCTGTCAAAAAATATCTATAAAGATCTAGTTTTTTCTACTTTCACTCGACGTCTTTTGGTCCTAGAGTGCAAGTAGCACCTTTTTTGTGTTTCAGAAAAGGTTTATTTTTTGGAAATGCCTTCTTTATTCGATCCTTGCCCGTCATGTGGCAAGAAGAAGGCCAGAACAGATACACATCCTGTGTGTATTCTCTGCCTCCCTGAGTCCCACTCTTCTGACAACTGCCAGCATTGTAAGAAGTTATCAAGAAGGACTATCAAGGAGAGGGACAGGATCCGTCTCTATGGCCTCTCTGAAAGAGGTAGGTCTCCTGTGAGGCAGAAGAAGAGGAGAACTCGGTCGACGTCGAGAGGAAAAGTCCCGACCTGTTCTCCGTCGGCGTCGGTATCGACGACGAAGAAATCGGCGACGAAGAAATCGGCGTTGAAGACTTCGGTGATGCCGGCGCATCATCTTTCGACTACGAAATCTTCGTCGACGAAGGTAACAGGTCCTCCGTTGACGTCAACCAGGCGGCGCTCAACGTCGAGAGACAGGTCTCCGTCGGCGCCGGGTGGGCGTACGACGTCGAGGCACAGCGCTCCGTCGTCGCAGGCGCGATCGACGTCGAGGCACAGCGCTCCGTCGTCGCAGGTGCGATCGACGTCGAGGCACAGCGCTCCGTCGTCGCCTCATCAACGGCGATCGACGTCGAAGCACATCTCCCCGTCTCGTCAGCGGCGATCGACGTCGAGGCGCATCTCTCCGTCGTCGCCTCCTCATCGGCGATCGACGTCGAGACACAGATCTCCGCCGGGATCAAAGCAACGATCTTCGGCGTCGAGACACAGGACACCTCCTTCGGCGTCGAAGCAGACGATCCATCATTCCACGCCGTCGAGGCGGATGACTCCGCCGAGTGGATTTTCGACGCCGAGACCAAGACCTCCGTCGCCGGCAGTCCAACGCCGGTCGACGTCGACACAGCAATCTCCTGAAAGGGTGCAGGGAGTGTCAAAGCAGGACACTGCACCAGTGTTGGAGAGACGTTCGTCGCCGAGAAGTCCACTTTCTAAGAGAAGAAAGTCAACGTCGAGACATACGTCTCCGTTGAGAGGGCAGTCGACGCTTAGACGCTCTAGGTCAACGTCAAAGCGCCCTTCTGGAAACACCTCACCTCCAGTGAGCCTGTCTTCGTCACCTTCAGGTTCGTCCAGATCCCCGGAGGTGGTTATCTCGACGTCCAACAGCCCAGTGTCAGGGGGTCACCAAGATTCTCCAACAAGGCATGAAGAGCTGAGCTTCACGCCTCCTGCTCAGTCTCCTAAGGAAAGAGAGAGCCACAGATCGCCTTCCATCCATTTATCGCCACGATGGCACAGGCCTCTACATCACTGGGCTACGGACAGGAATTACTCGAGCCATCAGAACAGATCCCCGTTGGCTCGTTTAACTCAGGATAAAGAGCGATCTCCTTCAAGAACAAGAGCTCGCAGCCGCACACCGGTGCACTCACACAGGAGGAGGTCTAGATCAAGAAGCAGGAGGAGAGCACACAGATCGCCTACTCCGTCCTCTTCTTCCACTCATACATCCCATAGAGACTATTCGCCTACTTTGACGAACAGTCCACCGTCGAGGGTCTCTCCGGTGGACGACATCTACACTTTTCAGGACATTCTTGGCAGAGGAGCTGTAAAGCTGGGTATCCCTATGCCAACTCGTCAAAGCAAGTCCTCGGTGATTTTTGAGACTCTACACCAAAGAGCAGCAACTAAACCTCTGCTTCCCTTGGTACCAGGCATCATAGAGCCAGTGATGGATATCTTTCTCACGCCAGCGAGTGTTAAGACCGCCCCAGCGAGGATCTTAAAAAGTATCGTTCACCAGAGGACGATCCGCTCTTCCTCAGGGCTGACCCTCCTCCGGATTCAGTCGTAATTGCGGCGGCAAAGAAGACTCATGCGGTGGCATCCTCCTCTACTGTCCCACCAGACAAGGATAGCAAGGTGCAGGATTCCTGGGGAAGGAAGGTTTGTGGCACTTCGGCCTCCATGTTGAAGGTCTCCAATGCAGCGGCACTCCTGGGCCGCTACGACAGATCTCTGTGGGACTCACTACAGAGATTCACTGAAAAGTTGCCACAGGAAGACCGTAAAGATTTTGAAGAAATCTTAACAGAGGGCAGTCAGGTGTCTAACCAGGTCATCAGTGCTGCGGCGGATGGAGCTACCCTTTCGGCACATGCTTATGCTCATGGGGTATGCGCAAGGAGAACATCATGGCTACGTCTTACAGCACTCAGGCCAGAAGCGCAGTCACGCATCCTCAATCTTCCGTTCTCTGGTTCCTCTTTGTTCGGGACTCACACGGATGAAGAGATGACACGGATGAAAACGGAACTGGACACGCTTAAAGCGGTGGGCCTGGAGAAAAGAAAGGAATTCCGTAGGAGATTCCGTCCTTACAATAGACGATCCTCCCAACAGAGGGTTCAAACCCCTCATTGGCAGAAAAATCAGGATCAGCAAGGCCAGCAAAAACGCAGTATCGGGGCAGACGCTCCTCCAGAGGAGGAAGAAACCAGCAACAAGGCAACAATTCCGCCAAGACGCAGTCGAAACAATGAACACTCACTTCCCTGTCGCCGTTCACCACTCCAGTGGGGGAAGTATCGCAGATCATCTCGAAGAGTGGCGAGCTATCACAAAGGATCGGTGGGTACTAGCCACGTTGCAGAATGGGTTTTCTCTACGTTTTCAACATCGCCCACCATCAATCCCTCCAGTTCCTCCGTCGTGTCACCAGTTAAAACTCTTGCAGAAAGAGGTTGCCACCCTTCTCAGAAAGTCAGCCATCGAGAGGGTGCCAGTATCTCAAAGAGGAAAAGGGTTTACTCAAGATATTTTTTGGTGAAGAAAAAAGGCCAAAAAGCAGAGTACAGACCCATTCTGGACTTGCGGTCACTCAACCTATCCATAAAAAGGAAAAGTTTCGCATGTTGGCTCTCCATCAAATATATCCACATCTCAGGCAGGGGGATTGGATGTGCTCGCTGGATCTGCAAGATGCATATTTTCACGTTCCGATCAATCAGTATCACAGACAGTACCTGCGATTCCTAGTGGGATCCGCTCATTACCAGTTCAAGGTTCTACCCTTCGGGTTGAAGTCAGCCCCCAGAGTGTTCACGAAGTGCATGGCGGTGGTGGCAGCCGCACTGCGCCGCAGGGGCGTCTTCGTATACCCGTACTTGGACGACTGGCTGTTGAAAGGTCCTTCCCCAGACAGTGTGAGGATGCATTTCTTGAGCTGTCTCGAGCTGTGTCACCGGCTGGGCCTGCATGTGAATTTCGTCAAATCAACTTCACAGCCAACACAGAAAATACATTTTTAGGAGCTCTGCTAGACTCCACGGTAGGAAAAGTGTTTCCTTCGGAGGAGAGACAGTGTTCCCTCATACAGAAATGCCAGCTGGTTCTGCGCAACAGAAAACTACCTGTGCGTCGGATTGCCTCCCTGCTAGGGTCGATGGCATCCTGCATCTTCCTGGTTCCCAATGCCAGACTACGAATGCGTCCTCTTCAGCAGGATCTGGAGGACAAGTGGGACCAGCAGACCGCTCGTTGGGACGAAAAAATAAGTCCATCAAACGCGGCTCGAGCTTCCATACCTTGGTGGATGAGAAAACAAAATTTGCAAGTCGGAGTTCCTTTCCATCAACCTCCGCCTGCTCAGACACTGATCACGGACGCCTCGCTGCAGGGTTGGGGAGCCCACATGGGTTCTCTCCAGACTCAAGGACTGTGGTCTCCAAAGGAGCGATCCTATCACATCAACATGCTAGAGCTGAGAGCAGTACACCTAGCCCTCAAAGCTTTCCTCCCCTCGATTCAGGCAACCTCAGTGTTAGTACAGACGGACAACACCACCACCATGTACTACCTGAACAAACAGGGGGAACTCGCTCACGCACACTTTCCCTGGAAGCTCAAGCACTCTGGCATTGGCTCTTGGCTCGGAATCTGGCAGTCACAGCAGTCCACCTGCCAGGAGAACAGAACGTGAGAGCGGATGCACTCAGCCGTCACTTCGAAGACAGAGAAGACTGGGTGCTCAACGACGAGGTCGTCGAAGACATCTTCCAGACATGGGGTCGTCCCACCATCGACCTCTTCGCGGACGACGAAAATGCCAAATGCCGAAACTTCGCCTCACGGTTCTACCGACCAGGATCGAAAGGGAATGCCCTTTTGATAGACTGGTCAGGGGCATTTGTGTACGCCTTTCCACCCCTTCCGCTGATCCCGAAGGTGGTGACCAAGCTGTCCCATTCGGGCACGAGGATGATACTAATTGCCCCGGACTTGCCCCGAGACAATGGTGGTACCCGGATCTTCTGCACCTATCAGAGTGTCCTCACAAGAGGCTGCCGTGCAGACCGGACCTGCTGTCCAAGATGAACGGGAGGATTCATCATCCCAACCTTCCCTCACTGAACTTGGCGGCATGGCTCCTGAGGTCCTCCAGTATGGCCACTTAGGACTGCCGCAGGACTGCATGTCCATCTTGAAGGAAGCAAGAAGACCGTCCACGAGGCATTCGTATGCATGCAAGTGGAAACGGTTTTACATGTGGTGTATGCAGAACAATTGTAACCCAATCAAAGGTCAGGAAGAGGTCATCCTTCCTTACCTACTTTATCTGGCGAAAGCAGGTTTGAAGTTTTCTTCCATTAAGGTGCATTTAGCAGCTATAACTGCATATAGGCGTTCAGCTTCTCAACCTTCCTTCTTCCAGTTACAGGCTGTTAAGGATTTTTTGCAGGGTTTAAAGAAGGTCTATCCTCCGGTACGACCTCCTTCACCACCCTGGGAGCTTAACCTGGTGCTATCAAAATTGATGGGTCCGCCTTTTGAACCCATACACAAAGCAACCTTACAACATCTTTCTTGGAAGGCGGCTTTCTTGGTAGCGATCACGTCAGCTCGCAGAGTGAGTGAAATACAGGCGCTCTGCTCCAAAGAGCCCTATACAGTCTTCCATCTTAACAGGGTTGTGTTGAGGACGCACCCCTCTTTCCTTCCAAAGGTGGTGTCGGATTTTCATGTGAATCAGACCATCTCTCTACCCACCTTTTTTCCCAATCCCTCCACTCCAGCTGAGAGGGCTTTGCATTCTCTGGACCTCAAAAGGGTTTTAAAATTCTATCTGGATCGGTCCAAATCTATAAGAAAATCTGATCAACTATTTGTTAACTATGGGTCGATCAGATCTGGGTTCGCAGCTTCAAAGCGCTCCATCTCCAGATGGATAGTTTCATGTATCAAGCTTGCTTATCAATTAGCGCAGAAGCTCCTGGGGTTTACTCCCAGAGCGCATTCTACTAGAGGAAAAGCGGCTACTACTGCTTTTCTTCAAAATGTGCCCATGTCTGAAATCTGTAAGGCGGCAACTTGGAGGTCCGTCCATACATTTACGAGGCACTACTGTCTGGAATCAGACACCAGAGCAGACACCCAAGTAGGCCAGGCCTCCTTGAGGAATCTGTTCAACAGCTGATTTCGGCTGTTATGTTTCTTTGTGTTGGGTCACTTTACTCTCATTTACCTGCAGGTGGTTGATGGGCTTGCTATTCTATTCAGTGCTTATGACTATTGATGAGGATCCCCTGGAAGAGAAGGATAAGTTACTTACCTGTAATCCTAGTTCTCTTCCAGGGGTATCCTCATCAAAGTCATAAGCAACCCACCCGCCTCCCCAGGTAAATGAGAGATTTCTAAAGTGTTAAAGGATATCTTTGTGCCCTGACCTTCAGGGTTATGCAAAGAACAACTGACCTAACTGTCACCCCTGAGGCATGATGGGAAGCTAGGGGTCATGGCTGCCTTAAAGGCACGGTGCCAGTTTTTGTTGAAAATGTTTTCATTTTCTATGCTATTGGTTTACAATGCAGCCTGTAGGCTAACAATGTCTACTTATTTTGCAGTTTTTACTATTTATGAGTATTTTGCTCATTAAAAAACCGAGTTCAAGTTCTAATTGTCCTCTGGTGTTTTTATATATTGGCAAAAGTAGTTTTTTATGTGTGTAATTACATTGTTTAGCCTCCTATTGAGAGCTGCATTGGTATGAGAAAAAATGATATATGTATATGCATATATGTAGAGCTGTATATATGTGATTTCCATATATAATTTTTATATTTCCGGGGTCCCCGCACGTGGGCGGGAATATTCAGTGCTTATGACTTTGATGAGGATACCCCTGGAAGAGAACTAGGATTACAGGTAAGTAACTTATCCATTCAGTCTATGGCTGCATGGATAAATACTTATAAGGTCCCAAAGGCGAGACCGATTGCATTGCAAATGCTTGTTTATTTTATTCCTCCCACTACAAATCAAAACACATGGGTAAAAGACATTGTCATTTACAATGCCAGTAGCTCTAAATCTCACAAATGCGAGACCAATTTGCACTGCAAATGCTTGTTTTATATTTCCACCAATATTCGCAGTGACTTAATAATCGCGATGTCTCAACAATGGTACACGGGGGCCGCGCTGGCAGTCGTGTCGTCGTCGCGAATATCGTGCACGATGAAAACAATCAATTTTGGACACAAATTGTGTTACTAATACCCCCATTTCTCAAACATGGAGTCAGAGTACCTCTACTATGACCCCCTATGTTAGCTATTTTTCAGGCCCAGGAACTATTCCCGAGTACTAAAAGGGCAGCTGCAACTTTCTGTTCAGGTATCGCCCAGCCAATCCGAGCATTCCTGATGGCGCGTGCATTCGTGATTAATCGCAAAATCACCGCGAAATATCCGCGGCCAGAGATAACACTATAATTTTTTCACTTAAATATCTCAACAACTAATGAACGGATTTACACCAAATAAGCAATAGGCACTTCTTAGAACCAACTTCTACCTCCCTGCCAAATTTGGTGTAAATCCGAGCTGTAGCTGTGGCTAAAGGTTCCTATTGGAATTAACATTACAAACGCACCCTTATTTCGTGCCCCAAATCCTCAGTCTTTACTGCACAGATAACCTCCAATCTTTCCATGACAACCAGAACCTACCTTGACACTTTTTTTGGAAAATGTCATGAAGATTGGTCAAACGAATCCAAAGTTATAGCCAAGTCAAAAAATGCTTTTCCTATGGAAACTAGGTCCAAACTATAACTACCTACTAGTGACTGCCAGTAGGATGGATGGATATATATTTATATTTTGTAGGTCGCTTATTTGGTCCTGGCGCTCAGCCTGCTCACCAGAGGGTGTGACATACTAAAGTATGCAAAAAAGGATGGATAGAATGCTTGAATTAATCTAAGCTGTTGGTAATTACTCGGGGCCCCATTCCAGTACATCCTTATTTTGCACACTATGCCACCTCAGTGTGGACCCAGCTATATGCAGATCAGTCTTGACTCTGCTCCAATGGGAACAGTCCAGCCCGAACTGCCAAGCCAGGTCCTCCCTGAACCGGAACATAATCAACCCAGGACTGGTTTCTCCCTTGAAGGTGCATCCTGTTTGCATTGATCAACCGTACGTTATATTCAAACCATCATTCCTCTGTGTTCCCACAGCAAGAACTCAGGACGTGCTCATGTCAGAGTGTGATGTATTCATTCAAAATAGCAAAAGGGCACAACTAAATACCAATGCGTTTAAACCACAGCTGGTCTTTCTCACAGTTAAATGTGAGTACATTTACCATGTCTATTTACCTCTGTGACCAAGTCATATGGTCACTGTGTAACAATTTTTACTCCCTCAGAATTCTGGGAGTAGTAATTCATTTACAAAAATGTTCTACAAAATGCATATTCATGTAGTGAAACCAATGTCTATGCACAATATTAAGACGAATCCCTCCCCCCCATACCCTCATACTATTGTACAATTAAGATGTGCAACCAAACTATGAAAAGTGGTTCAAAGGATAAAGCAATTGCTGACTAGCTACAAATGATTGGGAACCTGAGAGAGTCCAAAGTGCACTTCTCTGGGAAATGCAGTGTGAACAGAACATACCAAGCTCATGGAGAAACCATGAAAAACTCATTTTTGCTGCGGTACCCTGGTAGGGATGGGCCACTACAGTCAGTTTGGTCCATCAAGAGGCACCACACATAGACAAGACATACTTTACACTAATAGTTTGAGATGTTCGACCAATTCACTGTTTAGCCTTCAACTGATGACAATAGAAATGGTGGTTTTGGTGAACTCAATACTTGTCTAATGGTAAGTGGCCAAATACAATGGTTATATGTTCAAAAGGTCACAACATGGAGGTGTGGCCAAGATGGAGGCGGCACATGCCGCATCCTTCTGTTCTCTGCAGACCCGCAGCAAATTAAGGGGCACATGCATCAAAGGTTTTTGCGATCGCAAACGGTGCGAATCGCAAAAATCGGCCGTTTGCGATCGCAAATTGGCCTTTGGAGATGCATGAAAGTGTTTCCTATGCGCAATTTAAGAATTCGCAATTAATTGCGAATTCCTAAATTGCGATTGCATTTAAGGAATCGCAATTTGCGATTCCTTAAATGCAATGCTAGAAGCACTTTCAAATAGCGATTTCAGCTATTTGGGACCGCAAATTACAGACAAATCAAACTTGTCTGTAATTTGCAAAACCTTCGAAAAATGCTCTAAAATGCATTTTTTAAGTTTTAGGTTACACACACACATGCCCTTGGGGCATGTGTGTGCTTGCAACATGGGTGCACATCACAATTTCAGGGGTGCAACAGGGTGTCATTTTGACACCCTGGCACCCTTGAAATTGCATTCTCAATTTGCGATTCTCTAATTGCGAATCGCTAATTGAGAATGTCTTCCCATTCATTCCTATGGGCCTCTAGGCCCATAGGAATAATGGGAGGTATTCCTTAATTGCGACTCGCAATTAGCGAGTCGCAATTAAGGAATGTTTAGGAATCGCTATTTTTATAGCGATTCCTACATGCATAGGCTTTTGCGATTCCTTAATTGCGATTCCTTAATAATCGCAATTAAGGAATCGCAAAAGCCTACCTTGATGCATGTGCCCCTAAGTCTCTTAGCGGGTACCCCGGGGCTTGTAACTAAAGCTGCTGATGTCAGGATCACGGGTGAAGGTGCCTACAAGGGGTTTTCTAAAGCACGCATAGTTTAAGCATTTGATATACAAATATTGGTGACAAGCTTTATGCAGTTGCTGGCATGAAGTCATTTTGCAAAATCAATTTAAACTCATTTATACTTAGAAAGAGATCATACACGGGTGTAATTGTTTATAAAGAATTAAGTTCATCATAGAAAATCTTTCAAAGGGTACAAAAAAACGAATACAAATTTCTACATGAAACTGCACACAGCAACTGAGGTTTCCAATTACCAGGGTAAACCTTGCGATATGGGACTATGTATTGCTCCACTGGGCTTTACCTCCTTTCCTTCGCTGCTTACGCCTTTTATTAGTAACCGAGACTTTAACCCTAGTCTCCACCCCACTGCCTTCCAGGCTTGGCAAAGGTCTAGCTGTAGGTACATCAGGCACTTCTTTGACACCAACAGCCCCATTCCCTTCAGCAACTGAAAAGCACATATGACATCCCGAGTTGGAGCGTCTTCACTATCTTCAGATCCCACATTGGGTCACTCACACCGGGGTATGAGAGGGAGCTGGGGGATGGAAGACCACTCACCACATTTGAGAAATGACTCCTGTCAAAAATAACAGTCGCATAATAACTGAACTTAACACCTTCTTTACCCGCCCCCCCAGCACAGAAGAAATCAGGAGGACAGAAACGCTAGGTCCAGGAACTTGGCTGCTCAATTACACAACAAGGGCCCCATTACAATGCCAGTCGGAGGAGTGTGCGACCGGCATCGAGTCGGAAACGGGACCGCCCGACAAGGAGTCAGTGGTCCTGCTTTCCAAATTAGGATGAGACCGCCTTCACGGCAGTCGGAAAGTGTATATTTCGTATTGCGGCTTGTGCTGTAGGCTGCAGCACAAGCCGCAATAGGAAATATACACTTTTTAAACACCCATGCATCGTGTGCCAGGCAGCATGCAGTGACTGCCTCACGATGCATGGATGTTTTGGGGGCCCCCACAGGTGCCCAGCTAGGGGCCCCAAAAGTCAGTTTCTGACGGCCTTTCTATGGCGGTTGGACCGCCATAGAAAGGCTGTCTGAAACGTGCATTATGATCCCCAACGCAGTGCCTGAGCAGGTACTGCCTCCATTTTGAGGATTACGTTTCACCCTCTGCCCCGACTTGCTCCTTGAGCCTGTCAGAGGCAGAGCAATTCTCCCTGCAGGCATCGGCTGGACCGCCCATATCATAATACGGCCGTCGGACCAATGCCTCAGATGGCGGGCAAGACTCCACCGAGAGCTAACGGATGGCCTTCTGCCCGACATCGTAATGGGGCCCAAAGAGTGGGAAGACCTGCATCACTATAAGGTGCCATCTGGCACACTGATGTTCCTTCCTGGTTTTCCGCACCTCATCGACGTGAGTCCTGACATCATCTTGCTGCTTCAATGACTAAATTTCCTTTCACTTTTGAGTGCAAGTCAGTTGCAACACAACCCCTTGGCCTCCAACCCCCTTTCGTTTTTATTTATTTATTGGTGCACCCTCATGCCATTAGAGGGTGGAGACCAAACTCTTTTTATCCAAGCCTACTTGATACACCAAAGCAATCACCTCTCCTTCAGTTAAGTCTTGCGAAAAGACATAGTCTCACAAAAGAACTTCAGTCAGAGCACAACAATGATTGGAATAGAAATCCTTTTGATGATCCAGTCCCATTCCCGGGACCTGTTTTCCATATGCTTTTCCCCAATGCAGGGCTCTTCTCATCGGCTGAGCCGATTCCTGCATTAAAAAGATGAAGCCAAAATTCCCTGCTCCATCGACTAGCCTTTGGCCGGTTGAGACCTTCCCACAGGTGATGCTCAATGTCCTCAGGACAGCCCTGGTTCCTTCTAGGCTTCTTCCCAATGCTTCTTCCCAAAGCTCACTCCTTTGGGGACTTGTGTGGCTCCAAATGACCCCCACTGACTCCATATACTGGCCTTGGCACAGCTTACAATGAAGACAGTGCTTCTCAAGATGCCAACCCTTGTACACTCAGCTCCAGCTATGATGCCCACATTGGTGCTGCTTTGGGAACTGATTTTGGTACCACCTCCAAAACCTTAAGCCATCACACATGCAAGTGCCAAAACAAAAAATGGGGGCCAATGGTGATGACCAACCTTTCACACAACCCGTTGCTAGGGCCCAGAGATGTGCTCACGTAGAGGAACTTTTTAGACCAGACTCCAGCTGATGATGCTCTGAGCATGCACAATAAGTCCATACTGTGGATAATGATTCAGATGAACTTCTTGCCTTTTCCCCCACCACCAAAACAACACAGATGCTGGCCATTTCTAGACATACAAAAGTCTGGATACATCACCAGAAGAGGATATCCCTTATCCCTCGGGTCTCTTGCAGAGGAAGTATTTGTCTCTAAATAATGGTCAGACCTGCCTCTTATTCCTCCTGGACCTCAACGTGGCCTGTGACACGGTCAACCACAAAACTCACCTAAATGCTCTCTCTCAACGTGCAGGCATCAATGAGACTGTCCTTCAGTGGTTCGCCTCATACCTGAACCAATGATCTCACTTAATCAAGCTCAATAATTCTACCTCACCAGCAATATCAGTACAACAGGGAGTCCCCAAGGTTCAATCCACTCCCCTGCCTTGTTCAACCTCTATATGGAACCCCTTAAAGTGATTCTGAAACAAGCCATAACCGCCTACCACCTCATTAAAAGCACATCATCCAAAGACATCCAACACCTAAATAACACCCTCTGCATGGTACAATCCTGGCTGACCAACGGGGGCATGGCCAAGATGGTGGACCGATAGGACGTGTAGAGCGATCCCTCCGTCCCGGCCCTGGTGAATCCGCCAGCAAGCCCCGGCATACACACCTGCCGCAGCCCTGGTGAATTCTGCAAACCAGTGAAAACCCTGCTCGTCTGGCAAGCGAACCGCAGAATGCCTCACTGCTTCTGCCGTCGCACTCCCAGAGAGGTGTTTGGGCACTGGGATGGGCTGCTGGAGGTCAATGGCCACCGAGAGGTGAGTGGGCAGATTCTGTGGCACGTTCAGCCTGGTAGACCCGTTGTTGGGGTCTAGGGTTTTCAGAGCCTCACTTCCTCTCGAAGGGGCTGAGGAGGTGGCGCTGAGGCTGCCCGGGCTGCTGAACCCCGCGTCTTGCAACGTACTGCGCATGCAAGATGACTACTGTCATGGCCTGCGGGCTCAGCGGGCCCCCTGTAAGAAAGGAGTGGCTTGTGGCTCTTGCGTGAAATATTTTCCCTCCCGTCAACTGCTTTGATTTTGACTGAACCACACACAGGCTGGAATTGCACGTAGTGGCGAGACAGTCAGTGGCTTTTGCTGGTGGGGCTTGGCCAGGCCCAGGAGGAGTGCAGTGAGAGCCGGGACAGGATTGGGCCTCGTCTGGGAAAGAGGTCTGTGGTATTTGACATTGCGAGGAGTGTGGATGACTGCCTCCCCATCCTTTTGAACGACTAGCTGCTGGTGGGGAGAGCAGAAGACACCGGAGACTATTGCTGGCTATGGCGGACAGTGAGGCGTTGGACCCGAATTTTGGTGATTCTCACGCAGACAACACAGGAGCGATGAGGTGAGACTGGTGCCCTCTCCTGCCACCATACCAAAGCTTGTAAGGGATTCCATCAGGGGTTCCCTTGGGGATAGTGGCTAGTCTGATACTGGCAACCCCAGTGCTTGAGCTCCGGGAGAGCATAACGGTGGCTTGAAAGAGGTCTCCCCAGCAAGACTGCAACATTCTTTGACTAGAGGGGGTGTCTTCCGATCGCAGAGGCTCAGGCTGCTTCACTCCGCAATCTCCCACAAAATAGTCCTGTGACTGCAAAGAAAAGGGTGAATGGTGACGCTGCGGAGAGGCAAAGTTGGAACCTGTGAGGGCTTCTGAGGCTTGGTGGGGGTGTACTTCCCCCAATGTGGACTTTCTACAGAAGGGGGTTCCCCGATGTGATGTATGCCATCCCCAGGCACGGCTCGTTGTGAACCCCCTGTGGCATGAATCAACCTTACTAAAATCAATTAGGATGGTGTCCAGTGGGTGACTGTACTACTAGAATTCATAGCTTGCTCTGATACAGTCGCTGGTTCTTCCTCTCAGACGTCCCTTGATGTTCCAACGGGACTGCCAGGACTTAGCAACATCACATATACCAGTACACCGGGTGTCCAAAATGACGACGCCACCTGGCAAATAAGTCAGCACACTCAAAGACCTGCTCAGGGTTCAGGTTGGCTCTTCAGTGGCGGCACACCCCCTCATGACCAGCCGAGCCCCGTCTCCCGAGAGTGATGACGTTGAGGCCTGGTTACTCATTCCTACCTAGAAACTCTTTTCTCCTCCTTGAGGGAAGACCTCCAGGCGGTCAAGAAGGATCTCTCGCACGGATTACAAGCTGTTCAAGAGGTGAACGAAAGTGTGGAAAGAGTCGATACCCTGGAGAATCATTAAATATCCAAAGATGAAGAGATTTAGCAATTACAGCAACAAATTATTTGCCTTACAGATCAGCAAATTAATCTCTAGGCGCCCACAGAGGCTCTCGAAAACAGATCTCGACATAGCAATATAAGGATTCGGGATGCTCCCAGGGCAGTGAAAGGAGAAGATATCCTAGCCTATGTGACTGCCCTTTTTGCCCAAAACTCTGAGAGACACAGACCACAGACATACGCTTGGACAGAGTGCACAGGGTGGGCCTACCAAGGTCCAGGGACTCTCTCCCAGTGGATATCTTGACATGCGTTCACGATTTTACCATGAAGGAACAGATTCTGCACAAGGCTAGAGACATGCACCCAATACAATTCGGAGGACACTCCTTGCAGCTATTCTAAGACCTCTCCACCATAACGCTACAGAAGCGGCGGGAGCTCGGCCCGGTGACCACCTTCCTCCGCGATAAGACCTTCTCCTACACCTTGGGCCATCCCTTTTGTCTCATCTTTTCCTAGGAGGGGAAACTTCATCAGCTCCGTTCATTCATGTCGGCCTGCGAACTGCTCCAAATTGAACCCTCTGCGATGCCTGTCCCCTGGCCAACCGCTGCAGGGCGAGGGAGCGGACGGCAATCTCGCTGGTGATGAAACAGGACCAACTCTGGAATCCCAAGTCCTGGTTAAGCCACAATTACTCAGGAGAGGAAGGCTGTCCTGGGGAAACTGTCAGAAAAATAGAGAATGCAGGACATTGCTTGATCTGGCTGGGGCCATAAATATGCTTTTCTAGCTTTTGGAGGGTTTGCTGGGGATGCGGGGGACACCTGTTTCTGGAGGTTCTACTGCCATTGACCCCATATACTTTGTTTCCATTGGACTGGCACTGGCTCAATGCAGTGATTTCCACGTTCCAGGGACATTGATCTTGAGCTGGTTGTTGTTTAAGTTGTGTTTTGTTCTACTGGGGTACTCGCATACACAGCATAAGCCTTACACAATGGTTTTCTATTACAAGGGGGCGGCTACCTTGCAACGTGTTCCCCATAACCTGAATCAGCAGCCTTGGCGCAGCAGATTTCTAGAGCCCTGTACACTCCTTGCCCATTCCACATAATATAGTGAGAGTGGTTGCATTGAACGTGAAAGGGCTCAACAACCCCACTAAGTGACGCGCCGTTCTCTTATCTAGAACAGTCACATGCTGATATATGCCTACTTCAGGAAACTCACCTGATTGCGAGCAGTTGGCATAGACTTCTATCCAAAGCTTTCCCCCACCAATACTTTTCCTCCATGCCTCGTAAAATGGCTGGAGTGACAATCTTAATCTCATACTCTTTTCGGGGGCAGTGGGACCTAAGCTTGCAGAAATCAGGGGCTGCCTTCTTGTCCACCAGGTACAGATGGGTCCACACACACTGATTTTGGGTTCTATATACTCCCCCAATGAGGGACACGAACAGTTTTTGCGGACAGCGGTAGTGGAGTCCTTGACGGCGCAGGATCGTTTGGTCTTAATTAGGGGAGACCTCAACCTGTTGTTTCATAATGACTTGGACCACTCTACCCATAGGGAGGGCTGTATAGGTGCACTGTCTCTGGATTGTGGCCATTGGCTATATGAGATGGATCTGAGAGATTTGTGGAGGGAGGGTCACCGGCAGACACAAGACTACACCTTTTGCTCCCACGCACATAAATCTTACTCCCACCTTGATGATTTTCTGGGCTCGCGTGAATTGCAGCCGATGATTAAGACGGTGGAGATAGAGCCACAGTCACTTGTGGACCATTCTGCTGTAGTCATAGCACTACAACTACCTCTAGTCGACACTGCCTTCCGACCGTGGCGATTGAGGGAGACCCTCTTACAGTGGCCAACTGTGGTTCAGCAGATACGGAAAGCTATCACTGACTATTTTAGTATTAATGATACTCCCGACATGCCCGTTGTGCTGGTGTGGGATGCTTTAAAAGCGGTCATCAGAGCTGAATTTCTCACAGTATCCTCGGCAGATAATAAATTAAGAAGGGATAAAAGCGACTACAAAATCAGGTGCCTGAGCTAGTGCGTATCCATTATCGTACTGAGGCTCCTAGAATATGACGCCAATTGGAGGCCACAAGGAAACAGTTGGCAGGGTTGGATCTGGATAGAGCTGAGTATTCCTTGCTCCATCTTTAGCACTGTTTCTATGTTAGGGGGAACAGGTGTGGGAGGTTATAATCAAATAAGCTCAGGGTGCAACGTTAGGCCTCAGGAGTTGAATCCTTAGTGACAATTGAAGGGGGAGTAGTTGAAGGCGATTGTCCTGTTACTTCCACGTTAAGAGACTTTTACAAGGACCTTTTCTCAGAGCAAACCCTGCTCGTAGGAAATTCAGCCCTTACCTGCAGCACGTTTATAGATAAAGTGCTATCTTTCTAGAGCTAGGTAAAGTTGTAGGCCACATCAGTATCCTCAGCATGCAAACACAACCTTTTTGACAGCAGCTCAAGCGACGGCACTCGATTCCCCTTGAAGAAGTTATTACCGCCATCTCCAAACAGAAATCTCTGAAATCGCCAGGTCTGGGTGGCTTTCCGGCAATTTTTTATAAGACTTTTTTGTGACCTATTAGCGCTCCTTCTCACAAGACTCTTTAATATGATCACCAACATGGCAATGATTCCACCCTCGGTGTTGGAAGCATGGCTTGTAGTCATTCCTAAACCCAGTAATGACAGATTCCAGTGTGGGTCCTACAGACCCATCTCACTGCTAAACGTATATGCTAAACTCTTCACTGGCACTCTGGCGGCCCATCTAGGCCCTTTGATGTTTGGACTGGTGGCCCCAGATCAGGCGGGTTTCATTCCCCAGATAAACCGATCCTTCACCTCACAGATAAGGCCAACAGCTCCAAAAGGGAGATCATGCTACTTGCTATAGATGCCCAAAAGGTCTTTGATCGTGTTCACTGGCCCTATCTGGAAGAGACATTGGCCCATTTTGGTTTTGGAGAGCGTTTCAAGTCTGGATATTGAGCAACAAAGGGGAGTTGAAAGCGTCAGTCAGGGTTAACGGGCGGAGTTCTACATCTTTCCCTATAATAATAATAATAATAATATTTGTAGAGCGCAACAGCTACCTCAAGCAGAGGTGTCCTGGCGCTTCACAGTCAACAGCAGGTGAGGGAGGTCCAACCGCGGTACTAGCATTGGCTGAAGAGCCAAATCTTCAAATTCTTTCTGAACTCCCGTTCGGACTTGATCAGGCGAATATGGGAAGGCAGGGAGTTCCACAGTCTAGCCGTCCCCACAGTGAAGGACCTGCCTCCCATACAGGACTTAGCAAAACGAGGTACACAGAGCAGGTGGTGGGAGTTAGATCTCAGCGTGCGTTCTTGTTGGTATAGGCAGAGCCTACGCTTAAGATATCCCGGGCCACCATCTTGCAAAGCCCGGGAAAGTCAGGGACTTAAACTCTATCCTTTTAGCTACAGGTAGCCAGTGAAGTTGTCTGATGTGCGGAGAGATGTGGTGACGGAACAGGGCTCAACGAATTAATCACGCTGCCGCATTCTTTACCATCTGTAATCTATTAAACAAATAGGCAGGCAGCCCAAGGTAAAGACAGTTTGCGTACTCCAGCCGAGATGTCACAGTAGCATGGACTATGATCCTGCGACAATCCTCCAGCAATAGATGCAAGAATTTCCTCTCAACTTCCCAAAGCATGAGGCTGATATAAGACAGACTTGGGCCGAGAAAGAGGTCGGTCTCCCATTTGACGCCCAGGTTTTTCGCCATGTTTGCTGGTAAAGGTGGCGATCCCATTTCTACTGGCCACCAAAGTTCGGCGGGGGTGGAAGATGTCGGGCCGAAGAACAAGACCTCCGTCTTGTCTGCGTTAAGTTTTAAGCTGTTATTATTCATCCAGCGTGAAATGTCCTTCAAACACCCCCTAAATCTAGTAAAAGAATCAGCAGAGTGATCCTTAAGAGAACACCAGCTGGGTGTCATCCGCATAGGAGAGTGCCTTCACTTCCCAAGAAGCAATGAGAGAGAAGACTGGCACCAGATAGGTGTTGAAGAGCAGTGGGCTCCGGGCCAAGCCCTGAGGCACTCCGCACCACAGTGGCTTAGGTTCCGATTGATGGGGTTGGCAAAAGACCCTTTGAGAGCAGTCTTTTAGGTAAGACTGGATCCAGGAGAGTACTACCCCCTGTAAGCCTAGCTGTTTGAGTCTGTCCAGTAGGATTGGGTACGCAACCATGTCGAATGCAGCGGACAGATCTAAGAGGTCCAGCATCGCTGAAGCCCCTGAGTCTACCGTCATTCTTACAGAATCTGCCACCTCCACCAGAGCAGTCTCGGTACTGAATCCTGACCGGAAACCGGACTCAGTGTCGTGCAGGATGTCATGACCTTCTATAAAATTGGCGGGTTTGCGTTGCACCAGTTTTTCCAGCATCTTCGCGGGTGCTGGCAGTAGTGAGATCGGGCCGTAGTTGCTAAGCTCCGTCGGGTCAGCGTTCGGCTTTTTTAATAGGAGCAGTAACAAAGCATGTTTCCAAATATCAGGGAAAATGCCGGTGGAAAGCGAGGTATTCCAAATGTGATTTAAAACAAGGTTAATCAAATGAGCCAATGTCCTGAACAATTTCGGGGGACATGGATCCTCAGGATTCCCTGTGACTGTGGCTCAGCCATCTCATCCCCTGCTGTAAATGTGGCATATACCTTCTGTATTTTGTCCTCAAAGAAGTTCGATAGCTTCATGCACAGAGAGGGGGAAGGCTGTATATTACCCTCCATCGCAGAAGACTTGGTGAAGGAGCTGACTATCCTAAAGACTCTTTACCAGAGTTTTCTGCTCTATTAATGCGCTGGGGCACACAACAGGAGTGCCCATTGTCACCTCTGTTATTCACGCTTTACATGGACCACCAGTGCAAAGGGTGAGGGATCACCTGGCCATCACGGGTGGTGCTTCGTTGGGGAGGAACATGTCATCAGCTTATACACTGATGACGTTTATAGTAGCTTTAGAAAATCCTTGAGACACCCTACCAGTCCTTTTAGAGGAGATGAGAGAGTTTGGAGAGGCTTGAGGCTTCCATATAAATCTTCATAAATCACAGGCCCTTAATATTCTGCGTTACCTGAGAGAGTGACTTATCTAGCCCAGAATTGTAATTGTAATTGCATTTGTATAGCGCTTACTACCCCTGATGAGGTGTTGAAGTTCTTTTCGGTGGGTACCACACTACTCCGGAACCCAAACAGGATTAGTGGGGAAATTAGTATAGGGAAATATGAAATTAATTTGAGCGGTGGACATGCAAGTTTGTTATTTGTATTGAAAAAGGATATTAGAGGGATAGAAGAGGCAAGGGTTTGCATTTACATAGTGCTTGCTACACCTGGTGAGGTGTTGAAGCGTTTTTCGCCAGGTAGCACACTTCTCCAGAACCCAAAATGGATTAGTGGTGAATTAGAACAGGGAAATATAAAAAAATAATTTGAACGGTGGACATGTTAGTCTGTTATTTGTATTGGAAAGGATAGTGGAGGGATAGAAGAGGGTAGGGTTTAGAAATTTTCTTTTGGGTTTTTGGGAGCTCATAGCAGTAGGAGGAGGTTTGGGATGAGTAAAGGGGAGGTGGAGGAAGAAGAGTCAGAGGGAAGGGTTTAGAAAGGCTTGTTTGGGAGATCTGAATAGTAAAAGAGGTATGAGATGATGCAAGGAGGCTTAGAGGAGGGGAGCGTCTAGAAAGGGTTATTTTGGAGATTGCAGTAGTAGAATGGGGTTTGGGATGAGTGAGCGTGGAGGTAGAGGATATATTGAAAGAGGTATATGGTGAGAAATAGGGTAGTGCATTGAAGAGAGTACTAGATTGAGGTGTGAGATGAGTCAGAGTGGAGGTGAAAGACATATTGCGAGAGGTACAGGTTGAGATATAGGGTAGTGCATTGGAGACGCAGAATTGGAAGCAAAGTAATAACTCGCTACAATGGGCGACTGAGTCCATTTCCTATCTGGGTATTCAGCTGGCGCCGACATTGAGGGAGGTTAACACTATTTATTAATTATCAGAATCTACTACGGGGAGTAAGGGCTGATCTAGCTTGATGGAAACACTATCCTTAGTCTCTGCTGGGCCGTGTAGCAGCTCTGAAATTGACGGTTCTCCTGAAGATTCTTTTTCTCTTCCAGACTCTCCCATTATAACTCCCACCAGGGATGATATCATCTCTACAGGAGATCATACAGCAATTTGCCTGGGCTGATGGTCTGCCTTGAATGAAACAGGTACTCAGTTGGCGTCCTCCCTGAGAAGAGGGCCTGGGTATTCCGAGATTGCTACATTACGATCATGCGGCCCAGCTTCACTATCTAGTCGAGTGGTCCAGACACAAGTCGGAGAAGCCTTGGTTATTTATGGACCTGTTGGTGTCCGGGACCCAGCTGTGGAAGATTCCATTTCTGCCGCGGGTCCGCAGACCAGCGGGTCTCTATTTATCTCTGATAACTGGCTCACTCCTGAGGGTATGGGACGGGCAGGCCACACATAGCAATCTCTCTTCATTCCCCTCCCCCTTAACCCCTGTAGTTGGCAATCCCGGCACTTGATCAGGCGGGATTCCGGGACTGGCAGGAGGTGGAATGCCACTCCATTGGGCATTTTTTCGATGGTGAGGGCCCATCCCTTTTGATAGGCTCAGAGACGACTGGGCCATACCTGAGGGTGAGAGGCTGCGTTATATCCAAATTCGGCATTGCGTTATGCAATCCCCAGTTAGAGTAGGGGCTCAAAGACATCTGACATACTTCTTACCAAACAAACTGATAAACACCTCTTCACAGATTTGTATATGATCTTGTTGCCTAGTTTTCTTGAGTCGAAGTCTCCGGTGCTGCTTTGCTGGGTGGCAGAGCTGGGTAGACAGTTAACCCATAAGAAGTGGCAGGATATATATTACATGGTGCGCCATTCAACCCATAATACCTCTAGCACTGACACCAAAATTGTTACGTTCTGGTACTTGACCCAGACCCAACTCCACAGAGGTAGCCCGGCCCATAGTACTGAATGTTGGCATGGTTGTGGCGCACCAGGGACTCTTACACACATTCTGTGGGATTGTCCCAAGTTGATTCAATTCTGGGAAGAGATTCTGGCCGCCATTGACACCCATTTTCAGATTCAACTCCCCCGCTTTCCGGCCTATATAATCCTTGGCCTCCCTAATGCACTTACATATCCGCTTACATCTCGCAGGGGATGCACATTAGCTTGGCACGTGAAGCAGCTCACCAGACGATCCTGGCGCATTGGGGGGCGGAGAGGTTGCCGACATATCTAGAAGGCTTCACTGTATCCGGCATAAACTAGGTATGGAGCAATTGACTTTGACATTAATAGCGCAGGGGGATTCTTACCAAGACCTGTGGAAACCATTTATAACATTTCTCTCCCAGGAATTTAGAGAATTGACATGCCCCCACTATCTGCGATTACTTTGCTTGACCGAACCGATGCATACACCAGGGACGAGGGATCCACTCCATAACTTATTGCCTTATTTACCTACGCTTTTTGGTTATTATTCTTCCCATATGGATGCAGCCGTGAATGTCACGGGTGGGTGGGGTAGAGTGGGGAGGGTGGGAGGTTTGTTGGAGAGGTTAAATAGTTGCTTTTTATATCATGTACATTTATTGTTTCGATGTATGTATTGTATTGAGACGGTTGTGTATGAGACTGCTGCAATACTGGTATCAATAAAACAAATTTGAACTTAAAACTTAAGCCCAACAAAACCAAACTCCTCCTCATCCAACCTAAAGAAAAGTTGCGTCATGTCCTCAACTGGCTTGATAACCTAACTGCAGTAAACTGTAAACTTTCTATCGCCAACTATGCTTAGTCACTAGATTACAGCAGACAAAAACCTGGGCATGAAAGACCATATCAATGCCTCAACAAAAAGTGCCTTCTTCACGCTGAAACATCTAAAAAAAAAAAAAATCAAACCCTTCATCCCCCCTGATGACTTGGACTGTAGTGCAATCTCTAGGCCTCTCCAAGCTAGACTACGGCAACGCAACAATCACTTGTACACCAAAACTCCACCTTATCGCTATGAAATCCTCGCTCAATGCATCTGCTAGACTCCCTCTGGGGAGAGCTGCATTGACCACATCACTCCCAAACTTTTTAAAAAAAAAAAACTCAACTGGCAACCAATCGAAGCGACAAGTATATTCAAAACAACCTGCATAACCCTCTTTACACTGAAAAACCTATCTACCTCGCAAACAAACTACCCAAATGCCACCCAAAAAAGACCTTTGCGAAGCTCAATTTCTCTATTCCTAATTCCACCTAAATTCAAGGAAAAGAAATCACACCCGATCGTTCTCTGGGAATGCACCTAGAATTTGGAATGCCGGGCTACAGGATCTTCGCACCACTCAATCTTTCCTACACTTCAGGAAAAACCTCAAACTACTACTTCTCAACCAGTACCTAAACCCTACCTCCTAAAACAATGATTGTCCTTTGATGCACATCTCCCCCAACGAGCTTGAACTTCACTGCCTGTGGAAATAACTGACACAACACCTCTTACCCATGTATCAACCAATTAACAATACCTTCAAACTCTTTTGCCCATCCATTTCACCATCTATTGTAGTTTTTGTACACTGTATTTGATATTTATTAATTTATAAAGCGCCCGAATCACCCCATCAGGGGTATCTCCGTGCTGTGACTGCTACCATCAACCAGGAAGACACACATCAGAACAAAGAGGTTTTTAGCAGCTTTCTAAATTTCAGGTAGTCAGGGCATTGACGTAAATGAATGGGGAGTTGGTTCTAGTAAAGGGGGGCGAGGTGGGAGAAAGCTTTACCACCCAAGCGAGCTTTTTTTAAATCGTGGGGTGTAAAGTAATGATTTTGACCCTGACCGAAGGGACCTGGAAGGCAGGTACCTTACAAATTTGTCTGATGGGTAGCTGGGACCCAGGTCATGTAGAGATTTATAAACGATACAGCAGATCTTAAATTTAATCCGCTTCCGCACTGGGAGCCAATGCAGTTGTACTAAAAGGGGTAGGGAGGCCGTTCTAGGAGGGGCATTGGCAACTATGCGGGCCGCAGTGTTCTGGACTACCTGCAATTAATTTAAGGAGACTTCATTGGCTGAGATCAGCAGGGCATTGCAGTAGTCCAGGTGGCTTAACACAAATGCCTGGATCAGAGTTTTCCGCGTAGAGGAGGGTAAGAAGGGGAAGACTCTTCGGAGTAGACCAAGTGTGTGAAAGCATGCCCCCGCGGTGGTGGTGACATGCTCTCCTAGTGTTAGTTTCTGATCTATGCGGACTCCCAGGTTTTTGACCACCTTTTTCGGAATAGGAGCGGAGCCCAATTCCTCTGGCCACCAGCTTGGAGTCCACCTCACCACCGCTTCCCCCAAACAGCATAATCTCCGATTTTCCTGCGTTAAGCTGGAGGAAGTTGTCACTCATCCAATCAGCAATAACCTTCATACCCTCCGAAAAGGTGGCCTGAGTATTGGGATTAGTTTTATCAAAGGAAAGTAGGAGCTGAGTATCATCAGCATAGGAGATTGGAATGAATCCTAAATTCCTCAGTAATCCCGCCAAGGGAGTAACATAAATGTTGAATAAAGTAGGGCTCAGGCAAGAGCCCTGAGGTACTCCCTTGGTCACTCTTGTGGTCTTGGAGCGAAAAGGGCCCAGGTTTTCGTCTGGGTTCTATCAGACAGAAAGTTTGACAACCATTTCAGAGCATTCCCTTGGAGGCCTATGTCCCGGAGTCTCCTAAGAAGGGTCTGGTGGGAAATGGTGTCGAAGGCTGCAGATAGGTCAAGCAGCACCAAAAGTACTGCTTGACCATTGTCCAGAGACATTCTGATGTTATCAGTTACTGCTACCAGGGCAGACTCTGTACTGTGTCTGGCCCGAAAGCCCCATTGGGAGACATCGAGACAGTTCGAGGCTTCAACAAATTCGGATAGGTGTTTGTTAATGTGCTTTTCCAGAAGCTTGCTCTGCAGGGGGAGAAGAGAAATGGGGCGATAGTTTGATACATCATCCATGGGAGCTTTAAGATTTTTCCGAATGGGAATAATATGCGCTGCTTTCTAGCCAAGAGGAAGCCTGCCTTCCTTCATAGAGCTGTTGAGAATGGAGCAAATGGGGGCAGCGAGTTGCTTGGAGAGCAGGGTGGTGGTCCTAGCGGGGATAACATCTAATGGAGACCCAGATTTAACTTTCTTTAGTAGTGATTCTACCTCTTCGGGCGTAAGTAACGGGAAGTTCTCCAATATCAAGGCATTTGATATGGTCGGTGAATAATATATCTTAGGACCTTTCTGTGAACCACTGGCCGCAGTGATTTTATTATAGATCATATCGATTTTCTGGGTAAAGTGATTTGCTATGTTATCACATAAGGTTTGGGATGGGGCCTCTTCGTTGTCACACGCCTTTGGGTTTGTGAAAGATTTTAAGATCTGGTACAGGGTTCTAGGAGTATTCCCTGCTTGTTCAAGTTGCTGCACAATGTGAATTTTGCGAGCAGTTTTTAAGTATTTTGTATTTTTGTAGCTTGCAATGTTGCTGTGTAAAGTGCTCGGATGCCTTCCGGTCAGGTTTGCGCTATATAAAACTCGAAAATAAATAAATAATAAATACATTTCAATGGTGTGCAGAGTGCCGGAAAGGATGGCATTAACCTTGCCCTCTACAGAGGCCTAATTTAACATTTTGACAGATCTTGCAACTTTCCTCCTGCATTTTCAGAACTTCTGCTACATTTTTAACAATGTTCTGTTGCAGCCTTTACTAGCTTCCTGGGAGAAACCATCTTAGAGGTTGGCAAATTCCAGGAAAATCACTTGAGCACATGCCTGCACTGTGCAACCCAAAGTATTGTCTTCACATTTCTCTTCAGAGTTCAGAGTGTAGAGGTCCTAGTTCCGGTCGTCATACCTCATGAATTTTGGAGCTATAACTTTCTCATTCCTACTGTGTGTATAGTTACTTCAAGCTTTCTATATTTTTCAGAGTGGGAGTAGCCGTGAAAAATATTGTCAATACACCCAAAAATGTATGAAATTGCATGCATTTTGCATGGTCATGTCCTTTCACTTTAATTGCTCCACCTCCTACCTAAACCTATAAAGTTTCTGGTTTTGGAAAAGTACATTACTGTTTGAAAATCTCACTTTTTCTCTGAAACAGGCTGTGGAATAATTTTAAGTTGTAAATCCTGTTTTTAATTTACTGTTACTCTTATGTACATAATACCATTGATGAATTAGATCCCCAATGTCCATGCCTCAAACAGACATATTCACTGAAAAATTCAGTTAAAAACTGAGTTATAGTTCTAGCTCAAAAACTTAAAATTACTGAAATTCGCCAGTTATGATGCAAAGTGCACACAGCACACACCATAACTAGCGTTGACCTCCATGTTTTACAGTTTCTAGATTGTGTTTTTATCCTGTCCCATTGGCAAAAGGTTGTTTTGACCATGTTGGCCAGCACTAATTATGATGTGTTGTGTGCACCATGAACCATAATTGCCGACTAGGTGGTTCTCCATGTTTTAGATAGTAACTTTTAAACTTTTTTTGTGTACTCCGATATCATTTATGATACCTCTCATGGTGCCCCCTACCCATTGCTATGGGATTTATTTTCCCAGATCGCAAAAGTTGGGAAATAAATTCTACAGAGGCTTTCTCCAGCCAATCACATTCGTCAAAAAATTCAATTATAATTTACAGAAGTCATAAATCCTTGCTTCGTGACTTTAAATGGCAGATAATTACAAAAGGGTTACTGGCACCTTTTTTTAAACACCTGTATCTCAAAATGTTGGAAGTGATTCACAACAAACCAACAAAAGCCCACTCAATGTGTACATTTCTACTTTCATTCCATGTTTGGTGTAAATTAATTTTGGCTAAAACCATGTATTTTTCCAGTCCCTCCATCCACCTTAACTTTTTATTCCCTGCACACATGGTCGAATTTTAGATGCCTATCACAAGTTAATGTTAAGTTAGGTTCAGTTCTTTCCTTGGGGTCAAAAGTAGAGACGAAGCCTTTTCAATGCAAAGTGCATCTGAAACATAACTTTATAGCTGTGACTTCCACAGTGTAATATATTTTGCACTTATTGTTGGTTTGGTATAAACCCTTTCAGTAGGTTTTGTGATATAAGCTTTAAAAAAGTTGTATCATGGGCTTTAATGGGTTAACACTTCGTTTATTTGTTCCATATAAAATCGTAAATCAGAAAATTGCGAATCTGATCAATACCAATCTTGTCATTCACATTTACATTTTTTCTCAAAAGCGTTTGACTGAGGAAGGTTATTTATTTTTTTCCTACCTTTTTCAAATTAAAACTGCAATTTTCACACTATGGAAGGAGAGTGGTGGGGGTTAACAGAGGTGTTGAAATTGCATTAAAAAAACTGTAAATTGCAATTTTCTTAAAAAGCAGCTACTTAATTCCATTGAAGAAGGCATCTTTTTGTGGAAAAATGGCTGATTTTTCACAAACAAAAATATATATTTAAAAAAAAAAATGGGGCAGAAACCGCCACTCCCAATGCCACAGGACGTGCATTGGGGGAGGCTTCCTGGGTTTGGTTCTACATAGCCTAGCAGACAACGCTTGCTGCTCACGTGCACAGTGGGTGAAGCTGCCCTCAGAAGGTCGGTGTAGGGCCTGGCTGCGACCAGGCCCTCCAGCCAGCCCCCTCTGCTACACACAGCGGGACTTGGGGGGAGGGAGGGGGGGGGGAGCGTGTTTTAAAACTGAGGTATGGTTCTAGTGAAGACATTCAGAACCACTGAAATTTGTCAGTTATGGTCAGAAACACTTGAAAAGCACACCGCAACTCACTTTTCCAG
The DNA here is from genome assembly GCA_963921515.1 of Calotriton arnoldi. NCBI lineage: Eukaryota > Metazoa > Chordata > Amphibia > Caudata > Salamandridae > Calotriton > Calotriton arnoldi. The sequence continues at coordinate 111,759 of CAWUFW010013211.1, forward strand.
CCATTGCGAGTATACAAAACGTCCATTTTAAAATGGCACAGAAAAAAAGATTGATTCCCGAGAGCAGAACATGGCGGATGAAGTGAATTATGGAGTGTGTTGTTGTGCTGCATGCTATAGCTGTGTTAAGCCCCTGTGGGGAAAATCTGAGCAATTTGTACATGATCCTCGGGGGATGTTATCCAGAGGTCATATAATGATTGTGTTTTAAGCCATAAGGGACATAACTGGCAAAATCAATGAGAAATTGGGCTGTTGGTTGACTGATGTGTGAGCCCTAGTCAAGCAGCAACCATCGCTATCCCTTAAGCAGACAAATGCCTAATTGAGTTCAATGTTAGTATTATCCTATTTGCAAGGTGGTATGAAAGCTACAGGCCCATATGGCGCCTAAATCCTACACCAGTCCTTGTCGTGTGACTTACCATCTGAAAGGAGATTCATTATTCCATAGTTGGCCTCCGTATTTCTTTTCTGGATGGAGATGTAAGTTATTCAGGCTGCTCGTTTCCATGATAATTGAGGAATGCAAGTTCAATTTATGCAGATATCTCACACAAATTGATTTTTTTCTATTCTGGACACTTTCTCCATTAGTCCCTATAGACGAGAGCTGTGCAACCCTTACCTGCTCTTTGATAATACCCAGTGTAGGTCAATTAACCAATTGCAGTGGAATTTTTATCTTTTATGATTTGCTGTGTTATTTAAAATCACTTTACGCGTACCACGGCGCAGTTTAGCATAACATTTCAGTCTCCTAATCAGAAAGCTGAAGAGGTTTGACCTTTGTAAGGCAGGGCGCCCAAACCCACATCAACACTCCAATTTTGCCAAAGATCTCACTTTTACAAAGAATATTATTAATGTAGTCACAACTTGGATGTTTTTTAACTGCAGCATGAACCATTGTTCTTCTGCATTGCTGATATCTAAGGAAGGTCTAATAAATCCCTCACCCACATTACGAAGACAGCGACCCGTGACTCCCACTAGCTGTTTTTTTCCAACTTTTAGAGGATTCGAATATTTCTATTACATCTTGACAGATAAAGCTCCAGTAAAGTATCTTGAAAAGTCAAAAATGTTTTGCTTTGTCTATCGTTCAACCAACTGAAGTCTGCTCGGAGGAGAAAAGGAATAACCAACCTGTGGAATGATATTTTATCTGAGAAAGCCAAAGTGTAAGCTTCAAAATAGTAAAAGTAGAAAGGAGAATTGAAATTTTTAAAGTCAGTATGTAGTGGCTAGAAGCGTTTATTTGCTACATTCAAAACTTCTTTCAAAATGTAATGATGGATTTTGTAACTTATGTTTTTAAAATTATAAACACGGTTGTGTGTGACACTTTTTTTTTTTTTTCTCTTTTTTGATAGGTTTTATGCCCGGGATTCTGGTCTATTGAAATTTAAGATCCAAGCTGGACTGTTAGGCCGTCCCATCAACCATGCTGTGCGGCGACTAGTCGCATTTACATTTCACCCATTTGAGCCCTTTGCTATATCTGTGCAACGAACTAATGCAGAATATGTTGTCAATTTTCACATGCGCCACAGCTGCACGTAGAATGAAGGAAGTCTAAGAATACTTGTATTAATAAAACACATAAGGGGCAGATGTTTCAAGCGTTTTTGCGTTCCCAAACGGGCAGATTCACAGAATCTTTGCCCGTTTGCGAACGCAAAGAATGCTTTTCCGATGTAGCAAGCCCAATTTTGCGATTCGGTAACCTGTTACCGAATCGCACAATGGGTTTGCGATTCGGTATTAGGAAGGGGCGTGTTTAGGGCGTCCCTTCCTAATACCGAATCGTATCAGTATGTATGAATGTTTTGTGACCTTAAATGTGGTTGCAAAACATTTGCATTTTACCACCTACTTCAAGTAGGTGGTAACCCATTCGCAAATAGGAAGGCCCTTCCCCTTTGTGAATGTTTTGTAAAACAATTTTTAAGAGCAGGCAGTGTTCTCACGGACCACTGCCTGCTCTAAAAAAATAAAACCTTTTATTTTTTTATTTGTAAAGCATCTCGTTTTCCTTTAAGAAAAACGGGCTGCTTTAAAAAAAAATAATAATAATTTTAAAAAAAGATTGCTTTATTTAAAAGCAATCACAGACATGGTAGTCTGCTGATTTCAGCAGGCCACCATCCCTGTGATTTGTGCGATTCCTAGGGGGTTGCAAATTGCGACCTACCTTATTAATATTCATGGGGTAGGTCAGTTGCAACCCCCTAGGAATCGCAAAAAGTGTACTACATACCTTCATACATGCCATTTTGCGATTTCCTAATTGCGAATCCTTGTGATTCGCAATTAGGAAATCGCAAAATGGTATCTTCATACATCTGGCCCACAGTCTTTAGAAAGGTCAAAAGAGGGCAATCTTGACAATCGAAAACCGGTCTTCTGTATTCCAAGTGGAAATGTTTTAGCAGGATTCTAGGATTGGGCTGGATAACACACATGCAACAAACAGCAAAGTAACCCTGGTTATGACATGGCAACGTTGATGATCAGATTATTTTAACTGATCATGTATTTTGAAATACATATTTGGGGTCTGTATATGAAATAATGGGCACATTGTCTGGAATTTCACAATAAAAATATGGGAAATGTGTTTTTTAATTTCTGTGTATTTCCTACTTTTTTATCGTTTGACGTAATGTATCAAATATAATACATAGTTATGGATCTAACACACCAGATAACTGTGTGTTCTTGAGACAATCTAAATTTTAAGCGTTTGTGGTGAAACATCTCACCAATTTATACACGATCCTTGGATGTCTTCCTGAGGTCACTAGTAATTGATTGCCCTACAAGAATCCTGTCATAAAATCACTATTTTTAGCCTTTAAGGACAACTTTAGCAGCATAACATAGTTCACCAGAAGAAAGTGCAAAAGTTACTAAATGGGGTTTAAATTGACTACTTTTGCATATATTGCATTAGAAGCTTTCTGCAGTATCTGAATACTACGAGCGATCTGACCCATCTAGTAATAAGTCTATAAAATAGCATTCTCTACTTGCAACCTCCTCAAATAAAGAGGCAATACCCCTTGGAAAAGTTTCTGCTCATGGTTAGAAAAACATTGGTCATAAAGGTTTTTTTTTTTATAACTAACCAAATTTTGAATTGGAGTTGGGGTCTTCATCAAGAATCCTATCACCAATACAGCAATTGCTTTAATACTCCTAGCCTTTCCTAATTTTGTTTTTTAAACCTTTGAACGTTTTGTTTCAAAGGTCAGAGTTCAGGCAAGATTAACTGCCAGAAAATATACAATCCGTTTTACAGCGGTATTGATGATTATAATGCATATGGCTGTCTAGACTGTAACTGAATATTTTAGTTTAAGCATTCTTTAAAATTTATTGTGGATGAATTCAAAGTACATCTCACCGTGAGCCATACATTTGCTGTTCCAAACCATTACTCTTTGAAGATGTAAGGAATCATTGACACCCCACTCACCACCATCCAGTCATCTCTTGAATCAGACCTACTACATTGGACATTTCTGATGCATACTTCTAACTGCAGATTCGTCACTTTAAAGTATCGCTCAGGTGGAAAAATGGTACCAGTGCATTGTGTAGCCTGGCTTCTGCAAGCCGCTGGGTGGCGTCCTGCGGCTCTGCAATGGCCCCATACCTCCCCAGAAGTGAGAGAGTGGAGGAAGTGACAGAGTGGGGCCGCATATAAGCGTCATCCCTTTGGGCTGGCTGTTCCTTTTTGTGTCTTCCGAATCGGATCTAGAGCTCCATTTTCGACTTTGTCAATTTTTCAACAACTCCAAAACTTTTCCACGGTGTGCTAAGGAACGGTGTCCCTACCAAAAACGACAGGATGAAAACTATACCACAACTAAAGGAAACTGATGTCGATCACAGACTTGCACAAAGTGTGTCTTTGGTGTCTGGCTCTAGACACAGCTCTCAGTTGCCTGATAAATGCGCCTGAAGGCAGTTCAAAACCGGTAGATGAAGTTGTAAATCGCCAAACACAATCTTTGCATAGCTTCCACTCCAAGTTATATGCCTGGTCATATTGCCATTCCCGCAATCACTGCACTTTCTGCTCCATGTAACCCATTAAGTCTGAGCACATGACAGCAAGGTGGGACGTGACCCTATCCCACCACTCTGACTCCAAATAGAAGCTACAAGGTCGTCCATACGCAAGTCTTTTTCTATCATAGTAACCAGCCACAGACCAGCTTTCTCAGTTGATCGCATTGGGTCCAACTTTCCCGGACCATATGAAACCCAGCAGCAGATAAGCACCTTTAAAAGGCCATGCTGCAAATTTTCAGCAAACATTCAGCACCCGCTAATACGCCTCCAGATTTGTTTCCACTGGCTTGTCCCTCCCTGGTGCCATCTATCACCCCTCCAACTATTACTGGGCCCGTACTGACTCCAATGCAGACTTCCACTCCATGTCTGTGATCCATATCAGTTCCTGCTGCCCAACATCACCGGTGATTGTGGATCATGTGATGCTGATGCCCACTTCGGATCCCAAAGAACATCTGCTCAAGCTCGATTGATGTTAGGCTATGAAATTAGAAAAGCACAACCTATTGTCATGCACTCTAATTCTAGTTCTGCGCTTCTATCGTGTGACAGCTATCAGCAGAGGCTCTATTATCTTTTTCGTTTTTACTCTGATCCTGTGCTAGGACAGGTTGCACCCCAGGGTATTGACTATAATGGTCAGGGTGCTGGCTACTTCCCACTAATTACGCCTTATACTTTGATTTACCGAACAACAGTGGGCTTGATACCTTCCCTGAGCAGAGTTTGACTCGCCACATGGGCTACCAACAGAATAAAGCGCCTAATTTGCAGTGGTGGAGAATTACAACTTCTCTCCATTGAAACTAAGCCAGCAGTTGGCCAGACATCATGGTCCGGCACCTGCTAATTTGAACTTGCTCACCAAGCACTGGAGTCTTATTGTATAGGCCTCCACCAGAAAGGTGAACCCTATCTCATTTCCAACCCATCTCCCGGATCGGGAATCCAAAAGAATTGGTGTCTTTGGCATAGATATGTTTTCCTCTGTGTAGGGAAGTGCCCTTTTTGACATGGTCAGCCCCACATTTTGTCTGGTACATGATATGATTTAAACTGAAAGTGCACTGGGTTCCTGCTAACCAGGCCCCCAGTGCCTGAGCTAGCTCCCAAAACTGTACAATCGTTCCACCATTTAGCAAAACCTTTAGTACCCTCTATAAGTTCCTAGTAAATGGTATCCTGGTACCTAAGGCCAAAGGTGCTAAAGAGGGTCCTTAAGGGCTGCACCACGAATTGTCCCACCCTAAGGGACCCTTCACTAAGCGTATTCACAACTGCCAATGCAGGTTGCGTGTCTTGGTGCACACAAAAGTGAAAGCACAACATGTCACGTATCCCTGTGTGTCATGTCCCCTACCACTGCATATGATATTTGTAAGCCACCCATACAGCAGGCCTGAAAGCCCTAAGGCAGGGTGCTTGACATTATATATGAGGGTATACCTGCATGAGCCGATCTGACCCTGTGCTGGTCAGTTTGATTATTGCCAGTGCAAGTGAACAGGGAAGCCATTTTAAAACATTTGCTGGGCACTGGTTAAAAAAGACTTCCCCAGCTACATGATGACGTCACTGAAAATAGGTATGTTTGATATCAAATATTTTGGGTCCTATTATGATGTTGGTTGTAAAGCCTCTGACCTGTGGTTGGGGGCTTTCCGACCGAAATCATAGATTTCACTTTCGACTGCCGCATTACAATGCTGGCGGTCGAAAGGGAAACCAGCCGGTCATTCCGGCTTGATTCTGATGGGTCGCAGGCCTAACCGTAATCCCTAAAGACGGCGTTTCCGCCATTGGGATTACGATATCTGTTTCCGACAGGCTTTCCATGTCGGGCTTTCCAACATGGAAAGCCTGTCGGAAAGCGACGTTGGGGAACACAAGTGGAGCCCCCATTCCTCCCCGGCCTCCGGTTGGGGGCCAAGGAGGGCACCTTTGGTGCGTCTCCTGTTAATCCTTGCACATTGTGACCGGCACCGTGAGGTGCCCGCCACACGGTGCAGGGATTAACAGAAACTCCCATTTCTCTATGGAAGATTGTGCTGCGGCTGGTTTACGGCCGCAGGACAAGCTCCCATAGAGAAATGGGAGTATGCGACCGCACCATGTGCAGTCGCATTTTAATAGCCGAGTCGGGACCGCCGACCGAAGGTTAATTGATCGCAAGACTGCAACGGTGAGATTGTAATCAGGCCCTTGGTATTGATTAACCCACACTGATTCCAGTGTTGGATTTATCAATACATGCACCCAGAGGGCACCTCATAAGTGCCCACTGAAACCGTACCAAATGCTGGTGGGCTGACTGACTGGTTTTAGCCAGCCTAACACAAGAAACAAATTCCTGACCCCAAGGGTGAGGGCCTTCACTCTCAGAAGGCCAGAAACCAGGCCAACTCTGGCAGGGGGTGTCTTCCATCCCCTGCCAAGTGATGACCTACAGATTAGCCTGCCAAGACAAGGAAGCTTCGAAGCAGCCCCTCCGCCTTTGGTATGCAACTCTGGTTTCTCTCATATGCTCCACTTATGGTGGGAGCACAGGTGGGAAAATTAGTTAGATTAGTAGGGGTGCCCACATTCAGCCAGCACCACCCCTGGGTGGGTCAGGAGATGTGAACCCCTCCCTTCAGATTTCTCCATCTTGTCTTGGAGAGAATTAACCAACCAGGGTCAGTGTTATGCCCACTTTCCAATGGAAGAAGTCTTATGAGGGTGTAGTCACCCTAGAGGTAAGTAGCCCATTGGCTGCTACCTGGCACTCCCTCTAACGTCCCTAAATTCTGTATTTTGGGGAGCCCCTGGCACCAGAGAAGCAGATCCAGACAACCTAAGAAGAGAGGAGACCGAAGAGCCGCGAAAGCATAGAAGACTTCAGAGAGCACCTGACTTGGCCCCAGCCCCTCCGGCCTGTCTGCAGCCCTCATCAAAAACTGTGCCAAAGTCGACTCGTCCTGCAGCTGTGACTCCAGAAACTTGGGAGGACTTCCTTCCTTCGAAAAAGGCCCAAGACATCCCGTGAACAGCGCACCTGTTCAGTAGAAACTCCAAAAAGAAGACTCTGAGGCCTCCAGAACTGCCAAAACCCGACATCTGAAGCAGCCACTGCACCCGTCGCCTCTGGCCCAAGTGGAAGTGGGCCAACGGTGCCAACAAGGTTCTCCAGCTCTTCAGAGCTCGATTACATTGTAGTTTCACCCCTCCTGGACTCCCCAACGGCGCCTGCAGCCTCTACACACAGGCCTCTCTATCGCAACTGCTCCAGTAAGGAAAAATCCTCCGCCTAAAGACACCTCTGAGACTGTCACTCCTTTACCTTGGAGAAGAGCACCAAAGGTGTCTGTCCCCAAATCACGCCCCCCCCCCGCGTCCAAGAGCATCACAACACCTGAGCTCACTAGCTGGTTCACTCTGACTGGATTCCTGGCTAGAGCCTGCAGCCTCTATTCGTAATGACCAATCTCCATTAAAATACATTGGACTCCCAATGCTGTTTTGCACCCTGTACCTGGCCGCACTCGTCCCACTGGTGGTATTCTGTTGGGGCTGCCTTGGACCTTGCCCACCACTCATGTTAATTCCTGGAGATTGGTCTTGTAAGTCGCTGTACTATACCTGTTTGCAGAACTTGTTCTTACTTCCATAGGATAACTTTACAGAACTCAGAAATTTCCACTTTTTAAAGTGAAAAGAATGTATTTATTTGAAAACGTACTTACCTAAATGACTTTTCTCTGGTGCCTAAACATATTTGTATATGTTTAGACATACTTCTTGATACTTGCTAGTTTTATAAGTTGGTGTGGTTTTCCTTCTTGAGTCGTGTTGTCATTTATTAATCATTGTATGTATTTGCAAATGTTGTACACTCCTCTGTGTTAAGCCTAAGGCTGCTCGACAGGGACTGCCCAAATAGAGCCCCTGTCAACTAGTAATGGAACCCCTACACTCTTTACACGGTATATCATATTATTGACATATTACATAAAGATCCAGCTTCCTACACTCTGACACCCTGGTACTGGCAATTGATGCACACATACACGGTGGGCCAGGGCCAATGAATTCTTGCAATAGTCCCAGAGGATCTTAGGGCCTCTGTGACACAGGTGATCCATGACGAGCAGGATGCGGGCAAGTATGTTATCCATGCAAGTTTGGAACCCACAGATTATGGCAGGGCAGTCTGTACCAGATTTGACCTTCGTAGCCATGCTTGGATGAGGTCCACCAGTTTCTCTGATTCTCTGGCAATATACAGGCTTCACTAATCGACATGTCCCTTGATGTGTCTTACCTCTTCGGAGAGAAGGCGGGTTCTACTTTCGAACTCCCTAAAGACAGCAGAGCTACAGCAGCATTTTTCTTGGGCCTGCTAACCCCTGCCTAACCATTTCTGCACCAAATTTAGGAGCTATTTCAGAGCATTTAAGCAGAGCTTTCTTTCCCACCCAGTGATGCACCAGGTTGTTTAGTTCTTTCGGGGATGGAGACAAAATACAAAAGACAGCAGGTAGCCAGCATGTTACCAGTCATCCAACTTCTCTTCCCAAGCTACACTGGCCAACACATCGAGTTTGCATGCAGTGCCCATGACCAACACTTCCTCCCGAGTTGGCGATTTATCACGTCTGAAAGATGGTGTAGGAAAGTACTCTTTTTGTATGGTCACCTACCACCCCACACACACTTTTTGCTCCAGTGCAGATGGTTATGACTCGGAGAGTGCACTGGATCCTGCTGTCCAGGCCCCAGTGCTCTCCCTAAAACTGATACATGTAAATAGGCAACCCCAATTGGCCAGGACTTTAACCCCCTTTTTAGTCCATAGTATATGGTACCAGTGGTACCCAGGGCATGAGTATTAATAGGGTCATCAGGGCCTGAAGCACTGTTTGTGCTACTCTGAGTGGCCCAGCTATACAGATGACAGCAGTCCTGCCATTGCAGACTGCAGGAGCAGTGCAAACTGCTCGAACTCGACTTTGCACTCGCCAGGTGTGGCAAAGTCAATGGACTATTGTTAATATATACAAATCACCCCTAAGGAAGTTCTCCTGAGCCCAGGAGGCGGGATGCATTATATTAAAGGTGAGGCTATATAAGTGCAAGCTTATATGTCCCTATAGGACCCTTTTTCATTAGGAGCTACTATAATTGATCGGGTGTCCATAGAATAACATGGACTGGCACCCGGGCAAACTCAAGGTCGCCAGCTCTATTATGATACCGCCGAAATATGTCATGTTTGATATCAACCAACATGCTTCATCACCCCTGACAAGATTCTCATGCAGTGGACAATGTGTCATGCACCCAGGTTGCTACCTTAGATGTTTCCCACCTGGTTGCCCCAGCCTATCCTCTGCTCTGGCTGCCAGCCCACAGCTGCTGCCACTAAGACCGTAAATTGACGCCCTGCCAGTAGAGGTGAACTTTCCCAGGTGTCAAACAATGGCCTGGATGGGAAGGAGGTCACACCTCCCTCCCTGACAAGATGGCTAGTGAAGTGGTGCATCAAGGCAGTGCACTTCAAAGCCTTCACAGTCTGTGATATGCAGTCAGGCTGCATCCCAAAGGAGGAAACGGCCCTTCCTCTGCCCCCAGGTTCATCTGCACCCGGGCAGGTGGTAAAGTTAGATATTCAGGAGGTGTACACCCCCAGAAATCTAGCTACACCTCTAGGGTGGGCTACCTGGTCTGTGCAGCTAAACAAGGTTTCTGCCATTTTTAAAAGTGGCAGAATAGAGGGTTCTCGGTAGAAAAGGTGACACACCCCTCCGAATGTGGTCACCTCGGGGTCAGTACATCCGCTGGGGCTAGTGGCCCATTGGCCACTTGCACGCACTCCCATAAAGCCCCTAAATCTAGGGTCTAGGCCACCCATGGCACTAGAACCTCCATTCTGATCTGACTTGCACCAGAGGACACAAAAGGGACCCGAGTCTATGACAACAGGAGCTGCAAAAACCAAAAGGGTGATACCCTGCACCTGTGGCAGCCTTCTGGAACTGCATAACTGTGACTTGTCCCGGACCAAAGACTGGTTCCTCCAGACAGAGGGATCCCTTTGAGAGCCAAAGGCAACTCCAGACTCCACTGGACTAGTGGCTCTAGTCCCCTGCACATTGCACGTAAAAACAACGTACTAGAACCAAGGAATGGTCGGTCATCAGGCCCACTGGGGGATCGCCCAAAACTAGATGGTCCAGTGCATTATGGGAAACGTAGTCCTGACATCCAGCAAGTTTCAGCCAGCTAACATTTTCCCCCAGATGTCGAAATAACTTCTTGCTGGCCTTACTGCTGCCAAGGCCTATTGGTGGCCAGTCCGGCAACCACCACCTTTACTCGACGCTGCAACTTGAGGGAACCCCGCAACACCTTCATCCGACACCGACAGTGGCCTCGTTGTCCACTTTTTTCACCCATTTCCTTACCAGCACCATGTAAGTGGTAAAACCTGCTCCCCCACGGCACCCGCTTCAGCAGCACAGACAGCCAGGACAACTCTGCACCCTGGCCTCTCGAGCCAGGTAAAATCAAACTGACTGTCATGGCTTGGTCCTGGGACCCACATCACCTTAACCCTCCTTGGGTTCTATGCAGTTCAACCTGCAAGTGACCGATTGTCATAAGTGCTGTTTCCAATTGACCGCAGTGCTAACGTTTTTCAGTTTTGATTTGCACCGATTTATTTTTGCTTCTAAAATTGACCCCAAAGCAAAAGTTTAGCAATTTTGATTTGTACTTATTCATTATTGCTTCTAAAATCCATAACTCCAGTTGTACTTATCCGAGTTACTTCGTTTTGGTGTCTAAAGTTATATAAAAGTCTGCTTTATTTCCATAAATTGGTGTCAGATTTCTTTCGAGTCGTATCAATTACTTATCATCCATGTTGGTACTCTGAAATCCTTAACACATATTCCTCTGGTAAAGCCTGACTGCTCTTTGCCACACTAGGAGGACTGAGCTAAGGATTTATTATTATAAATCCAAAGACCATCTTTAGAGTATTGTGAGAGTATTGAAACCTAACCAGCATCACTACATAATACTCCACCTTCCTACATTGGTATTACAGCTGTGGGAACCTTAACTTGTGTTTCGCAGCACCACTTGGCTATAAGTGATTTTTGCGCGAAAAATCCATTGTTGACTTAAGACTCAAAATTAATTTTTTATCAAATTGTTTTAAATTTTGTAAAATTGGAATTTCAGGGCCCTGTGTAGATCCCCATTCCGATAGTATAACAAAAGTTTTGAAAAGGTCCCAACTTTCAGATAAAAGGTTAGGGACAATGGAGGCTGGCAAGAATCTCGATCTGTCAATCATCCCAGCCCTAAAGAGAAGTGATCTACTGGTATTGTGCAAAGCAAGAGGTATTGGTTACAGAGTGACAGCTAAAAAGGAGGAATTTGAAAAATCCCTCAGCTCCTATAACAAAGAGAAACTAGAGAGGGAGAGAGATCCCTCAGAGGAAGACTTTGAAGAAGGTAAAGATGATTCCCTAGCCCAGATTGAAGAAGATGGGAAAGAAAGTGAAGACCAAAACTCTCCACCCTTTACCAGGACCCCCTCCACCAGTGGGAAGTGACAAAAGTCACTCTAGCAGACCCCCTACAGGTAAGGTGGTAGTAAGCCTTAAGGAAGAGCTTGATCTCCTCGCACTAGAGGAAAACAAGATTGAACTTGAGAAAAGGAGACTAGCCCTTGAAGAAAGAAGGTTCAAGATGGGCTTGAAGTCCACAGATAACGGTAGCAACAACTTTAATAGGGGAAAAAGAGGAAACCTTTGACCCTAAGATCCCCAAAGGAATTGTCCCCAAGTTTAGTGATGGTTAAGATGTTGACAAGTGGTTTGCAGCCTTTGCGAGGGCCTGCAAAATGAGGAGGATAGGCCACCAGCAGTGGGGCTCTCTACTGTGGGGAGTTATTCTCAGTGAAGGGCAGAGATAGACTTCTGGCCCTTAATGAGGATGTGGCTGGGTCCTATCAGCATATAAAGGTGATCTTGATAAAAGGATCTGGTTTCACCACAGAGGATTACAGATTGAAGTTTAGGGACACCCATAAAGGTCAAAACCAGACATGAATGGACTTTGTGAACTCTTCAGTCAAAGCACTAGAAGGCTGGATAAAAGGCAATGAGGTGGACGCATGATGAATTATATATTTAATTATGAAAGAGCACATTTTGACTATTTGTACCACAGAGAAACTGCATCAGCATTTGGTGAATTTCAAGTTGTACTCTCCCAGAGAGCTGGGGAGGATAGCTGATAGATGGGTCAGATGCAGGGTGTCCAGAAAGACCCATTGTGGGAGTGACCAGAACAAGGTTGCTCAGAGTTCCCAGCAGGGGGCAAGAGATGAGCAACAACAAAGATAAAAAGAAGGGCCATATGTATGAAGAAATGTTCACATAGACACAGAGTAGGCAACCCCTTTGATACATCTGGCCCGAAGTTCTCAATAGGCCCCCAATGGTCTTCTCAGGAGGGTGGACCCCAGACTTCTCCCGGACTAAAGGCAAGGGGTATCAAGGTAAGAACTGGGTACAGCAAAGGCTTCTGGGGTAGGTCATGACTGTCATCAGCCAGAACATAAAAAAGGAGATAAAGCATTCTCTAAAAAGTCCCCCAGTGGTGGACAATCCAAGGGATTGACTAGCATAGGAGTGGGGATGGACGTATACTCTGGAGAGGCCAGAGAATACAGTGAGGCTACTTTAGTTTCCCTGGGTGGGATAGATATTAAAACCCTGGCTGTCCTACCTCCACTCCTGGAGAAGTATAGACAAAGATCAATGGGACTGAGGTAGAGGCTTTGAGGGATATAGGTGCCAGTGTCACTATGGTGGTAGCTAGATTTGTATCCGCAGACCAAATGATACCTGGTGTTAGTCACCAGGTTGCCAATGCTGACAACGAGACTAAGCTCCATCCAATGACCTTGGTAAGCCTAGTGTGAGGAAGGGTCGCTGGCACAAAGAAGGTGTTTGTGTCTCCTGCTATCCCAATGGAGTGTCTGTTGGGAAATGATCAGAAAACTTCTGCTTATGCAGACGTGGAAAGCAAAGCTCCTGCAGAAATGTTGGGTCTCCCTGGGTGGGGGTGTGATACCACAAGAGCACAAGCAGCTCATCATGGACGTCATGGGAACTTAGAGCCTCAAACTGTTGACCAAGGCTCCCAAAGCAAGAGAAAGAGCAAGAAGTCTGCTAAGCCAGCTTCAAAGAGGTCACAGGACATGGGGAGAAGTTCTCCTGAGGGAAATGCCCTGGTGTCTGAGGAGGGAACTGAAGCTGAAGGAGTCCAGCCTGACCTGGCAGAGCTCCTAAGTGCAGGAGGGATCGTCCAAAGAGTACAAATGCCAAGGGCAAAAGACATGCCCAACTCTTGAAGGCCTTTGGCAGCAAGCTGCAAGGCAAGAAGAGGGAGAGGTTAGTGGCACCCAATGGGTCTACAGGGAAGATGGGCTTCTGACCACTGAGGCCAGGGACCCCAAATCAGGGGAAGCCTGGAGAGTGGTGGTGCCACAAGTGTACAGAGAGTTTATTCTGACCTTAGCACCTGACATCCCCTTAGCTGGACATCTGGGTCAAACCAAAATCAGGACAGGTTGTTTGACCATTTTTATTGGCCCCAGATGTCAGAAAAAGTGAAGGAGTTTTGACACTCCTCTGTCATCTGTCAAGGCAGTGTCAAGACAGGGACACAACCAAAGGCTCCCTTAATCTCACTTCCAGTCTTTGGAACTCCCTTTGAGAGGGTAGGCAATGGCATTGTTGGTCCCCTTGACCGTCAAACTGCATCTGGGAACAAATTCATTCTAATGGTAGTGGACCATGCCACTAGGCACCCAGAGGTAATTCCCCTCAAGACAGTTGCTGCCCACTGCAGTGGCAAAGGCCCTCCTTGGTATCTTTACAACAGGTGGGTTTCCCTAAAGAGGTGGTCCATGATAGAGGGCCAAATTTCATGTCTGCATACCTGAGGGCTATGTGGGGTGAATGTGGTTTGAGCTACAATACACCACCCCCTATAACTCCCAGACAAGTGGTTTAGTTGAGAAATTCAACAAAACCATGAAGGGCATGATAATGGTCCTCCCTGAAAAAACTCAGAAGGAGATGGCATGTCCTGTTACCTTGCCTCTTGTTTGCCTACAGGGAGGTGTCCCAGAAGGGGGTTGGCTTCAGCCCTTTTGAACTTCTGTTTGGCCATCCTGTGAGGTTCCCTCTAAGTCTGGAGAGGTAAGGCTGGGAGAAATCTCTCAAAGAGCCCAAACAAGACATAGCGGACTATGTACTAGGCCTTGATTCATGCATGGCCGAGTACATGAAGAGGCCAAACAAACATCTGGAGGCAATCCAGGATCTTATAAGGCACTGGTATTGTGAGAAGTCAGCACTGGTTGAGTACCAACTAGGTCAGTGTTGGAGTCTGTGGCTCCCAGGGCCCACCAGGACAGGTTTGGAGAAGAGGAAGTCGCCTACTAAGTTTACTAAGGCATCCCTAGGTGTCCTTACAGAGTTCTCCATGTAAATTGCCTAAATCCACACCAGGACAGAGCTGACATGACCATGCTCATTGTCAATGATGGAAGCCAAGAGGAGGAAAGTGAACCTCTCCCTGACCTACTGTCAAATAACCAACAAGATGGTTCAGTAGAGTGTGTTGTTATCAGACTCTCTTACTGTACAGCATCAGTCTGACTGCAGGCAATTCCTAGGCCAGTTTGCTGGGCTCTTTTCTTTGTCCCCTGGTCAGACAACATGGTGTACCCATGATGTGGACACTGGTGACAGCCTCCCTGTCAAAAATAAAATATACAGACTTTTTGATCACGTCAAAGTCTGTATCAAGGCTGAGGTCAGCAAGAAGCAAGAGCTAGGGGTGATTGAACACCACGTTCTAAGAGCAGATGAGCTTATTGAAAAGCTGGGTGCAGACAAATTCATGAGTACTTTTGATTTAACATCAGGGTGCTGGCAGATTGGGCTCACCCAGGGAGCAAAGGAGAGGTCAGCATTTTCAACCCTGAAGGCCAATTTCAATTTAAGCTGAACCCTTTTGGTTTGTAAAATGCAACTGCCACTTTCCAAAGGTTGGTAAATCGAGTTATTTCAGGTCTGGACAACTTTAATGCATCATATCTAGATGATAAAGCTGTCTTTAGTTCCACCTGAGAGGATCACCTGGGTCACCTAAGGGACGTTTTTCAGGCCCTGCAGCAGGGAGGCCTAAGTATCCAGGGCAGTAAGTGCCAGATAGGGCAGAGCTCTGTTGTGTACTTGGGCCACCTTGTAGGTCGAGGACAAGAACAACCTCGCCAACCCAAGATCCAGACCATTCTGGAGTGGGAGGCTCCCAAAGCTCAGACCCAAGTCAGGGCTTACCTTGGCTTGACTGGGTACTACAGGAGGTTTGTGAAGTGGTATGTGACCATTTTGGCCCCACTCACTGAACGTACCTCCAAAATCAAGTCTAAGAAGGTCATCTGGACCACAGGATGCCAAAATCCTATTTTTATTTAAAACTTTAAGAATTCATATCTCCGGTTCCTCTGATTGGATTTTTGTCATTATGGTATCATTTTGTTCTTTAAATGTTTGTATTTTTATTAATTGGAGTGAGATTTTTGTTCAGTTGTGTTTTCAACTTTTTACCGGTTTTGATGCTTCTAAATGCTTTACACATTTTCTTAAGTTAAGGCTGTCTGACCTGTGCCTTAGCTACCAGGGGCTGGGCTTGGGTTTAAATTACTGAAATCTTTATTGGATCTTACATGAATAGTGACAATATTACTTGTGGTGGACTGCGATCCAATTCAACTAATATCCACTTTTCCACATTTAACCATTCACCTGTAGTGTAGAGCCTGCTTAAATAAAAATTATTGATCCTAGAGATAGTGTTAGTGGGTTATATTTCTTTTGTTGGTGTGGATTTACAGTTAGTATAAAACCTAGTCCTCTCTTAACAAATGTTGTGATCCTCTCTCTAGCCTTTTTAAGCCCACACTTTTGGCTATCTCAATGCGATACTAATCAACAGAAAATTCTTAAGTCACATGTTTTTAAAGGGGGCAGATCTAGTCTTTGACTCTTGTCTCTCTGACAAAGCAATTCACTTTTTAAGTGAGAAACGTGTAAGTCTCTGCTCCAACCAAATAATAAAAAATTGTGGACATATATTGAAATCGAAATCTTATTGGTTCACTCCTTTAGGGGACACAGTATCATGTGTCCCTACCCACCAGGATTTCTGTTGTTCTAGCAACCTAGTTATGATGACATACAGAACCTCCCCAGATGGGTGATTTAGCAACTAGTATCAGCACGAATGAAAACACCGTATCAGTTTGATCACAATTTCCTGCTTATTCCATTGATGACATATAACTAATAAATATGATGCTAGCTAAAATGTCTGTTTATTAAGTCTCATCTTCATAATGCCTATTTAAATATCAGGATTTTGAAAAAGAAGTCGGCGTCTGTTTATCCAATTGAAAAATCTCTGTCTCAGAGACTGCAACAAAGGACGAGCAAGTGAGAGACCTCAACACAGACGAACAGAACAAAAAATAACATACTGAACTGATAGGATGAGAGGACAAGGCCTTGATAACGGAGGATGGGTGACAGGTTAAAATCTGAGGAGAGACTGAACCCACAGGACGAGAATTAGTCCGAATGTAGTGTTTATGAGAGAGTGAGTACTGAGCATATTACATTTGAAAGAGTGGGACTCTGTGCACAGGTGATGTAAGACTAAGCAATGAACATCTTTAATTTTTGGAGTTGTATTTAGCGCGAGCTCGACCCGAAGGTATCAGAGCGCTTTACAGGAGCACCATTTGCGTTACAGACGAACACATTTATTTTTGTTAGGCACAGGGAGATGAAGTGATTTGCCCAGAATCACAGGATGGTGAACGTCCCTGCCGAGAATCGAATCCGGTTCCCCAGCTTCGAGGTCGACCATTCTAGACCTTTGGCCTAGGTCCAAGTATTGTTTAAGATGAACAGGATGAAACAGCAGAGTGTGTGAATACAGCAGAAGAGGCTAAGTTTAGAGAATGAAACGTAACGGATAGGATGAGCGAAAACTAAGGAAGTGAAGTAGACCGTCATATGGACAATATAGTCGTTTAGAGACAGCATAACAACTATGGCACAAACCTGCAGGTCGAGAAAAAACAACACAAATGGAGTTGGTTATAGCATTTGAGATGCAGCAAATGGCATGTGTGAGAGCGAGAGTAACCTTGAAGAAAGTTAACGTGGAAGGACATCCCCATGCGCAGAAAATAAGGGAGCGATTCAGATGATCAAATACACTTTGAGGATGAGCTTTGAAAAATAGCGGACGACAGTATGTGGGGTGTTACTTCATACTGAACTGCAAGAAGTAAGAAGAAGACGGATATAGCAAAAAAAAAATGGAGAAACGTTATTTATATTGTATGGATTAAAATATATATTTAACTAATAATGTTTGATTTTCCAAACTAAAATAATTTTTAAGTAGTATGGAAAATACTCGACCTTCAAAATGTTTAGAGCATTAATTGCATACTTCCTTAGGCGTTGCCTATTATTCCGTCTCGGTGACATTTCTTGTCTTCCACTTGAGTGTTTTTGTGCGTTAGTTGCTTGGCAACCGTTGAAGTGCTTTAAGAAAGTGACTCCCCACCTTTGCAAGGTTTGAAAAGGCCTTGATTTTTGTAATAAGTAGTTCCTGGACATTAGCTCCAAATATCTTACAGTATCACTCAAACTAATCCATTTTCCAGAACAATCCACCGTTCTATATTTTATTGCGTTCCACTCCCTTGGTTTCTCGGTTTAATAACCAGGATAGTTTACTTGTTTACATATTTTTAAGGCATTTTTCTCACATTTACAGTACTGAGTGAAATTATGCATGCCAAAATTTCCATTGCAAACATGCTCTTAAAGAATGCATCTTTGACTTGGTGAATTAGACTATCTGCTGCAGAAAACAGTTTGCAACCCAATGGTAAAGGTTGAAATTAATGCTTGGCTACTTATGCTTTCATTCTTCAGGGATCGCAAAAATGAGTACAGATCATTTGGGTAATAATGGCATCTCTTGTCAATGACTGAGGCCTTGGGGCCTGATTTAGAGTTTGGCGAACATATACTCCTTCACAAACCTGATAGATATCCCGTCCGCCTTACTACAAGTGCACTTGTAGGAGTACAAGTCCACCAAACTTTAAATCAAGCCTATGGGGCCTGATGTACAAAGTATTTTAAAGGTTGCAAACTCTCAAAGCCAGTAAATGTGAGGGTTTGCGGCCTCTATAACACTTTTTGTAAAGTACTAAACCCAGTTAACAACTCAGAAAAGTTTTTCCAAATTGTTAAATGGGTTAACTAAACATTAAGGAATCGTTATTTCGAAGGGTCATGTTATGGCCATCTTTTTAAAAATCGATACTTTAAGGGATGTTTTACCATTATACGATGAAATCCGGAAGCAAAAAATTAATATATTTCCACCAATTTAAAACTGATGGTAAACCATTCAAATAAGGGAATGCGTCACCAGGGCACCCCTTTCCCTTTGAGAATCTTGACAAAAACATTTTTTAGGAGCAGGTAGTGGTCCATGGGACCAGTTCCTACTCCTAAAAAAATTTTGTTTAACTTTCCTTTTTAAAAAAAAAAAAAACTTTTTCCATTTTCCTGGCTGCATTTAAAAAACATGCTTCATTTAAAAGCATTCACAGATATGGTAGTCAAATTGCAGCCACTTTTTGTGAATAGAAATTTCGTCCATCAAACCCTTAATGTATTAGCACTCTATAAAAGCTTTATTATTATCAGCCCGGTAATCATTTGCTGTTGTTTTTTTACAAAGCAGTAAGTACGTATGGATGGCACTGTGTATACTTTTTCAGCAGTGATAAAAGAAGGGCACCAGGTTGATGAGAATGTAAGCCTGTCTATCCCAAGACTGTTCTAGTCGCTATGCTCAATGCATTTAGGCCTGTATTCACTGTTTCTCTCAAATTAGTGTATTCTGGTCTAAAGCACCTAAGTAGCGTAAAGTGCATAAGCCTTGTATATGCAGGAATATGTATGTATCTATGTATGCACATGGTATTTCTGTTGCGCAAATCGTACCAATAGGGATTGGAGTGCTGCATAGGGTCAAAGACAAGCATAAGATAATGAGTCATAGGAGAGGTGTGTGGTTTGTAAACCGTTAATGCATTATGATGTACTGTTCTTCAAAGGGGTGTTCCTTCAACTCTTTCCCAAATTGGCCCAGTGTTTGGTTAGTCCTAATGGATATGAGGATGTTGTTCCAGATACTGGGTGTACAGGTGCCTTGTTTTTTGTCTACTCTAAGTCTGCAGTCTCATGGTGTCCTGGCTGTGGATGTGCCGAGAACCATCAGAAATGGTGAGCTTGTTTTCAAGATAAGCTGTGTTGTGATGGTTTTGTAAAGGATGCAGGGTGTTTTGATGATGGTACTGGCCGCCATGGGGGGCCAAAGGAGTTCCATCAGGAGTGGGGTGATGTGATCATATTCCTCTGGGCCCTGGATGAGACATGGCACTGTGTGCAGGGTACACCTAAGGGGTTGCCAGTGTGGAGTATGGTAGGCCATGGAGCAGGACATTATCACCTTCCAGAAGCGAGAGTATGATGGCTTGACCAGCAGTTTTGAAGACACTTCCTTCAAGAAACGGTTTCACTTTCTGTAGAAGGAAGAGTTGATATCAGATTTGTTTTGTGTTTTTTCATCAATGTGTTTCTTGAGAGAAAGAGTGAATCCAAGTGACTTAGCATTCAGTGAAAGTTGAGGTTCAAAGCTGTCAAGGTTCATGTCATTGAGCCAGGTTTGTATTGTTTCTTGTTTGTTGTTCTTAGCACATAACAGGAACTCTTACTTGGTTGTACGTCCAGGACTGGATAATGTGCAGGCAGTGTTTGAGGTGTTGCATGTCTGAAGCAGAGGAAACTTTCAAGTAGGGTTGTGTATCGGTAGCATATTAGTGAATCCTGATGCTGTCATCTGTCAAGTAGTTCCCCAAGAGGCTCCATGTTGAGATTGGACACCGCAGTTGACTGGGATCTTTTGGGATATATAGGTGCCCATGTTAGCTAATTGGTGCTGGTTGGAAAGGAAGGAGAAGAACCAGTGAGTTCCATTTGAGTCTTCAGAGTGCTTAGGAGGATGAGATGTTTGGTATGGCCCCATAAATCCTGTTTATCATCTTCCCTAGGATTTAGGTGGTCTGAACATAATTTGGCACAAATTCAACAGTTTGAAGACTTAGTCATAACGTTCCTTCTGAGACAGACATCTTTTAATATTTTCTTGCTTTATAATGACTATATGTTTAATGAACAGGTTGTGGCCCTGAAAAGACTGAAGTTGAAGAAACACGACTATTACACAGTCATTGGAGGTCCATGGCCATAAAGCCTTCTTCGTACAGATTAGCACATTCCTGATTCTTTGATTGCATTAATTATTTTTCAAAGTTCTTCAGGAATTCTTTTTTTACTAAATACCTCTTCAGTGTTTTATTGCTGACGCCTTGTTATAGTGAGTGGCATATGCTTGTTGGCCATATACAAATGTATAGTATACTCTATGTAAGCCCTTTCACATTTAACGGAATATGTATAGTTGAATTGGCACTCCTTTGAACAAAAATATGGTATAAGCAATTTTTCCCCTATTCTGGACACATGAAAGTAAGTGTCAGCATTTCAGAGTTACGAGGTGAACCCTGCCAGTGTGATTTTATGATCCCTGTGCGAGGCACATGACTGAAAATGATAGAATGTTTGTAGATATTCCAATCATGCATTTGTTCTACGATACTATAAACGTTCCCAGCCTTCGACCTCAACACAACATTTTTTTTCCACATGTTGTGAAGGGGGGGCTGCTCCTCTTTCTTGAGATGATTCCACACATATTGTAACAACTAGAGGAGCAGGTTAAACCTTCGTTGCAGCCCGAGTTTCCGTGATCATCCTCTGGGATTAAAAAGAACCCTGTCTCTGCAATAGAGAATGGGCCCCCATCTCTGCCCAAAATATAACATGCTGCCATGTCTCGGCGGAGATATATAGACGATATTCGGTTACTTTGGCATGACACAACTGACAACTTGTCGGCTTTCATCACTTGGCTCAATAACTGCCAGCCCCACCTCAAATTTACGTCAGACTCCATGGAAAATGACCTTCCTTTCTTGGATCTCACCCTTCACGTTGAAGAGGGTTTCATCGGAACATCATTGTTCCGCAAACCCACGGAACGTAACACAATCCTTCTATATTCCAGTTACCATCCCCGTGGTCTCCGGGATGGCCTTCCATATGGCCAGTTCCTTCGTATCCGAAGGAACTGCAAATGGAAAAAGGATTATTTCCGGGAATCTGCAATCCTGTCTGAGAAACTGGCCAACTGTGGTTACCCTAAATGCCTAATTACCCGTGCCTGTAAACGCGCATGGTATTGCCACAGGGATCTTCTACCTCTCTTCCAGCCCCAAAAGTACCAACACACGCATCCCTTTTGTCTCGACCTACTGCCCGTCTACCAATAAAGTCAGTAAAATAATTAAAAAGAACTGGCAGGTGCTCCGTACACAAACTATTTTTCAGGAACCGCCACTATTCTACAAAAGGGGCAATAACTTATCTGACCAACTAGGACAAGCAGTCACCTGGCCCGACAATAACAAGAACACCACATCCATCACCTCTTTATGGGGTCTACCACCCATACTGGGCCATTACAAATGCCAAACCTGTGCGGTCTGTACCCTTACTATTAACACAAAAGAATTCCAAGTAAAGGACCAAACTTACCAACTTAAGCAATTCTCCAGTTGCTGCACCGCCAATGTTATTTACGCCATCCGGTGCCCTTGCGACCTGCTATACATTGGTCAAACCACCCAAATGATCAAACAGCGTATCACGCAACACAAGAGTCGCATCAAGTGTAAAATCTTGACAGCTTCCTTAGTCGCACATTTCATGGAGAAAAATCATTCAGAGACAGACTTGCTCTGGCAAGTCATCGACCAACCTACTCTGCTGCTTAGGGTTGGGAACTTACAGCTACTCTTGAACAAGTGCGAATGCCGATTCCGTCAATCAGGGATTGAACATTCTGGACGAATGGAATACTACCATTGACGTCCACTGAATTTTGTAATTCCTGACACAATCCCAGACATACTCATTTCACCCCAGTCCAAATGACATCTTTTATGGGACTCCTACTCATAACATATCTGTGTATATGTGTATATGTATGATTTCTCCTTCCAGTTTGTGATAGAAACCAGTGGAAGCACTTCCCAACATATTGTAATTTGAATTTGTGTCAATACATAGCAACCTCCTGCATCTCTTATTATTCCCAGAAATAGTAGCAAAATGAAATATTGTTTCTCTAAAAAAAAATTTTTTAAAATGGTATCATCTCTTGTTTTTACATAGATCAGTCAATTTGTTGTTTCATATTAATGTATTCACACAATCCCTCAATCATTCGGTGTTTTTAGCCTTTTCCTCTAGACAATCTGTCTTCCCTTTTTCCCTATTATCCTTGCTCTTCTCGGTTCCCCGGGGGCACCGTACAGCCCCTTTCTCCAGACAGCCCATTCCTTTTCCCCTATCGCCGGCACGTGACCTCTTCACGTATAGTCTGCTTCCGGGGGCTGGCTTCCTTCAGGTACACCGTGACCGTTCACACGGCATAGGGCGCACTTCACTCGCCCTCGGGACCCAGACGCTTGCTGGGCATTTCCCTGTGATTCATTCCCAGTCTCCACACTGATAGAGAGACGCCTTCCCTTCAACTACGGTTTTAGTCCGTAGCAGGTAACTTTCATCTTTCTTCCCACACTCCAGGATCCAGGTCCTATCCGTGTTTTTTAGCCCCATTGCTCACCTCCATGCCCCCTTCCCTTTACAGTTGATGTACCAACCTTCCACGCATACTTCGGACCGTTCCCGTGGTTAACCCTCCTAAACGATGGGGGTTTTCCCCATACACACGCAATTCCTGCGTGCTACATGGACTTCTGATGTCCTACTTGGTAAGCCTTTTATTTATCGCCAGCATCTCCTTCCAGGTCGTTTAGCCTCCTGCTATAAATAGTGCTTGGGAGTACAATTATATTTTTGTATTTCCTCCCCTACAGACCGAGCCCGGATTCATCTGACTTGATTCGCTCTAATCATACACGCTTCGTAATATATCCCAGGTAGCCCCCTCCCCCTTGCCTCCTTTTTTCCCCTTCCCCTTTTTTCTCCCACTGCTAATTCCCAGTTCTTACCTCTCGCCTTTTCTTCTTACCTCCTTATACAGCACTTAACTTATCCATGTAACCCAGTCCTGATGAAGACCTGAAATTGTACAGGTCCAAACGCCGTCGACCCTCCAGCGCAATTGTGGGCTTTATCGTAGTCTCCTTAAACAGCTGAATCTCTTCCTAAAAAATTATCTCCTGACTGTTTTAGTGACCTCTGAACTAATTTGTAATTTGCGCCTTTTTACGCTGTTTATTCACCTTGTTTGGTGTCACTGCGCCATTCACCTTTTTCACGAGCACGAATGTGCACGCCTACAATTGGGTTACCTATGCATATATTGTAATGTAGTGCTGATATAACTACTTGTATTCCAAATAGATCTAATTCTTTCACCCAATTTTGTGGTCTCCCTTTCTTTCCTCCCTCTCTAATTGATTGGTTTCTTCATTTGTCCTGCCTTACCTAATGATTACCAGTTGAGACATTGTTGCTTGGTTATACATACTCACCCAGCTCTCGACTGGGTTAACGGGTTTTCTCTTGTTTTTGGCCATGTCAGGTTACACATTTACTTCTTGAGATGTAACCCTTTATCACTCATCAGTGAATGTACTAACCCTTTATCACTCATCAGTGAATGTACTACTCCCCAAATTAAGAGGGATGTCATGAGTGTGTAATATGCCAGATACGAGTTGTTGTATATAATGATGCTCATTTATATAACATTTTTCATTGCCTTTACACTCTAATTAGCTTTCAAAATATATGCAAGTAATTTGCATGTACTTGTTGATATTCATATTTTATATTGCTTTGTTGAGATTTTCCTCTTTCTTTTGGGTATTTCATGTTAGTGAGTGTCTTATTGCTTTTAAAACCTAAAGTACACATGGTTCAGCATCCACAAATTGCCATGTATTTGACTTCCAACGAACGCTGGACAGCACATTTGAAATGTGCTGCAATACACACAATTCAAAATCAAACAATGGAGCAGGGTTTGATGATGCAGGCTTAAATGTGCAGGTTGCAAACTCATTCACTAGGAAAGTTTAAGATCTACGCATATTCCATTTCATAATCATTCCTTCCTTATTCAATGGCGTTCTTCAATAACACACGGGATATAATGCGGGATTTTCGAGGCAAGTATTTTTATTCACAAAATATCTACGTGTTGTTCACAAGTGCGCTTGCTTCCAGGTACCAAACTCTTCGACCACCCTTTCCTACATCTGTTACAGCTGCTGAATACCCAGCAGTTCAAGACTGTTCATCAGCTCTAGATCGACCACAATTTAGCTGCCTTATACCATTAAGAAGCCTTTGTAGTTATATCTGGGTCGTGCTTCTGACACTTAGTCTTTTGTAGGGCACCTGGAAGGGTCCTATTACTGAGACACGTTAGTAGCAGCAGTAGGCTCCCCTGGGGCAGTACGTCAGGACCTGCCAGGTTCCACCTGTGACAGAAACGCACTAGCTCACAATTTGAGGGCTTCTTCCAGGGCCCCTCAATTTGCCCCTGTGAAGAAACCCTATTGCCGTCACTTCTTTGGGGGGAGGATGTGGCCTTACGGCTAGAGCAGACGACCTCGAAGCTGGGGAACCGGGTTGAAGTCTAGGCAGGGACGCTCAACATCCTGAGATTCTGGGCAAATCACTAAACCTCCCCGTGCCTAACAAAAATGAATCTGTCCGTCTGTAACGCAACTGGTGCTCATGTTAAGATTTACGATACCTTCGGGTCAAGTTTGCGCTGTATAAAACTCTGGTAAAAAAAATTTAAAAAAAGAGCTCCAACTAATATGTTCATAATGCCACATTGAGAGGGGTCTATTTTCTCCATATGGTCAGACGGCCTCTTTATCCTCAATTATACCTCCTGTACGATAGGAAATACATATAAACGTCTCTGTCTGCTCCGAACAAACCCTCTTACATGCGAGCTGACCAGATATAAACTTGTAATGTGGCAGAGCTGCCAAGACAGGCCAAGAGATGATTAGGAAACGTCTGTTTTTTACTTGTGAGTGTTTAGAATGTGCATCTAGTGGCACTGCACCTGAAGTTTTTCTAGCTAGCACAACAGGAAAATGATAAGGCCATAGATTTTATTATTTAGAAAAGTGAATATCCCCATACCCACTTCGAACAATTACTAATTATAAATGAAGCAATGGAGTTCCATCAGGATGGGGGTGATGTGATCATATTTTTTCAGACCCTGGATGAGATTTTCTGCTGTGTGTAGAATGCCCTTAATTGGTGTCAGTGTGCCATCTGCGAAGTAATGGAGCAGGGCGTTAACACCATAAATATGCAAGAGTATGAGGGCTTATACAGCAGTTCTGAAGTCGATTTCTGCAAGAAAGTTTCACTTTTGCTTTAGAAGAGAGAGCTGGTACCAGGCCAGCTTTGTTTTTGGAAATGTGTTCATTGTGGCTGAGGTTGGTGTCCAGAGAGAATCTGAGTAACCTGGCATCCAGTGAAAGTTAGGGGTTCGAAGCTGTCAAAGTTTGTGTCATTGAGCTAGGTCTGTACTGTTTCTTGTCTATTGATTCTAGGAAAATAACAGGAATTCTGTCTTGGTTGGGTTGAGCTTCAGGTATGGACTGGCCATCCAGGTCAGGATGATGTGCAGGCAGTGTCTGAGACTTTCAAGTAGAGTTGTGTATCAGCATTTTGGTGAGTCTTGTTTTCGTTATCTGTGAGTAGGACACCAAGCGGCTCCATGTAGAGGATGAAGATAACAGTTGACAGTATGGAACAAATTAGTGTCAGTTGGAAAGATTTCTCACATCTCTCACTGAAGGGACAGGAAGACTAGTATTCCCAACCTGATTTGGGTATGCAGTTTCTACGGTGAAGGTACCTACTGTACTATGCCATGGTCGGAAAGGGACATCTGAGAGCAGCAGACTATTTCTTATTCAAAAGGTATGGTTAGGACATGTGTGTAGTTGACCTCATTCTTATTTTCATCTGAGGAATCACAAAAATATATTTTGCTGGTGAAAGGAGTAAGAAGATACAAGATACTACAGAGAGACAGGAGACAATGCTGGGAACAAGCTTTACAAAGCTAATCTGCAACTGGTCACCTGTGCACTTATTTGAACACCACTGGATTCAACATTCAAAAGGTAAAGGTAATTGTGCTTTCAACTCTTCAGTTAAATGGGGAATGGGGGTTATTAGAGGGAGGAGGTCACGGACACTCTTGGAACACACTCCAGACTCTATTGAATTTAACTAGGGATATTACACACTAGGACACAAATATAAAAATATAGCTTGCTTTATATTACAGTTCCTATAGAAAGGGTTACAGATAAAATAGGCAGCCAGGGAAGTTTAGCTAAAGATCCCACTACTCAGCTGAGTGATGAAGAATGTGGAAATCAAGGTTTTGGAGACGGTAGCTTAACATTAGGCTATTTAAAGGTACGTGTTGTTCTCTGTAGCACATGGTGGAAAACCTCTGGCAACTTTACCAGTAACAATAAGGAGGTAATGAACAGTAGGCTGGATTCACACCGTATAGGAAAAGGTATCCTCCCCTACACATTTTGATGCTCCACACATGGCCATCATTGGATAATTCCAGTGTGCCCACATAAAACCATCTGCTCAAATAGCACCACCACAACCCCTATGTGAGAAATTGGGTTATTAGTTAAGAGGAGTGGAAGCCCAACATATATAATATACGCAATCCCTGTCAAGGTGAACTACAAAAACCATTAAATTCACTGTGTTTAAACCTCCCAAACAAGTATAGTCTCAACTTTTTCAGTGTCCAGACTACTGCAAAGGCTTCCCTTTTGACAGTACTCCACCTCTGTTCCCTTGCAAGTAGCTTCCCGCTGATGAAGGATACAGGTTGGTCCAAACCCTCATTATTTGGCTGTGAGAGAACAACCCCAATACAATGCTCTGAAGCATCTGTTTGCACAATGAACTCTTTGGAGAAGTCAGGTGCCATGGACACAGCCTCCTTCAAGGTGTCAAAAGCTTTCTGGCATACCTCTGTCCAGATCACCTTCTTGGGTTGCTTCGTAGACGTCAGCTCTGTCAGGGGGGCAACAATGGTGCCATATCCCTTAACAAACTGTAGTTATTGGCAAGGCCTAGGAAGGTTCTCACCTCTGTCTGGGTCTTGGGAGTATTCTCAAACGAGAAAAGTCTATCTTGGGTTGGAGAGGCTGTACACTGCCCTCACTGACTTGGTGACCCCAGTATAAAACAGATCCCTGCCCTATCTGGCACTCACTGGCCTTGATAGTCAGACTTGCCTCTGCAGGGCCTGAAGCACTGCACAGAGGTAGTGCAGAGGGTCATCCTAGCTAGAGCTAAAGACTGTAAAGTAATCCTAGTAGACGGCACTGAAGTCCTCCAACCCGACCTGATTGACCAACCTTCTCAAGGTGGCAGGAGCATTCTGTAACCCAAGGGGCATCACCCTGAA
Organism: Calotriton arnoldi; assembly: GCA_963921515.1. Classification (NCBI taxonomy): domain Eukaryota; kingdom Metazoa; phylum Chordata; class Amphibia; order Caudata; family Salamandridae; genus Calotriton; species Calotriton arnoldi. The sequence continues at coordinate 139,665 of CAWUFW010013211.1, forward strand.
CTGGGCATAGCCCGTAGGGGTGGAAAATACAGACCTCTCCTTAGCCCCCTCGGTTAAGGCACCCTGATGTCGAATGTACTTAGGGACTTGCCAGCTCCCAACTGGTCAGTGAGTTTATCAACTAGTGGGATGGGGGTGAGCATCAGTCTTAGTGGCTGAGCTGAGCCCTCTGTAATCCATCCAGCATCAAAGTTCAGGTGTGATGCCTTGTGGGGCAGTCTTGGGTACCAGAACCAATGGACTGGACCAGGGCTATTGAAGTGCTCAATCACCTCTAACTCCAGCATCTTGTAAACCTCCTCCTTGATGCTGGCTCTTGCTTTGTGTGACAGCCTGTAAATAGCGTTTTTGAAAGGCATGCTGTTCCCAGTGTGAATATCAGGGGTTTACCAAGTGATGAGAAAAGTAAGCCAAAGTGCCCCGGGTCCAGGATACAGGAGAGGACAACTCCTTCCACTGACTCATCTTGCTCTTTAGAAGACAAGAGATTGGGCAGAGGCTCACTCTTAACCTCCATACCATCATCTGTCGCCAGGAGCATGCTTTTTTTTTTTTAGACCTTTCAAAGTGAAGGTTGAGGTGTTTACATGCAGGACTCCTAATGATTCCTGGATGTGTTCATGTCCATCAAATAGGTGACCTCCCCCTTCCTCTCTTTGACCTTATAGGGCCTGGTCCACCGGCCCTTTCCAGGGTTCGACAGGCTCCAGAAACCACACCTTCAGGCCAGGTGGATTGTGCCAGTGCTTCATCACTTCTTAGCTGGCTTTCATGGTCTCAGTGGCTTCTTTCCAGAAGCGCATCATTTGAGACCGGAGTGCCAGCATGCACCTCATTACATTATGAGGGGGTTTCTTGGGAGCTTTCTCCCACCGCTCCTTGACAAGACTGAGAGTGCCACACACAGGATGACAGAGTAGAGAATAAACCCCACTCACTTCTGAGGTACTTTCCTGTAGGCAAAAAGAAGACCTGGCAAGAGGACATCCCACTTATGCTTCATGGGTTCTAGTAGGCTCATAATCATGCCCTTCAAGGTCGTGTTGAACTGCTGCCCATTGGTGTTGGTGGTATGGTGTGGAAAACTCATAGGTCACCCTACACTCATTCCGTATGGACTTCATGTAAGCAGACATGAGGTTGGTGCCACGGTCAGAAAACAACCTTCTTGGGAAACTCCACTCCGGTAAATATCCCCATCAATGCCCTTGCCAATGCGGTGCTGTCACCATCCATAGAGCAATGGCTCTGGGTGGCATGGTCCACTAAGACTAGGGTGAACCTGTTGCTTAGGGCAGTCTTGGGGTTCAGGGGACCCATCAATCTTTATACCCACCCCCTCACAGGGTTTCCACTACGTGGAGTGGAAGTAGGGGGGACTTGTTTTGCTCTTGACTTCCTACTGATGGGTATGGTAGGCCAGGACCTGCAGAAGGCATCTGAGGGTATGCTCCTCTGGGGTCAACAAAAGTGGGTATTCAATCATGCAAAGAATTTGGCCTGCCCCATATGTCCTGCTAGGGGTATGTCATCAGCCAGCACCAGTAGGATGACCATGTAGAACTGAAGGACCACCAACACATGGGTTGCTCCAAGCTCAGGAACCTTAGGCTCACTATACAGGTGGTTATTCTCCCATTAGATCAGGTGATCACCAGTGGTGTCACCAGCTGCCTGGGCCTTGGCTTGCCGCCGTAGGCCCTCAAGAGTAGGGTACTCTCTCTCTCTCTCTGAGCTTTGCAGAGGTCGGCCACCTTGAGTTTGTCATCTGGCCAACTTAAATAGGTCCCCCAGGTCAGCAGTGTCTTCCCCTGTAGGTGCTAAAGCGTCACCCTCAGCCTCTTCCCTGACCATGGAAATCTCAGGGGTGGGTTTCCGATGCCCCCAGCCCTTTCTCTTTTTGGCAGGTACCTAGACCATTTTTCCAGAGTCCAGATTTTCCAGGCTCTTTCGGCTTCCCTCTTAGGCTGCTGAGGACCGTGTTGTCGGGCACACCCACTCCGGCAACCCAAACATCTCCAAGTGGGACCGGAGCACCACCTCCTTCCGAATGGTGTGCTCCATGTCATTCTCAAGCAGATAATACACAGGCATGAAAGGACTCACAGCTACCCTTACGATTCTGAGAAGCCCCCATTCAAACAGAACCAGAGCCACAGGGTAGTGGTTCTTGTGGTTGTCAGCTGTTACAACCAGGTGGACTACATTAGGGAGTACCTGCTCTGACGTCAACAGATGACACCTATCAGTAATCATGCTCTTTCCCGTGTGTTTCAGAGCCTCCACCCTCTGCCCATTGATGGTGACCTACTGCTTATACTTTTTAGTATTGTTAGGCATGTGAGCCTTTGGTACCACCTCTCTGTCACCCAGGGACACTAGAGTAACCTCTACACTACCCCCTCAAATAACTGGGGCAACCTCCTCCCAGAGCCCTACCACTAGTGGGAGGGGGGTGCTCACTTTTTGGGCAGATGAAATCTCTCTTAGCATGCCCGAACCTGTAGCACTTGTAGCACATAGTTGAAAAGTGACGTAGAGGTTTTCCCCCTAGAAACCACCTCTTCTTTGGTCAGAATGCGACTAGGAATCCTTCCCTTGATAACTCTTTCGGGGGCCTTGAGAGGACTCTTTGGGTTTGGCCATGTCTCCTCTCTCTTACTTCTGGTGGCGATCCATTCAACCCTTTTGCTGACTCCCCCCTCCCCAGGTACCTTCTTGGACACTCTGGTGCTGATCCAGAAGTCTGCCATCTTACAATCTCCTTGGGTACAGTGAGCTTGGTATCTATCAGGTGTTGGCACAACTCTGTAAAGCATTTACTGAGCCTGTGTTTTCTCAAAATCCAGCTAAACTACCATCAACATCACTCACTTTGCTGCCCTACACCAGCTCATTCAGTGCCTTACCCGAGAATTCAAGGAAATCCACAAAAGACTGGTTAGACTGTATCTGGAAGTCCCTACATTTTAATCTATACTTCTCAGGGTTGAGAATAAACATGGTGACAAGGGCTATCTTCATGAGAATGTAGGATATTTGGTCATCTATCTCTAATCCCAACTAGGCATCCCTCCCAACCTTTGGCATATGCTTCAGGAGACTATCCAACAAGTCTTCCTCTGGGAACATAGGTATATGAAGGGCTGCCTGATATGCACCAAACCACTTGTCATTATCATCCCCCACCACATAACTACTCACCATGTCTTTAAGGATGTGAAACCTTCTGTCTCCATCGGACACTGTGTGTCGCTACCACCATTACCACTGGACTTTGTGAGCTATTTGACTTTTAGGTCCACTTTCTTCTGAGTCACTTCATGAGCCAAGCAAACACAAGGAAATGATGGACGTAGCGCTGAAACTTTTCAGGCACTCACCCCCAGTCACAGATCTGGGTTGAATCCATCATCGTTCTTTAGCTCACTTCGCCACCCCAGTTCACACCCAGCAATATGCAAATCAGTCTTGACCCTGTCCCTGATGGGAACAGTCCAGCCCGAACTGCCAAGCCAGGTCTTCCCTGAACCGGAAACAAGCATCCTGGGACCGGTTTCGGGGTAGCCAGCCAGGCCTGCTTGAATCCAGTGGCAAAGTGATCAAGGGACCCACGTCTGGGCATCTAAGAATTCATCTGCCCGAAAAGTGAGCACCCCCCCTCCCACTGGTGAGCAGACCCAGGTAGTGCTCTGGGAGGAGGTTGCCCCAGTTATTTGAGGGGGTAGTGTAGAGGTTACTCTAGTACCCTAGCAACTTAGGGCAAACAAAGCAAACAGAAGGAGATGATGGACGGAACGCTGAAACTTTTCAGACACTCACCCCCAGTCACAGATCTGGGTTGAATCCATCATCATTCTTTAGCTCACTTCGCCACCCCAGGCTTATGAGGTGTGATGCCCCAAAACCGGTCCCAGGAAGCTTGTTTCCGGTCCAGGGAGGACCAGGCCTGGCAGTTCGGGCTGGACTGTTCCCATGGGTAACAGGGTCTAGACTGATTTGCATATGGCTGGGTTCAAACTGGAATAGCATAGGGAGCAAAAAACCGATGGATTTAGGCCCAGATCTCTCTACTGGGGCAAATGTTTGACATTGATCAGCATTCTGTTCATCAAATGTTCTTTTTGCATTTGTCATCCCGAGTGGGACAGGTATACCCAGAGGTGGGTCCTGTGCTCTCAATGCCTCTGGAATCAAGCTAGCCTGACTGATGAGGGGTGATGCACCGAAACCGGTCCCAGGATGCTTGATTCTGGTCCAGTGAGGACCAGGCCTGGCAGTTTGGGCTGGACTGTTCCATGGGGAACAGGGTCAAGAGTGATGTGCATATGGCTGGGTTCAAACTGTAATGGCATAGGTAACAAAAAACGATGGATTTAGGCCCAGATCTCTGTACTTGGGTGAATGTTTGACATTGATCAGCATTTTGTCCAACAACTGTTCTTTTTGCATTTGTCATCCCGAGTGGGACGGGTATACCCAGATGTGGGCCCCGTGCTCTCTATGCCACTGGAATCAAGCTAGCCTGGCTGATATGGGGTGATGCCCCGAAACCGGTCCCAGGATGCTTGTTTCCAGTCCAGGGAGGATCAGGCCTGGCAGTTCGGGCTGGACTGTTCCCATGAGGAACAGGGTCAAGACTGATTTGCTTTTGGCTGGGTTCAAACTGGAATGGCATAGGGAGCAAAACAAATATAGATTTAGGCCCAGATCTTTCTACTGGGGTGAATGTTTGACATTGATTAGCATTCTGTCCATCAACTGTTCTTTTTGCATTTGTCATCCAGAGTGGGACAGGTATACAGAGACGTGGGTCCTGTGCTCTCCATGCCACTGGAATCAAGCTAGCCTGGCTGATGAGGGGTGATGCCCCGAAACCGGCCCCAGGATGCTTGTTTCCGGTCCAGGGAGAACCATGCCTGGCAGTTCTGGCTAGACTGTTCCCATTAGGAATAGGGTCAAGACTAATTTGCATATGGCTGGGTTCAAACTGGAATTGCATAGGGAGCAGAAAAACGATGGATGTAGGCCCAGATCTCTGTACTGGGGTGAATGTTTGGCATTGATCAGCATTCTGTCTATCAGCTGTTCTTTTTGCATTTGTCATCCCGAGTGGGATGGGTATACCCAGACTTAGGTCCTGTGCTCTCCATGCCACTGGAATCAAGCTAGCCTGGCTGATGAGGGGTGATGCCCCAAATCCGGCCCCAGGATGCTTGTTTCCGGTCCAGGGAGGACCAGGCCTGGTAGTTCGGGCTGGACTGTTCCCATGGGGAACAGGGTCAAGGCTGATTTGCATATGGCTGGGTTCAAACTGGAATGGCATAGGGAGCAAAAAAATCTATGGATTTCGGCCCAGATCTCTGTACTTGGGTGAATGTTTGACATTGATCAGCATTCTTTTTTTTTTCCTCATTCGCCTCTAACCCCAGACAACCAGGAAACTGGGAGGCCACCACTGTTACTCAGTTATGAGACGTAGGCCCGCGAGGTGTATACCCCGCGTCTTTATCGCACGCCTACCAGTGGCAGACAAACCCCCTTCCTGTTGCTGACCTCTCGTTGTCAAGGAGAGGGTGGTCATGCTCTCTTCTGATTACTTAAAACCGGCGACTGTTGCTGTGAGTCCTTTCAAAATCAAGCCTGAGGACCAAAAGAAAGAGGCAACACAGCCCAGCACAGTCTGAGAGCTTCCATGAGGCTTAATCATAGGATAAAAGATTATGTAGATGACCTTATCAACACAAGACAAATAGTTGGTGTTTAACCAGGAGACCAATTTACCAAGCAATCCCAAATATCTTTCTTCCTACTATTTCCCAGTCTGACCAAATCAATTCTGGAGGTTTTGTACAAGGAGGACAGCCAGTCTGAATGCATGGGGGTGTGGCCTCAGCCCATCTCTTGCATATTTCTCGTCTAGCTAGCAGAATAGCATAGAATAAAAAGCCTCTGCTCGAGCCTGTGATTTCACTTAATAAGCCAAAGATGATGAGCCTGAGGGAAATAAGTACTGGACACCCTAAAATGTCTGTAAGAGTGTTCCCTACTTTCTCCCAGAATTCAGCATTAGCTGGGCAATTCCAAAACATATGTGTGTCTGGGGCATTTTCCATATGGCATTTTTTACAACTGACAGGAGGGCCCTTGGATATTTTGGAAAGTCTCGCCGGAGATAAGTAGGCCCTATGTGTGGTGAAATAATGGTTTCTTCTGAACCAGGCTGGTTTCACAACTGTAAACAAAGTATTAAAAGAGGTTTGCCACAGTTCTACCAAGTCTATATCCGAAGTCGAATCTCTCCATAGTTCTTCGGCTAGTCTGAAATCTCCATCTATGGCCTCTTCAATAGCCCAATAGGAAAACGATACTTCTTTCTTTCCTACTGGCTTCCGTAACAGATGTTCTTCCAAAATGTTTCCCACACCTATAGGTTTTTTAAGGCTCTGGGACCAACTCTTTAGTTGTAGATATTTAAATCTAGACATGCCACCCTCCACTTTATCGTCAAATAATACCCAAGGCAAAAGTGATCCCTCAGTGGCCAAATCTCCGCACACCAGGAACCCAGCTGTTTTAAGAGGGGCTGCCAATTTATCCTTTAAACAACTTGGTGTCCCCGGGCTATCCCACAGTGGAGCCAAACTTGAGTAATACTCTAGGCCCGTTAATTTTTTAATTCTGGCCCATATTTGAACAGCACACAATAATACCTTCAGTCTTACTTTCTTAAAAAACTTCTGGTCTCCATATTTAAAAAGAAAGCCCTCATGAGATAAACCTACTTGGTCTAACATAGCCCAAAACATTTTCCCCCTTTCTGATGAACCCGGGGATTTTAGCAGCATTCTTGAATGTGTTAACTGAAAGGCCCAAGCATAATACTGCATATCTGGGAGTGCAAGACCACCTTTTTCTCTCCTGCGTCTTAGTTTTTTCCACGCTATCCTTGTTGCTTTGTAAGCCCACACAAATGAGTTAATAGATTGTTGAAACTTATCTATTACCTGCTTCTCAAAGTGTAAAGGGATAGTATTAAAAAGAAAGGTGGCTTTTGGTAAGATTACCATCTTGATCAGATTAATTCTACCCAAGATGGTCAAAGGGAGGTGGGCCCAGGACTTCATGAGTTTTTGACACTCTCTTAAGATGTTCAGGAGATTAGTCTCCGCAATCTTATCTATATCCTGGACAATCTTCACTCCCAGATATCGCATCTCATGCTTAACTTGATATCGACACCCCGATAAATTCCATGTCATGATTTCTGTTTTGTCTGCATTAATTTCGTAGCCCGAGACCCGACCAAAATCCTGCGCTAGACAGATGACATGAGGAAAAGATGACTCCAGATCCGATGATAAAATTAATATATCATCCGCATACAGGGCTACCTTCCTCTCCCATACTCCACTTTTAAATGGTGTAATGTCTGTCTCTTCCCTGAGACGTTGAGCAAATGGTTCTATGTACATATCGAATAGGAGGGGGAGAGGGGGCAGCCCTGTCTGGTTCCTCTTTTGATTTTAAAAGGTCTGGTTAATTTTCCATTAACCACAAGTTTCGCTGAGGGGTCACTATATATAAGACTAATAGTTCGACGGAATTTTGGCCCACAATTAAACTTCTCGAGCACGGCCCCTAGATAGTTCCAATTTACCCTATCAAATGCCTTAGTGGCATCCAATGTCATTGCTGCCAAAGGGAGTGAAAAAGTAGAGGCAAAGTCAATGGCACCTATAAAATCATGGGTAAGGTCATGGAGATTTCTACCTCTCAAAAGCCCTTTTGGTCTGCATGTAACAGACCTCCTGCTACCGCACCCAACCTATCTGCCAATATTCTGGAAAAAATCTTATAATCGTTGTTTAAAAGTGAGATAGGTCTATATGACCCACATTTAGTTGAAGATTTGCCTGGTTTTAAGATCAGTGTTATATTAGCTTCACTCCATGAGGTGGGGGTCTAACTCCATCAACCAAAATTTTATTAAAGAGAGTTGTCATAAATGGAATTATCACCTCTCCTAGGCTTCTATATAATTCCATAGGAAGGCCATCCGGCCCGGCAGCCTTACCTATCTTACAAGCTGAAAAAGCCTTCCTGACCTCCTGTTCTGAAATCTCAAGCTCTAAGTTCTCTCGCTGAGCGAGATTTAAGGGGTAAGATTAATCTGGTTTAGCCATTCACGTGCACATGTGCTATCTACATCATTATCTTCGTTATATAAATCTTTAAAAAAAGTGAAAAAGGCTTCTCCTATCTCTTCATTGTTAGTTATCGACGAATTAGTCTGCACATCATCGATTTGTTTAATAAGGTTACAAACCCTATCAGTTTTAGCCTTCCATGCCAATAATTTGCCGGCCCCCTCACCATATTCAAAATGGGCAAGTTTACTAGCTTCCCATCGTTTAAAAATCCTGGCCTGAATAGTATTCTCTAGCAATTCTTTCAGAGTTTTCAATTTCTCCTCTAGTACTTGGCATGTAGCTTGGTCGACTTTGTTGTTAGACTTCCTTTCCACCTCCTTCATTTCCCACACAATAGATGCCATTTCCTCTCTATACTGCCTATTCTTATAGGAGGTCCTATTTATTACTAAACCTCTCAGGTATGATTTCAGGGTATCCCATACCACTGAAGGTTCTGCCGAACCTACATTTATGTTTAGGAAGTACTCTGTCTCCTGGGATAAGTACCCGGCTTCAGCCTCATCTAAGAGGAGTGTGCGGTCAAATGTCCACACTCTCCGCTGTTCTTTATCTAATATATTTAACTCCATCCATACCGCTGCATGGTCCGACAGATGAGGGGTCAAATAGCCTATATCTTTAACTTTACCCCTTAGATCATTACTGATCAAGATGTAGTCGATCCTTGATTTATGTCTATATTTTTTGTTATAGAAGGACACACCTAGTTGAACACCTGATCTTTCTCTCCAAATGTCAGATAGGGCATTCTGCCTCATCATCATCTTTAGATATGTCCTAGATTTAGACAAGACATTTGCCCTACTACTAGGGGATTTATCCCTTTGAGGGTCCAAAACTATATTAAAATCCCCGGCTAAAATGATCGGATCAGGAAACCCCAAAAGATTTGCAAAGATGGTTTTAAGTATAGAAGGGTCATCCTGATTAGGTCCATAATAACCCACTACTGTTATGAGTGCGCCATTAACGGACAGCTTGGCAATGACCCACCTGCCACTTGGGTCAGTCATAGCTCCTAGGAGACAGGCGTTAACTTGTTTTTTGACTAAGATGGCTACACCCCTAATATTGGCATTTTGACAGGAACTAACACAGTGCTCCACCCACCTGAGCTTTCCACAAATACCGCTAATCTCTTCTCTCAAGAGGTGTGTTTCCTGCAAGATTATTATCTGTGCTGGTGAATCTTTAAGATATTGAAGGATTTTTTCCCTCCTATTTTTGACCCGAAGACCATTTACATTCCAAGATAGATATTGTAACGTTCTCATGGTGGATTAAAAAAAAAAAAAAACTGAACCCTAAGTATACACCATCTCCCTCTCCCTGGGTGTCGACACCGAGCCAAAAATAATAACCAATCAATGACAACAAGGTCGGAAAGCGAATGAGAATTTTCTTTTTTTTTTCCTTTTTACCCCCATGCTCCCCCACCCGTGATTCCCTATCCCCACCCCTGATCCCCTCCCTGGAGAACCCAACCCCCATTTACCTGGACTTAGTCCAGATTTTACCTGCCGATGTGCCCCACTCTACCCTATATTTAACTATTACCAATTGTTAGAAACTGCATGTAGCCAGGGCTCCCACTAAGGCCCCCACTATTTCTAATACTATTTCCAATATCATATTTTCGTATTTCCTACTGTAACTAGGTTTAGACTATAACCTTGATTATTTGCAGATATGTACAGGTGTATGTGGGTCTATAAGTACTTCCCATCATAATTCAATTAACTGCCTCTTCAGATTCCCATAGGTATATGGAGTAGTCTCCCAACTAAGGTATTCTTCCAGGAATTATTTTAAGTTTCTCAAAAGCTCTTCTGCCTCCTGTACTGTTTTCAAGTTGTACATTTTATTATTGTACATAATTTTTTATTGTGCTGGAAACTTTAATTGGGCGGTAGCCCCCAATTTTTAAAATCATCCATTTTTCTGCCCAACTCCCATTGTCGGTCTAGAGTGGTACGAGAGAGATCTGATCGGATCTCGAAAGCGAAATCTCTAGGTTTCAATGATTTCTGCTTTAGGGCAGCTGTTAGAATTCTTTCTTTCAGGGAAAAGGTCAGAAAATTAATTAAGATCTTCCTGGGCTTTGTTCGATTGGGATGCCTCCTGAAGGGGTCTCTATGAATCCTTTGTATGTCCCTCATCAAGTCTTCCTCTGAATCATCGATCTGAACTGATTCTTTGATGAGTGTTACAATGTACGCTCTAAGATCCTCTCCCTCCTTACCCTCCGGTACATTCAAGAGGCGTAGATTGTTGCGCCGGGAGTTATTCTCCTGTGATTCCAACCTGTCTCGGAGCATGGCCTCTTCCTTCTTAAGTGTTATAATATCGGCTTTAGCTGCTCCCAGGTCTTCTTTAAGCCCCTCCACTGAGTCTTCTAAAATTACCATCCTAGAGTCTAAAAGGTCGAACTTTTTCTCAAGTGATTCACAAAACAATCTGATCTCTCCTTGATTAGACTCCGAAACAGCAAACCCTTTCTTAATATCTGAAGACAGAGTGGAAAATAGAGTCTCTAAAGGAGTCACAGGAGTGCCTTCCCTCCCTGGAGTCTTCTCCGTTTCTATATTACTCCTACTCACCCCATTGCTACTACCATTGCCATTACCATTTTCACTGACACTAACTCCTGCACTTCCCACCACTAAATGTCCTCCTCCAACATGCTCGGTAGTTAAAACTACACTCATAACTGTACCTACTCCGGGGATCTCAAGGCTATTCAGTGGTTCAGGTTGCTTGGCAGATTGCTTGGTGGAATTTGGGGAGGGAACTAGTATAGTTGTAAATACCGGGGGGAGGATGGGGGTAAAAGAGGAGATATTTCCCAGATCGATATCCTCCATAAATCTCAAAGGAGGCTGTCTTGCTATCTCTGTCGGCCCGGACTCTTTCCTGAGGGCTTCTCCCTGTTTGGCGATATCCAAAACCTGTGGAAGAGCCTTAAAATAGGATCTTAACGATGGAGTAATTTTTATTTTAGCCTCCACCGGATGGCCCTTCTTTCTGTTTATTTTACCACCCTTGCATTTGTTTTTCCCAGATTGTGAGAAACTATTTTCAGGGCTACCTTCTGGCCTTATTGCCAAAGTATTACCCCCTTTCTCATATATATCTGGGGCAGTTTTACCTTCGAGGGGTGGCTTAGTAATGTCTTCACAGAGTTTCTCTTTTCCAGACCTCTGCACTATGGATTCCTGTACTGCGCCTCTTTTCCTGCCTCTCCTTGCAGATTTCGTTTTAGATTTAATTGCCTGCGTGTTTTTTTTGGACTGCACTGGACTAGTTACCAGGTAACCCCTTTCCTGGCTCGTCGGTATAAGGGAACAAGGGGAGGAAAGCTTACCGGCTTCTGATGCCTCACATATACCCCCGTTTTTCTGGCACCCCAATGCCTCACACTCCTCTAACTTCTGCTTTGAGTCCCTCGAAACCGATCCACACCTCACCGCCGTCAATACGCAATCCAGCGTCTCCTTCTCCGTCTCTCCTCCAGTCCCCTCTGTGTCAATGTTCTTTTCCAGCGTGGATGCAGCGGCAGCAGCCGCTCTCCCTGTGCTGCCTCTGCCCCTGGCTCCTCCAGAATCACCTCGGAAGCAGCTGCCTCGAAGGAAACCACGCGCCGCCAACCTTCGGCTCTTCCTTAACTCCAGGGCCGCTAGGAACCAGCGCGGGAGGTCCAGCGACGCATCAACACACATCCCCCAAGTAAGTCTCCAGGGGGTAAAAAAGGGGGGCAAAAAATGCGGTTTAATAATCCCCGCTACAGCATGCCTTCATCGAGCAGAGCGGGAGCACCACCGGCAGCCAGCGACCGCTTAGCTCACGGCCGCCATGTTCTCCCTCCACAATCTTCACTCTATTGATCAGCATTCTGTCCATCAACTGTTCTTTTTGCATTTGTCATCCCGAGTGGGATGGGTATACCCAGATGTGGGTTCCGTGCTCTCCAAGCCACTGGAATCAAGCTAGTCTGGCTGATGAGGGGGTGATGCCCCGTAACCGGTCCCAGGATGCTTGTTGCCTGCACAGGGAGGACCAGGCCTGGCATTTCGGGCTGGACTATTCCTGTGGGGGACAGGGTCAGGACTTATTTGCATATGGCTGGGTTCAAACTGGAATGGCATAGGGAGCAAAAAAACGATGGATTTAGGCCCAGATCTCTCTACTGGGGTGAATGTTTGACATTGATCATCATTCTGTCCATCAACTGTTCTTTTTGCATTCGTCATCACGAGTGGGACGGGTATACCCAGATGTCGGTCCCGTGCTCTCCATGCCACTGGAATCAAGGTAGCCTGGCTGATGAGGGGTGATGCCCCGAAACCGGTGCCAGGATGCTTGTTTCCGGTTCAGGGAGGACCAGGCCTGGCATTTCGGGCTGGACTATTCCCGTGGGGGACAGGGTCAGGACTTATTTGCATATGGCTGGGTTCAAACTGGAATGGCATAAGGAGCACAAAAAAACGATGGATTTAGGCCCAGATCTCTCTATTGGGGTGAATGTTTGACATTGATCAACATTCTGTCCATCAACTGTTCTTTTTGCATTCGTCATCACGAGTGGGACGGGTATACCCAGATGTCGGTCCCGTGCTCTCCATGCCACTGGAATCAAGGTAGCCTGGCTGATGAGGGGTGATGCCCCGAAACCGGTGCCAGGATGCTTGTTTCCGGTCCAAGGAGGACCAGGCCTGGCAGTTCGGGCTGGACTGTACCCATGGGGAACAGGGTCTAGACTGATTTGCATATGGCTGGGTTCAAACTGGAATGGCATAGGGAGCGAAAAAACGATGGATTTAGGCGCAGATCTCTGTACTGGGGTGAATGTTTGACATTGGTCAGCATTCTGTCCATCAACTGTTCTTTTTGCATTTGTCATCCCGAGTGGGACGGGTATACCCAGATGTGGGTCCCGTGCTCTCCATGCTACTGGAATCAAGCTAGCCTGGCTGATGAGGGGTGATGTCCCGAAACCGGTCCCAGGATGCTTATTTCCTGTCCAGGGAGTACCAGGCCTGGTAGTTCGGGCTGGCTATTCCCGTGGGGAACAAGGTCAAGACTGGTTTGCATATTGCTGTGTTCAAACTGGAATGGCATAGAGAGCAAAATAACGATGGATTTAGGCCCTTATCTCTATACTGGGGTGAATTTTTGACATTGATCAGCATTCTGTCCATCAACTGTTCTTTTTGCATTCACTTCATGTGCCAGCAGAATTTTCCTTTCCTCAAGACCTAGCTTCCTTTCTTCCAGGGCCAGCCTTGTTTCTTCTGCAGCTGCTTTCTTTTTGTTTGCAGCCAGTTTCAACTTGGCCAACTGCAACTTGAGCTCTCTCTTTGCTCCCCTGTCCTCCAACTCCTCATGGTACAAGTTATTGGAGGACACGCTTCTCCCTTCCCTGGCAGGGGATCTGGTTCCTGTGGGCAAGTTGTCCTGCTCTTCCTGCTGCAGTTCTGGACTTGTGACTAGGCCATTTCCTTCCTCATCCTCCATAAAAACCTCCTCATCTGTTGCAGCTTGCATCCTGCAGAGCGCCTGAAGGGCTCTGAGGTCTATCTGAAAGTCCACCTTTGTGGCCCTCTTTCCCACTGCCCGCCCTATCACCTTGCAGAGCTTCTTCAACTCCTTTACCTTGAGGGTATCAATGCTGCTTAGCTCCAACTCCATCATTGCAAGGAAGAATCACAGGTGCACAAATGTGAGTCAGGAGTTGTATTTGGAAAGAGAGGACAAACAAATAGCCAATCAATGAGTATTTACAAAGAAGTTAATTCTGATGTCAGTTTATTTTAGAGATTTTTGTTTTTACACAAATCACTGAGTGGCACTACACAAACACAAGTGCTGGATCCTAGCACTGAACACCAATGTAAGAAATTGGGTTATTAGTTGAGAGGTGTGGAGACCCCACTCGAATAATAAACACAGTCCTGTCCGTGTGAACCACAAAATTCACTAAATTAACCTGAGCTTAACTCTCTGGTAGCTTGCCACAAAACAGTTTGGCTTAACTTTGAGGCAATGTGGAAAGTATTTCTGAGGCACTCAAACAGCAATAAAGTAGAAACACAACACAAGAAACATCCCAAACCAATTTAGGCAAATAGAGCACATTTTGATATTTGAAACAACACCAGAACAATCAAAATCCAATCAGTGGAACTGAAGATCTTTAGTTTTAGATGGAAATAGCACCTAGAAGCATAAAGTGCCACTCGCAGTTATCAGATTGCACTGAACCGAGGGAAAGTCACAAGTTCAGGCCAACTGCAATGGAGCTCGGTTCGCATACGGGGACTAGGTTAGTCCAGCTGAAGAGTTACCTTCTCAAGTCCACATGAAGGGTGTAGTTTGCATTGGCGGAAGCCCCCGAAGAAGAAGCTTTCAGCACGAGGAGCAGGTCAGGCGTCCCGGACTGTTGTTGCTGTAGCGCGAAGAGCTGGTTGTCACTGGAGCTTCTCGTTGGTTGATCACCGTAGATGGTCACTGTTGGCGTGAAGTGCAAGTTTTGCATTTCCGGTCATTTCAGACAGACATGAAGAATGTATCTTGCTGAAGCTTCACGTTGGCAGTTGTTGCGGGTAGTCGATTCTAGGCGCAAAGAGGTCACTTCGCGTTTACGAGGAGCACAAAACCTATGTAACTTAATCTTTACTTCAGGAGGAGTTCTCACTGATGCCAGCCAAGGGTCCTAGACCTGGAGGGCAACTTTTGGGGATCAGGACTCAACTTCAGCAAAAGCCAGCAGCAGGGCTCAGGCTGGTCCAGGCAGGTCCAGTTGGTGCTTGTCAGCTGAGCAGTTGCAGGGAGGTCTCTGGAAGCTTGTTGTGGCCCTGTAACTCATAGAGGAGGTTAGCCAACTGACCCTTGCAACTATCTGTAGCATGGGTTCAAGGCAATCAGGTACAACCCTTTTTCAGTCAGCAGGGCTGTTCTTCTTCCTCAGACAGCAGGGCAGTCCTTATTTTGAATCTTCCACTGGCCCAGGAGTGTTCTGATGAGAGGTTCTAAAGGTCCCACTTTTATACCTAGTGCCACCCTTTGTGAGGGGGAATTCCTTGGCCTACCCCCAAAACTGGTTCTCATCGGTTCTTTCCCATCCCCTAGTGCTGACTCCAAACTGTCGACGGTGACAAAGCTAAGGGTAGGCCTAGTGTCATGTTCCCTTGTATGTGCTGAAGGCAGGACCCTTTAAAGTGTAATCACAGGGCAGGAGATAGCTCCTCTCCGGCTGTCCTGTCAGGAAGGCCTTCTCCCCTCACACCTAGGCTTACTTTGTCTCACATTTTAGAAACAATGCACAACTCACAATAGCATATCTATTGACGGTCATTTGACCCACGACAGCAATAGAAAGGCACAGTTTGGCCCAAAAAATGCCAACTTTCTAAAGTGGCATTTTCAAAATTGCAAATCAAAACCCGACTTTAGCATGAAAGAGGATTTTAAATTACGATACATTTAAGTGTAAAAATCATTTCTCTATCTGCTCCCAGTCTGAAGTTAGCACTTATTAGGTGTAATCTGGCAACTCAGTGTTAGTTTATGGAAGAGATCTCCTTACAACAGTGGGAAACGACTTAAAGAGTTTTTCATAGAAAACCTAAACCCACATGTTCTACTTTTAAATACCATGCACCTTGCCCTAGGAGTGGTTAGCGCCTACCTTAGGGGTGACATACATTTTTAAAAGGTAGTTTTAGGCCTGGCAAAAGGTTCAGGTCAAATGGCACTACAGGCTGCAGTGGCAGGCCTGAGATGTGCTGTTGCCCACTAGTATCATTACATTTACAGGACACAGGAACAAGGAGTACCAATTACTGGAGACTTGCAAGTAAATTGAATGTGGCAATTAGGTATAGGCCAATTTTAACATATTTTAAGGAGCGACATGAAGCACTTCAGCATTGGTTAACAGGAGTAATATGCACAGAGTCCTAATATCAACAAAAACAAGTTCAGCAAAGTAAAGGAGTGAGGGCAAAACGTCCTGGGGAATACCACCCAAGGATGTCACGTCTAACACCCTGGACATTATTGCTCCACCAAAGTCACACAAGGGCCACCTCTGACCTACCCCGAAAATACAATAACTATGCATGAAACAGATGGCATGAGGAAAGAACCCCACCATGCGATTGACTGTATGTTGCTATTTTGGAGACTTTATGAAGCATAAACTGCAGAGAAAAGTCAGGCACTGTATATACGAAAAAAACCTCTTATGACTCAAAAGCCTGGGAGAATATGGTGACTGCTCCAGAAAATGGTTAGTAAATAAAGAAAAGGAGATGGTGAAAAAGGGGATCAAAATGATGAAGAACTAATTTGTTAAGGTACAAAGTATCTGAGCCGAATATGTTAATACCAGATATGACAAACTAACACAAAGCACTGGGGTAAGGTGTACAGCTGATCAAGAGTAAAGCTTATTTTGAAGTGGAGATGTGATAGTATGAATGGCCTAAATAAGCTGCTGGATGGCACCTGTAGATAGATGGATGGATGGTAACAAAATACCCAAAGGTGAAGCAGAAATGTTTCTCAAATTAGCTATAAACTGGATCAGTAGTGTCTAGTTTGAAACAAGAATATCTGGATTATAGTGACTTGGACATGATGAACACCTACTAGAGAGTGCCTTCAGGCACTTTGTTGAGAATAACTCCAGAAAACTACAACATTTACACTAGACAGTGTGCCCTGAGTGAGTAGTTTCATAAAAAGTGATAGTTATCCTAACAATTCATGGAGAAAAATGACAGCATCTTGTTTGCCTGTTGTGACAAAGTGGTTTATTCGTTGGGATGGATTGAGGTCCACTGCAAGTAATAAAATCACTATCTTGTTAGGTCCAGTTGAGGGTTTCTGTAATTTAAACATGAGCTCAAACCCTGATAGCTATGGCACAGAGCACTAAAACACAACAAAAAGTCAAGCACAATAAAATTGAGTATTATTTAATGAACGAAATTACACCACAACAGTAAAAATCCAATAAGGGGAAGCAGAGATATGGTTTTTTAAAAGATTGTGGTAAAAATAGCACCAAAAAGCACAAGGCACTAATGGTAGTAAATAGTCACAATAGACTGGGACCTAGGTGCTATTTCAGGCTGACCATGTGGAGCACTGGTCGGATGCACCAATCAGGTTTGACCCAGTCAGAGGTTTTACCTTGGGACTTAGTCTATTTTTTGGAAGTCAAAAACTGTCGGCATGGCAAGGCAGCAGGTTGTGTCTGAGGACGTACTCATGACGTCAGATGGGCATTGGATGAGGTCACGTCAAAGCCAATTGTTTTGGAAGAAAAAGCTTGTGGCTGGAGAAATTAACATGTTGT
Organism: Calotriton arnoldi; assembly: GCA_963921515.1. Taxonomy (NCBI): domain Eukaryota; kingdom Metazoa; phylum Chordata; class Amphibia; order Caudata; family Salamandridae; genus Calotriton; species Calotriton arnoldi. The sequence goes on from CAWUFW010013211.1 coordinate 157,245, forward strand.
GCTCCGGGAAGTTATCTTATCAGGTGGATAGTTTTGGTGCTTCCACCTGGTCCACACTTTTATTTTCAGACTTGGCTTCTTTTTTGGTACTCAAATCATCCAGTGGAGCAAGGCTGTGGCTGCATCTTATGATGAGTTCCACAAGGCCTGATACCTTCTTGCTGAGGGCCCAATAAACAAGATTTGCTGCAGCTGAGAAGCTTTGAGTGGGAGAAACCTTTTTCCTTAGCCCAGCGAGCCTTTAGGCTAGGGAGAGTTGTACTGGTTCTCCGGAGGTCTTGAAGTTCAAAACATTTCTAAGTACCAGCTTATCAGAGTTGCAATAAGACAAAGCCAAGGATCTCAGGGCCTCAGGAACAGCACTTGAGGGTCACTATGCACTCAATCAGAGGCCACTATCAGGCTCCAGATCAGGTCCAAACGGTCCTGGTCAGCAGGACATTTCAGGGAAAAAGGCCCCTGGCAGCTTCTTGTGGACCTGTAGCTTACACAGGCGGTCAGCTTACTAATCCTTGGAGTTCATTTTTTTGTCCTGGGTGAAAGTGGGAGCAGGTCCTGCCCTTCAGGTCTTATCACACGTCTCAATCTCCAGGTGCAGTCCCTCTTCTTTTCTTCCACAAGTCCAGAGTGTGGGGATGCCACATTTATGCTTGGCAGCTAGTGGGTGAGGATGACTCTCCCTAATCGAAGGGGTAAAGGTTCCCTGGGGTACCACAACACACTTTTACAGCTGTTATTGTTTGTCCTATAGCAAACACCCCATAGTGACCCTCATTCTCAAAATACAAGATAAAGAAACTCTTCTCCTCTTGTTCAGAGGGTCAACCTCAACTGGTCTTCCTGCCAGGGAAACAAAAACGCCTCCCCAAACCTAAGCCTTATTTTCCGCTCTGGGAGCAATTTTCAAGACTCATCATGGTTATTCACTGGCTAGGCTTCAGTTGGAGGGCTAATGCAAGGTAGCCTCCATGAGGAAAGGTAACTTTCTGCAAGTTACTTTTCCAAAATATTTATTAAAAATCTGAATTCACTGTTAATTTGTGCTTTTATTAAATATTAGTAATTGTTATTTATTCATTTTTCTAGCTGGTTTCTAACCAGAGATGGCAGAAATATTTAATATTGCTTGCCAGTGTAGGGGCAACCTGTTAATATTTAAAAGGGGATGTTTCTTCTGTCAAAAGGGATATTTGGACAGGTTGGGCTGCAGGTTTTGAATTGGAGCAGGCAGACTACAGAGGCAGGCCTGGAGTCATGTTTGCCTGGTCACACTAGTGCATAGTACAGTAATGCTGTATTTCAGAGGCAAAATTTAACTTTCCATACCACAGACGTGTTTTGGGCACCATAAACTATGGCCCTATAGGGAAGTTAAATAAGCCAATTAGTGGTTAGTCAAATTTTTTTTTTTCTGATGTTCTTTACTTTATTTTCCATTCCTTATATATTCGTAGATAGTAATGTTACTTTCACATTACAATTTATTCAATATTCACTTTGTGCCCAATGCATTTCGGCCTGGGCCCTTCATCAGGGGCTTTCTCCTGCAAACATAATGATATACTAATCTTAGAAATTGCATACCACCTGGTAATTCAATAAGCGCGGTGATTCAAGGTGAATAATGACATGCTTTGGTATAAAATAGTCTGCTCCACTCAGTTGCATGCATGAATAGGCTTGAGTTTAAACCCCAGACTACTGGTGGTCGGTTACGTGGTGCACTACGAGGTGACGGCAGTGAAAGATTGTAAGGGACCATGCTCCCTGGTTTGAAGTGAAATGCAACAAAGATTACCTGTGAAACACCCGAAGTGAATTAATAAACGATGTGACAACCTAAAGTAACTAAAGAATAATTCAACCAGCTAATATAGAATTATACCTTAAAACTACGAAACGAGTTAAGATCCTTGCCAAAGTGCGTGCAGCCCAGACATATCTAGGGTGATAATCTGTGCTAATTGGTGCATCAACAGTGAGCGTACCTTGAACGCGGGTCACTAGTAAGGGGCCACGTCCCTTCTGCTTAAGTTGCTAATCGTCGTCATCTCCTTCTCCAGGGCCGGACTAACAATGTTCTTTAGGTCTGCACGAGGAGGACTTTGCATAGAACATACAGGGAAGGTTTGACAATTTAGTCATCCCTGCTAATCCAGATGACTCGGGTGAGAAAAGCTGTAAGAAATTGGCACAGGAAAAAGAGGCAGTCCCAAGGGCCTGTAAAAGAAGCTGAGTGGTAAGGCCTCGACTGAAGATAAAGATGCCCCATCCAGTTAGCCCTTGTTAAAACATCCTTGGTTATTAGCTTATCTTTGAAATTGACAGCTACACAATGAGTAATCCATTTGTTTTGAGCGGCCCACCCATCCCACTCTTTGAACAAAATCAATGTTGTTGTGTGTAAATGGATTTCTCTCTGTCCTGCCACTGAGCCAGTGGACGACCTTAGTGGTTAGTCAATTTTGACATGTTTTAGTAGTCAGGGCACTTATACTAGGGTTTGGTTTGCAGCGTCCCAGTGCACAGAGTCCAAAAACCAGCAACATCAGTCCACAAAGAAACGGGGGTAACCACACAAAAAGAGGCACTTTCTCACACCTGCCAATGTGGAACAGTACAGTGAAAGGTGTTGGAGCTTGGGCCCAGTGAAACATTCATATCCAGAGTGGCGACCTTTCTAGCAGCACAGAGGTAAAGGGAGAAAACTATTTCTTGTTAACATCCCAATTTAGTGCAGACAATGTGGCCACACAATAATCTACTCAGCAAATTAATCTGAGTTTAGTAGAGTTTCATTATAAATTTAGAAACAAATCAACATAGACCAATCTCAACATAATCGTATAAAAGTACAGAAAGACCAAGATAAGACCAAATCTCCTGAAGAGATTTACCATATATAATACGAAGTAGACGACTAGCTCTATGACGATGATGCAGACGATCAGGAAAAAGAATTGAGTATTACATTTCATCTGATGATTCTCCAAAGTACGTATGAGCAAGCTATTTCTCCCTGCACTACCTTAAACCCTAAGCTAAGAAGCATTCGATAAGGGTGAAATCAGAAAGGTGTCAACTATTGGAGTTTCCACTAGAAGACACGCCACCTATGGTCAAGTAGCATAAAGCCACACAAAAAAGCAGAAGCATAGGTCTGCCCCTGTGAAAACCTAAGATGACTCTCCTGTCCCTCAATTCGTAAATTGCACAGAATATATTTGAGTGCTGACTATGCATGAAAATGACGTTCTCCTACAATATCTCAGATGGGATCAAGATTACCCTTCTCCAGTACTGCTAATTTTGAGTAGCAGATGGCAAAAAGAGTTGAAAACTTCCATGGAGTTGCAGCAGGATATGTTAGTGGGATGTGGTAGCATAATTCCTTCCCACTCCAGTGATGCAAAGGGAATGATGGAATGACAATGAAAGCGCATAAAGAGTGCGATTTCAGGAGTCAGGAGAAGGGGAGGACAAAGGCCCTATCAAATCCAATACAAATACTTAGATGACGAGATTGTGTGAAAATGTTTGGACGATGTCAATCACTGTTTTGTTGAGTTGCTTGATCAAACTGCACCAATTTGATCAGGGACAAATAAAGGGGAATTTTCACTTCAAAGGAATTTTTGGGGAAATGTAGGCAGAAAATGTAGACATTTGATGGTGACTATTGTGCCTCTTTGCCATTGTTGGCATTTTAGATGCAGCCTGCAGTCACACAAAAGCTAGTACTGTAGTTCCTGATTTGTACAAGGACAGGAGTAAACTGCCCCACCTCTCCACGGTGCACATAACCCAAACCTTATTGTATAGTGCAGACTTAACAACTGATACTGGGGGCAGCCATATGTAGAACAGCCAAGTGGTTGATAGAGTCACTACCTTTTTTCTGAACACTAGAACAGTGGCTAGCATCACTACCAGAGAAAACCATCTCCTAGACCATCTGATAAAACAATCACATTGGGGGTGATGTAAATATACCATATGATTCTAATGAACAAAGAGTACATGATCGTTCCTGTTTTACTCAATACATGTTGCTCTAGCAAAGTTGATTTATATATAACCTCTATCGGTTTGTGGTTTACATTGAGTCCAAGTGGCTGTGATAGAGGATTTTTATTTCTGGCCCCTATACATACCCACTAAAGGGGTTGACGATCCATATAGTCTCAATACACTGAGTAGCTTGAGTGCACTCTTTCTCCGGAGAGTGGAAAAGGGGAAAAAGGTGCCATCTTCCTTGGAAAGGGAGTGGCATTACCTGTTATCACTGAAGGTGAGCAAAACCAGTAGATTTATGAGTGCAGTTTCTAAAGTGATAGTTCCCAGTGTGCGGGATCACTGAGAGCAAGAGGTGCCTATACATCCTCAGTGTCTGGGGGAGTATTCGAACTCTAGTACCACACAGCAGAATTTAGAGGCACCACAAGCGAAAACTGACCTGCATCTTATCTGTTTTGTAGTGGTGTAAGCTTATCGAATGATACAAATCTGAATGGTAAAAAATTGACCTAGATGTAGAACCAAATCAATTAGTTGCGATAGTTCACAGGTATAATGAGCATCAATCCAAAAGCAGGTTTTAGTTCTTTCTGTATTTCCTGCCTAGCCCTTCAGATTTGCAGGCATTGTTCCATTTACTCCCTAAAGCGCTTTTCCACAACAAATTGGCTTGTGCTAATTGGGGCTCAAAATGGATGTGCTGTCTTCTCACAAGTTGACTTAGAAATGGTTTTTCATGCGACTCTGAAACTAGATGGGTTTTGACCATCTTTTTTTTCTCTAAACAGCTTAAGAAAGGTGCAATGGCCCAGATTTTAACTTGAAACCCCATATGCAGATTACTTTGCAGTAATTGCAGTGCTCGCAAGAATTATTGGCGGTTCGCAAGAGTACAACTTCACTCTCTTCAGTCCCTTGCTATTGTACGGCAAACATAATGTCTACATATTATTAAAATAATTATTAAATAATTATTAAAACAGCTTTCAGTTTTAGAGAATTTAAATGGCCCAGAAGAAAGCGTCCCCCCCCCGTCGAATGGATGATGCCGTAAGTGTCACTTGGTTCTGGCACCAATCACTGTTCAGAGACTTGTTTCAATTTGCCTTACACTCTTTTCAACTTTTGCTGTTGTCACGCAGAAGGAAATATTTTCACAATTTGTATGGTACAATCCTCAGAGAAATTGACTCTAATTAGGTTGTGCCAGGTCGAGATGGCACATTGTCACCCGTCCTTGGATTTAATGCTGCATTCCTATGAAAACACAAAGGGCACTCCAGGTTATTAAATGCTAGTGATCTAATTCAACAGAGCCATGCTTTATACAAAAAATGCTCATTAAGGTTCTGTCAATCGCCTTTAGATGGTTGCTTTTTGTGAGAATTTGTTGGCATAATCAACATTTATCCTTGAGTCTACATAATACAGATGGATGTGTGGGTGTCATTCTTTGTAAACATATTTTTTTCTAAAGAAGCGTTTCACGTTAAGCTCTGGTTTTCAGTCTGGAAGCACAAAAGTGTTCTTTCTTTCGTACACTCTCCATCTAATTCCTCATTGGTATTGAAAATTCAAGACAGGCAAACAGTTTATTGTTTTAGCTCAAAAAGGCTATTATAGTCACAAGTGAGAAAATAATTAAAACACTTCATTTCACTTTGCATTCTCTTAGCACAAACTCCTTTTGCATAAAATCTCCGTTTGCCACAGGTTTACCATGTGTAGTGCTATACGAATTTTTTTTACACAATTACATTATTGTAAAGAGCATTCATATCAAAGTAGTGAGCTCCCCCACCTCAATTCCCATTATGGACACAATTATGACTTTCTTGGTATAGGGAGTCCGGAATTTTTGGCTGATATTCCCGTCCCTTTACCATGCAATTTCGAGCCTCCGAGCCGGAATGTGGAATTACGTACGGGCTGTGGAATAACTGGGCCCTTTTGCTGCATATGATTCCTGAATTTGTGGCTTGTTTCTCCACACAAATCATGCTTGCTTTGAGCATGCGGAGTTTGTAATTGAAAACTTAAGTGGAATTACCAGGTGCAAGCCCGCGCTCAATCGGCCCTGAATGTAATATTATTCTTTTCTATAAATGTTGAGGCTGTTAAGATTTCGGTTTGGAAATTCCCTGGAGAGTTAGAAGTATTAAAACATAATCTCTTGGGAGCAATATTCTCAATAATACAAAATAGACGCTACCCTAAATATTACTGTTTTATTGCAACTTTTCAAGAGAGTTTTTACAAATATTAATATTTCACTCTTTTTGGTCTTTGAACAAAAATCTTTCAGAAGTGATCATTATTTCTGTTTCTTCCTGTGGGCAAACAAAATAAACGCATTAACACGAGGACGTCATCTATTCAATAAGCCATGGTGGTGAAGCTTTTGGATTCCCAACTATTGTTGGCGTAGCTTTAGGGACGTGAAATCGACCCATGTTAGGTGGGTGTGGGTCTTAGATTTCCCAGCAAGCTGCATTGTGTACCCACCTAAAAAAGACAGTGGGAGGGCTTAGTCAATGGGAGGGCTTAGTCAATGCAGTATGAGGGGGAACAGAGGTGGGTGTATTGGGCGATGTAGAGGCTTTAGTTATAATTAATTGGAAAAGTACCGACATTCTTGGTAGCATTAATATACACATAGAGACATAAGGTGTAATCCAAGTTAACAAAGGACTATAATTACTATTTGTTTGCATAGTGAAGTATTCTATTACCAAAAAGTATTTAATGTGTACTTTTTTTTGCTCCCCATGCCATTCCAGTTTGAACCCATCCATATGCAAATCAGTCTTGACCCTGCTCCCTATGGGAACAGTCCAGCCAAAACTGCCAGGCCAGGCCCTCCCTGGACTGGAAACAAGCATCCTAGGACCGTTTCGCGATTTCACCCCTCATCAGCCAGGCTAGCTTGACTCCAGTGGCATGGAGAGCACGGGACCCACGTCTGGGCATAATCGTCCCACTAGGGGTGACCAATGCAATAAGAACAATTGATGGACAGAATGCAGAACAGTGTCGTACATTCCCCCAGTACAGAGATCTGGGCCAAAATCCATCGTTTTTTTGCTCCTCATGCCATTCCAATTCGAACCTAGCCATATGCAAATCAGTCTTGACCCTGCTCCCTATGGGAACAGTCCAGATGGATTAAACCCAGATCTTTGTGACTGGGGGTGAATGTTTGCATTGTTCAGCATTCCGTCCATCATTTGTTCCTTTTGCTTTTGTCACTTTAAGTGGGAAGGGTATGCTCAGACGTGGGTCGTGTGCTCACTGCGCCACTGGATTCCAGCTAGCCTGGCTGATGAGGGGTGAGGCCCCGAAACTGGTCCCAGGATGCTTGTTTCCGGTCCAGGGAGGACCTGGCTTGGCAGTTCGGGCTGGACTGTTCCCATGAGGAGAAGGGTCAAGACTGATTTGCATATAGCTGGGTCCAAACTGAGGTGGCGTGGTGAGCAAAAAACGATGGATTAAACCCAGATCATTGTGACTGGGAGTGAATGCTTGCATTGTTCAGCATTCCGTCCATCATTTGTTCCTTTCAATTTGAGGACAATCACTAACTACTTTCATCCAAGTTAGGTCCTGACTCGGAGCATTCAGAAGTCATACAGGGTCCACATGGACACTCACATCTTGCCACACGACATATGAGCCTATCAAGGGAAACAAAGATACATTCAGCATGTCACATCACACGTTGCAAATGGATAACCAAGATTTGAAGGTCTTTCTGATTTTCTCAAGCAGTGTAAGATAGATATGTATGTTCTGGGTATGGATATCAGGTATGCTATGGTAAATGTATTTTTATAGCACATTCGCACAATTTGTATAGTCCTGATGCAGTTCCAGAATCTGGCACCCGTTACGATTCTGGTATTCTCGTTTAACAGAGCCTAAGTGGTCTGTTGATACTGAATTTGTTTGTGCTTTAAATTAGTTAGAGGTGAGTCATTTTGGATAGCGATGGTAAGTTTTAGTAGTCAAGTGTATAATCATGATTGGTTATATTAGAGCGTGAACAGCAAGAGCTGGTTAAAGATATGGTTTTGATGCCATTCTTTGTGTATGTAGGTTTAGCAGGTTTAAGTCAACCTATTTAGGATGGCTTATGTGGAGATGTGTGATAAACTATAGATACATCAGTATCACATGAGTGCATGACTATTAAGTGGGCAAATTGTTCGCCAACTTAATGGCTTGTAGCATGTTATGCACAAGGTTGTGCCAGAAGTTGTGCATAATGTGTTTTGTTGTTGTATGTAATGGACTGTATGGCATCATATGGAAGTGATTTGAGATGGTAAACACTTAGTTTTGTGTGCAAGATAGTTTTAGGAGATCTGTTTAATGTGTACTTTCATTGGGGAATGATGTGTGAGCAGAGCTTCATCGGGATGTGCTATTGAAATAGCGAACACTTAGCAAGGGTTGACTTGGATCCGTTTTTATGCAGGATGATGCCAGGAGTGTCTACAGTAGACTGTTAATGGGATGCAGGTATTCTGACTGCTCAGATCTGCTTGGCATAGGGATGTACTGTGAAAAAGATGCAGAAGAAAAGGATATGGAATCTCGGTGGCCACAGAGGCACAGATCCCCCATCAGTCATTTGGTGAGACTCAAGACATAAGCAAACAAACTAAATAAACAATCTGACATTGGTCATCATCTCTTTGATTGTGGTATATTCAAGACAAGCAAACCCCACATGTGGGACCAACGTGGTGGACAGGCGTAGCCAACAAACCTACTTTTTAAAAATGAAATTGCTTAATAACTCCTTGTCCCTTCCACATCAGAAGTGGAGCTGGCAATCTTCCAGGAAGATTGTAAGATACAAAAAGTGGCACGTTCAGAGCCCCAGCAGGAATTCCTAGAGGTTGTCACCCTGCTAGAAGCATTGAATGAAACCTCCTTCCTATTGTGATATCCCTCTGAAAGTCAGCATTATTGGGAGTTCACTCATCCAAAGGGTAAAATGGCATTTCACTGAACAATACCATCCCACCGGAGACTGACAACCCCCACCGTCAGACATTCTCAATAGCAAGTGCTCCAGGAGAGGTGGCCATGAAATAGGTATCAAGCAATGCAGCTCGTTGCTAGGATCTGTCAAAGGCTTCTATGTGATGCTCATTTATAGTCTCACATGTGTGAGAATACATATTTGCTAAGCTTACTGACATGGGAAGTATTCTACAGCTTCTTTTCCAGATGACTGACTTTTTTTGGAGGCATGCTACTATTTGGAGCAAGCTGTTAGTTCAACTACTAATATTAAACTGTACATCCTCTGCACTATTTCTGAAGTAACAATTGCAGGAAGTGAGGCAGCTATTTTCTCCCTTGTACTGTCCAGCAATGTTACCTTAGAAGTGAGGCAGCTATTTTCTCCCTTGTACTGTCCAGCAATGTTACCTTAGCTGGGTTTTTGATATATCGCCCGCTCTGCTTCGAATTTCATAGCCTCTTTAGCAGATATTTTACCTTTCTACTTCCTGAGGTATTGGAGCTTTACAGTTATTGAAGCTCTTAATCTCCATTTTGAAGAAGCTGTGTGCTCCGTGGCAGCCGCATTGGTTGTACGTCTTGCGAATGCGCATGCGCACACGCAAGACGTACAACATAGGGGTTATTCAGTGCGAGGAGGAGGCAGGAGAGAGCAGCCATTGCGAGGAGGAGGCAGCCGAGGCAGACACGGCAGGTAAGTGCCTTTTTAATTATTTTTAATAACTTTGGGTGGGAGGGAGGGAGGGCATGGAGCGGAGCGTAGTTACACAGAATTTATTTTAAACTCCCTGGAACTACGCGGAGCACCACTCATCATACTCCGCCCAGGGTTAGTATTAAGTTGCCTTTGTGCCTGGATTTCTCGAGTACAGAGGTGAACCCCTTCTAACTCCCTGACCTGCGCCTCAAGTAGCTCTCTTATGTCTCCTGTCCTTATTGAGCCCAGCAGCAATAGACAGGAACCGCCCCCTAATTACCGCCTTAAGGGCATCCCAGACCTGGGGAAGCGGGACCGATCCGACATCATTAGTTGCTATATAATCGCGGATCGCTGCCCGTATGCCAGCAATATTAGATTTGTATGTGAGTAACTTATGGTTGAGCCTCCACGAGCGTTGGTGGGGTGGACCCACCAGCAGGCGCAAGACCAGTCCGATAGGGGAGTGGTCTGACATGGCCGCTGTCCCCACCGTCATATCCTGGATGTAGCCCAGTACTTGTTGGGAGACCCAGAACAAGTCAATCCTTGCATAGGTTTGGTGCGACGCCGAGAAAAAGGTATATTCTCGGACAGTGGGGTTGCTCTGTCTCCAGGTGTCCGACAGCCCCATCTCCCCAAGTCTCTGGAGCATAGACTCCGAGAGAGATACCGAGTGGCCCACCTTTGACACGGATCTGTCCAGCTGTGGGTCCGGCACGATATTAAAATCCCCCCCGTACCAAGTCCTTGTCTAGCGAGTCCCCAACCATGTTTAATGTATCCCGAAGGAAAGCCTCCTGGTATTCGTTAGGGCTGTATATGGAGGCTATGGTGTATGTGTGGGAGCCCACCAACATTCGCAATGCTAACATCCTGCCTGGAATTTCTGCATGTACCTCCCTAACAGTTCCAGGGAAGTGGGAAGCTACTAGTATGGCCACTCCCGCCTTTTTACCATGAGTTGAGGAAAATATTGTCTGTCGAACCATTTGGAGCGGAGACGCCTCCAATCTGCGCGCATTAAGTGGGTCTCTTGTAATAAGCAAATATCGCAACCCTCCTCTCTAAACAATGCAAGTAGGGCATGCCGTTTAACCGTGGTATTGAGTCCCCGGACGTTGAAGCTCATTATCTTAACCTTAATCGAAGACATATTAGTCTCCTGGACAGCATGCAAGGATCCATGTCAGAGGTTGCGCCGAAGTAGGGACCCACCCCCTCCCTTCCAAAGCCACCCATGACCCGATGTGGTGTCTTGACTCATAGGCAGAAGTGACCTGTCCCATCTCCCACCAGGCCCCACCACTCCAAGATCGTTGGGTCTCACGCTGAGTGTCTCCCCATGTCCCAACCATTGTATCAAGTATGTCATAGTGCCCCGTGCGCAAGCTTAGGACGTCATATGGGCTGGGAGCGGCCCCCGAGCCTGACACCAACTCCCCTTTGCGTGAACCGTGATTCCCCCCTTGAATCAGCATGACCCCAGACCATTCCCTTACCGGCCCTCCCCTCCTGTGACTTCGGTGGAAGTAAGAATCCCCTCTAGCAAAGGAAAGAGAAGTAGAGAAAAGAAGAGATAGAAATAGAAAGCATGTAAGCAAACATTGAGAGACTGCCAAAAACCTGGCATACATCGCACCCTCGTGCATGGGTCCATGTTTCCATAAGGTGGTCATCACATCGTCAAGCGTGAGCTCCCTCATCCAAGGCCGGGTTTCTTCATCTCTGGGCTTAACACAGCGCTCCTATGTCTCAGCCATATAGACAGACCACAGGGCACTCACTCAGACGCCTAGTTTGTCTCCGGATTCATATCGACTCTGAATTTGCCGGATCAGCGCTTCTTGTTCCTTCTGGCTCTCTGCAGCTGTGGGTTTGGTGGGCTTCTCATGCCTGGTCCCCCTCCATCGACCGGGTTTTTTTGGCTCGCGTGCAGCAGTGTCTTCAGCAGACCGCTCAGGGGAATCCCCTTCTTCCAGGTCGAGCCCTAGTACCTCCTGTGCCTCCTTCAGTGACTGCACAGAATGCAGCTCCTTATCCCATACAAAGGAAAGCTGAAATGGGTGGCCCCAACGATACCTGACTCCCTTGTCATGCAGGTAAGCTGTGGCTGGCCTCAGAGCCTTACGTCGTTGGAGAGTCAGTGGTGACAAGTCCTGGTAAATGCCAACCTGGAGCCCCTCAAACTCCAGTGTTGCTTTGTCCCTGTTGGCGGCCATGATGATCTCTTTTTGTTGGAAATAGTGGAGACATGTGAGAATGTCCTGTTGTTGTACCGGATCCCTAGCCGGGCGGCCTGCGCGGTGAGTGCGGTCTAGGATGATTTCCTTGTCGCCAAGAGCATGTGCCACATGGCGTAAGAAGCGGGTCACCCATTCTTCCAACTTCCCCCGTCAGCCAAGAGAGGTACGCCTTTGATCCGTATGTTGGACCTCCGCGAGCGATTCTCCAGGTCTTTGAGGTGGATATATAGCTACTCATTCCGGTCCCTGAGCTCCAGCAACTCTCGGGTCTGCTCGGTGATCTCCTCTTCCCTCTGGTCGCCATTCCTTTCCAGAGAGTCAACCTGGTCGCCGATTTCCTGCACCTCCGCTCTGATCTGCTTGATGTCCGAAGCGACGTCCTGCTTCAGGCTCGCAAAATCCTCTCTCAGGGTCCCGAATAGTTGCTCCAGGAAGCCTCGAGTGATGGGTTCCTCTTGACGCTCACCAGGAGAGTCTACCTCCTTCTCCTGTTGTTGGGCCATCGGCTGATCCCCCTTCTTGGAACCTGGTTTCTGCAGGAGGTCCTTAATTGTGGGATCTTTCTTTGTATGGTGTGTGGTCATCTCTACGGGTCCCAGACACTCACTCTCCGGCGGCTCGATTGACCGGGTTCGAATTGGGCCCAATCTCCGGTCCTTTCAGGGTTCCCTGTCCAGTCAAGGCGATGGGGCTCCTCCGTATGCGCCTACTCACCAGATTACTGTTGTGTACAGATCCGATGCTGCAGGTTTTGGGCCTACGCCCTATGACTCTACCAGTCACGTTCCAGAGGCCCTGAGAGCACGGCGGCCCCTCAACCTCGAGGCCGGTAGTAGGACCCAATCAATGAGGAGTGCTGCTGTAGTAGGCCTGACTCATGTCGTATTGCGCTGCCCCAGGTTCACTTGTCCGCCTGAAAGCTCTGGTGTGCGGTATCAGGCCTCCCGGTCGTCACGTCCTGTGGCCCCCACCCCGGTCTCTGGACCCCTCTCCTCTCCAGCAGGCGCTGTGCACTGGTCAGTAGTTGGGGCCAAATCCACGTTATCCCCTGTCTGGGTGTGGCAGCAATGTGATGCCTGGGCCCTAATTCCTAAGGGGGGTGTGGCCCACTCCTGAGGCTCGGGCCTGGGCAGAGCCAGGCACTTTCTTTCGCCTGATTCCGCACCTTCTTCATTTCCCAGCACTCAAATAATGTGGTCCGCCCTTGAGGCCCACAGCTCACCGCCGCCTAAATCAGCAACAGGGGTGAGGCAGGGCCGCTTCTCCTAGGGCGCTGTCCGAATCTCCACAGGGCCTAGTAGCGCCCGATCCCACCCACGCGGGCACCGACGTGCACAGGCCTCCTCTTCTAAATTGAACCCAGTATGTGCTTCTCTCGCGCGGCGTGCTCCTCGCGGCGTGCTCCGCATATAACGCCACTTTCGTCCCCCGGCAGCAGGTCCCTTCACTCTCCTCACCTCATCGCCCGGGCAGCAGGTAGGAGTGCGTCCGCTCCGGGGCCGGGTCCGACTCTGTTGGGAGGCCCCTCCAGGCGTCTCGAGCGTGCCCAGACTGCAGGGCGGTCAAGTACAGACCGGGATTGTCTTTACCTTCTCATCAGGCGTCTCCCCAGTTCACGGAGGGTGCCCAACGGCAGCTCCGGGTCTGAACCCAGCCACTCGCTCGGTGTCTGGCGTAGGCCCTGCCATGCACCATGCTGCGTCTCCCGGGGTGTCAGCGGCAGCCACACCGCTTCTGGATCGGGTCCGTCACACCTCTCAGGACCCCGCAAGTGGTCTGTGTGTGCATGATGTACTTCGGGGCAGTTCCGGGCTGGTCAACGACCCATTATATCTATTTGAGGCTAGTGACCCGGCCTCGGCGAGCGGAGTTCAGTAGAAACGCAGCTACTCCGCCACCATCTTGGCCACACCCCCTTGCACCCCCTCTCACTCATATTTACACAACATATTCTCTCTTGAACACACTTTCTCGCAGATGTACCCAAAATATGAATGCAGGATTTAATATCCCTTCACACCTCACCAGCCAGCAGTAGAGCTGGAATGTGATAGAGAGCCTCGGTTCCCTGTTTTTAAGAGCAACGCTTGTAGGCAGATAATAAGAGGAAGTGTAGATACTACCAAACTGAGACGGAAAGGTAGGAGACATTGATTCCAAGCTAAGAATCCTCACATACAACTCCTGCTTCTTTTTTACTGAACATGAACAAGGATCCTCTAAACATGGGACAGACCTCCCCCATCCCCGCCCCCCAATGACATGTCAGCGTGATGAGGTACTCCATTTCTCTCTCTGTGCAGACCATGCCAGAGGGAACCCGCACAAATGGCAGGCGGGGCAATGATGCGGGTGGCACTAGTAGAAATGTGTCTTTTATTACAGTAATTATATCTAAATACGTAGCTCGGTATAAGCTGAGATTTGTTTGTGGCCTAATGATGTTTGTTACTACCTGGGCTACTAAGTGGGCCAATTTTAGTAAACTTTTTAAAGAAACATTGAGCAAAAACCTGCAAAGACGATAAATTACGCTTTGCTTGCTGCACTCAGCTATTTAAAATGGACACATAATTCAGTGAGCCCTTTACCCAGTGGCGGCTCCTCCATAGGTGCGTGGGGGCGTCGCCCCACTGCTTTCTCGCAGTGCGAGAAGCAGAAACATAAAATGGTAAAACTACCATTTTATGTTTCTGCTTCTCGCACTGCGAGAAAGCAGAAGTGCCTGGTTGTGGGGGGGCGGGTGGGCGGTCCTGCTCGAGGGCAGGGGGGAGTGGCTTGCCCAATGTTGTGGGCCCTGACTGCTTTGGTCGGCCTGGGGCCGACCAAAGCAGTCATGCGCACTCTCCCTTTTCTCTATGTAGGCTGCATGCAGCCTACATACAGAAAAGGGCCTCCCATTAGGCGCCTGGCTGGTGCGATGTGCGCCTGCACCGCACCAATCACAACGCTGCCATTGCAGCGTTGTGATTGGCGGAGGGGAGGGAGGCTGCCTGTGGGTGCCTTTCCTGAGGAGAGCTGCAGGAAAACGCGGGACGGCGGGAGTTGGGACCCGGCCAGGAGCTGAGGCGGCGCGGGACGGTGAGTTTTATTTTAATTATTAAACCCCTCCCGCCTCCCCCTCCCATCCCCCTTGCGACAACCCCATTTCCACCCCCCTCCCCACCCCCACCCGCCCGTCATGCCGGCCGCGACTGGCTAAGTCCTTGGCATTTCAAATATTGTAAATAAAATATATTGACTAAAATGATGATCCAAGTAGGGACTTCGGTGGAACGAGGCACCCCAAGCTAGCAATCAGTATTTCTGTTTCTTTTAGTAGGAATGCTTTCATTCTGTGGAATAGTCTGCTTTCGAGATCTGGCTTAGGTACATGGTAATATTTCAGAGAAGGTGCATTTTGTTAACATCCAATCTACCAGGGGGCAAAGACGCAGTTGGTCACTTAATAATAATAATAAAAAAGTTAAGGAACCATGTGCCTGATTTCAACGATATTTTCAGTTTGAACAGCTTCCATGTGTTTGTGGCAGCTAACCTTGTGTGTAAACTGTTTTTACATGTATCGCAAAATTACTCACAATAGACTCATTTGACATTTTTTGTCGCCACGCCTGGAATCGTCGGATTAATGCTAAGAAATCATTAATTTGCAGCCAGTTTGTACCACTTGTTAGTACACTGATGCACGCTGACTAAGTTTTATACATGGAATCAGGTCTTTCAGCTTTGCCACAATTTGCAGGAAATGTATTAATCCTATTGTAAATAACATTTTAAGCCAGACTTTAACCATCTAATAGTTGTCAGAAAGAAAGATCGCGTGATTGTCTGGAATACTTTTTAACCCTGCTTTGTCAAGTTTGGGGAGAGAGAAGATACCATTCTCGGCTATATAATAGAATAATTGACCTTTGGTCTCCTTTAAGATTTTGTAGGTAAACGACAGGCTCTTTACTAGTTCATGTACCCTAGATTTGTATGCTTTACGGTTGTCTGGATTTTGGCAGATTAGGTAGTCTACAGCTTCCTATTCGCTGCTCAGGGGATAGAGAAAAGGCGAGGAAGAGAAGCTACATGAAGCAAACCAAGCTCGCAGAGCTCTGCTTACTTTTTGTTTCTGATAACTTTTGTCACCCGGGCTGGCAAGGGCAATGCTGGGGGTTGTAAAGGTCAAGCAGGGTTAGTAGCTGCTACGACTAGCATCCTTATTGATGTCAGAGAGTCTTTATTCATCTCAAGTATTCCTGTAGCAGGACAGTGCATCCCAGTTACCTGAAGTTCAAGCAATGGGTTTCATATTAAAGGTGATACAGGACTTGTCAAAGTTTTGCTTAAATAGCATTTTGCTTGTTGGTGCTGCATGGCATCGGCAAAGTGGTCTGACAACACCAATAGGTCAACAAGAGCAAGACTTCTTGGCTTTGCCAATGCAGGTTAACACGGCCTTTTTCTTTGTTTACTTAGTTGGGGCCATTAAGACCGTTCTACAACATATTTTGAAGTGCTTGGTTCTCACATCTATTTTTCAAGGTAATTACAGCAAAGAGGAGGGAAAATTCCATCTTTAATTAAGAGACAGCTAATTACATGTTTTAAGGTCTACATCTCATTGCTACTTCTAATTACTTTATTCCAACTTGACTTCATGTGTTAGGTCATTTAAATGTATATTATTATTTGAATTTCTCAAATTTGCTTGAAAATGCACCATTTGTCCACTCTTTTTTTCAAAATTTTCTCGGGGGAGAACACCACCCCCCCCCCCCTTCCCACGAATCCCCCGTAGGTTGTTCAGGCTCGCTACGCTCGCTCGCCACAGTGCTGTACGACAATTATTATACGCTACACCACTTTCAAATGTCACCAGCCGCCACTGTCTATACCTGAATGGTAACATGGGGATCAGAGTTTACCGAAGGAGATTTGCAACAAAAGTATTAACCTACTGACAAGTCTTATATAGAATGCAATCTGTAAACTAACTTTACATGAAATGCTTTATATCAGGCGCATTAACGCTCCAAGATATTTTATGAGGATTTATATCTGTGACCAGAGGTTACGCACACAAGTGTGACTCCAGAAAGGGAATTAATTGTGACTTTTTCAGGTGCATTAGGTTACCGAGGAACAGGCACACTGGGAGGTGTGGTGCTCTTGGACTAGGAGGTGAAGGATTGTTTCCCGACCTGAGACGCCACCGAATCAGCACAATGATCTTTATAGCAAAGTCTTTTGAAAGAATCGGTACTTTCAGCTGCCGAAATCAGACCCTGGGTCTTGAGTGATAGTCGTCAATTCACAAAATGGCGTGACACACACCTAAAAGAAAATCCACACTCAAGCTGTGCTACAATCCCTCATGTATGTTGCACCACCTTTGTACAAGCTCAATGCTTTGTTAAACACTGTGCAGACATATACGTTTTAAAATTGTGTTCATGTTCGCTTAAAAAAGAAACTGCTATTTTAATGCAACTTTTACTGCATTTTATGGCCTCCTAAACTGTCTCATCTTTTCCTGCCTTATTATCACATTTACTAAATGGAGTGCTCTGCAGGAGCACGGGCCGAGGCTAAAAGCAGCTCAGATGTTTCTTCTTAAGATTCCCGCCAGCCCTGTAAGTGCGCCAGGCTACCCTCCCTTGCTGCTCCAGATCCACAGTTACAAACAAAGACAGGAGAAGAGAGCCGGTGCAGGAGCTGGGGGCAGAGCATCAGTCTAGGGCCGGACATCTTCCGGGTGTCTGGAGCAGTGCCCGCCCTAGCAGCATCACTATACAATTTAGTACATCAGCCGCACAATTCTGATGTCTCCCCATTGAGCATCAGGATGGGTGACTGGGGTCATCCTGACAGAGCAGTGCACAATTGTAAAGTCAGACCCATGCCACCGCAGAGCCCTGTGTGCACATCACACAACTGAGTGCAGTATCGCCGCCCTGGCATTAATGTAACTGTGATGATTCGATCGGACTTGTACAGCTGTGGACAGACACTGACATGTGAATGGGAGGGGGGGGGTTCAAGTTACGCCCATGACTTCTTTCTTATATTGCCACATTCTGATTTTCTAAATAAACGCATCTACGACCCTGACACATGGGTTAGTTCTTTCTCTAAGTATAACATTGAAAAGATATTAGGGGTTCTTAGTCATAGGTGAGTGGCAAATATTTAAAGGGTGCGTTTGCTTTAATTTTCAATTTGGAGAGACAGTCTGATGCAAGGACATAGAGAGCGTTGCGGGCCAGGAACAATGCTTTCAAGTCTTGCCATTCCTTTCTTTGTCAGATGAGCAAGGAAAGAATTCCCGCTGAACCTGTAAGAGGCAGAAAACACACTTGGCAAAAGATTGACCTGTAGCACAAATGAAAGATATGTGTGGAATGTGGATCAAATTTCACACCAGACTGGGAATGGAAAAACGCACAAAAAGAGCGCAGCTAGAAGAAAGGATGGGAAGGCAAAGCTGGGCTCCATCAATATAGAGTCACATTATGCCCTGTTGACTGCATTCAGCCTGGCTAAGTGGAAGACGGGGGGGCAGGGGGGGACTGGAGCATTGTGTGGGATTTCAAGTCAATAGAAGCTTTGGAATTCTGGAGTGTACTGGACCCACTTAGGAGGAGTGGGCTGATCTTTGGTGGGTAAGGTCCTGTGTTGGGATACCTGTGCAACTTTTCCCAAGTGAAGAAGATCGATGGAGACCTGGTCTGAAGATTCAGTTAGGTTTTTTAAATGGCATACTGCCTTTACTCCTTTTTTTAAAAAAAATGTCAACCAGTGAATCATATTTTGATTCTGAGGGACTGAGATTCCTGCTGCTTCAGGCTGGTGCCACATTGGTAAATAAGCAAATGAATCACCCATTGTAGAGGGGTCAAACCTCTACTACAATTCTGCTCTTCATAACCATAAAATATGGCTGTATCCTACCACCATATCATAACCTGAGTAACATCCCAGAAACATTGTAATCACATCATCATGCAGATAGAAACATCTTCAAAAGTTACTGAAAAATATCAACTTTCACGGCTACTAAAATGTTCCAATCAGAAACAGTTTCTACATACTTTATCTCTCCTTTCTGCTCCCCACTTTCAGATTCATCACATCCCTCACACCATATCCTACCTAAACCTCACACTTCTTCCACCACCTCTCCTTCATCAAAACATCCCTCTTTTTCATCTATATTTTGTCTCATCCTTCTCATATACTTCCCACTATTTTCCTTTGACCTTCTACTCACCTTCCTTTTCCTTCTGAAACTCTTGCCCACCAGTTTCCAATGCGATACTTTTTCACCACCACTCTCCTTCTCCTACTATTCCTGATATAATTAATGTGTTATACCCCATTGTCCCCACCATTCTTACACTGGCTCCCTTTCCAGCTGTTCCCTGCATTAATTCTGCATTTGCCTATTAATCCTCCTTATCCTCTTCTAATACCAACTCCCCACCTCATCTCACCCATACAACAGCTCTTATCCAAACCTATAATTCTTCCCCACCTGGCTATCTCCAGTTTGTAACCCCACCCTACACATCCTGCCATGCTTTCTCCCTCAACACTTTACTCTGCAGCTCCTCTTTCCCAATCTACCCATTTTTACCCACTTAATCCTCCTAACATCTTATGCCTTCCCCCTTCCTGTCTCCTCTGAGTTTGCCTAGCCTGTAAAGTACTACTTGTCATGCTGGAGTCAGATAGTGAACCCATCTTTCCTATCCTTCCGTCCATCCAAATGTTTACCCCCCTCCTCTATATACCCATGCTGTCTCTAATCTCAACTCAGCACTTATACTGTATCCTCTTGAATGCAAGATCAATGACCTTAAACCATCTGGACATCCATACAGCTCCACTAGAGAAGCTCGCCTAGGAATGATTGCATTCTACTCTACAGAAAACCATACTTACATGTTACGTAATAATGATTAGAAATTATCACAAAAAAAGACCAGGGAAGTACTAACCATTCTGCACCAAAACTCTCTGTATACAAAAGCCATCCAAGATTTCTCCACCTCAGAATGCAAATCTCTACTCGCCCAATGCTCTCTATTCTCAGTCTCTGCATCCGTATGCTCACTGATTGACAGACCTCCCTCATCAACCTCTCCTTGGTGTCTGACTATTCCTGAATGAACTCATGTATATTTTCAGACAACTCAAAAAGAATTGCCTTCAGCTAAATATCAAAGATCCCTCATGATATCCCTTCCTTCTCATTTATGCCTTCCCATTTACAGCCTGTATCCTCAAGCCTCCACCATACATCCACTCCCCTTCAATATGCACTCCAGCCCTCTTCTGGCCATCATCTCTTATTTCAATCTCAACTGGTACATGTGTGCCAGTGATATGTAAAATATTCTCTTGATATGTAAAATATACTCTTGTGTCATCGGCTACTTTCATCACACGGTTAATCAGCTGAGGCTAACTAACCACCTTAAGCTAAATATGTCAAAAAATGAGATGTCACATGGAGCAAATAAACAAAATATCACTGCACCAGCATCTGACCGCAAGAACTGGGTTCACTTCCAATTCCATCCACACAAGATAGGAATTTGGAAGTGATTGTGAACTTCAAACTCTCTGCAAGTAAATCAATTTATGAATGGAACTTTCTACATTATGCTATCAATACAACATATTTTACCAGAAAGAGTTCATACTATCAGAGTCTTAGTGCTTTTCTATTTTGACCATTCGCTACACTGGCTGCCTTTGTCTTGACAGATCACCTTTAAAGAAATGTGTATTGCACATCAAGCCACCCTGATTACTTCTTCAGATGGGCTGATGACACCTATGTTCAGAAACCTCATACCTCTTTTTGTGTCTTGCGAGTGCTCCAGGTTAGAGGCTACCCTGCTGTGAAAAGTATTACTTTAAACAAAGTATTTGTGTAGAGCCTGGAAAAGACATTTGAAAGGAGAACCACACCAAGCCATTTCCACAGTTTCAGACATTGGATGCACATCTCCTGTCTATCAGTCTGTTAAGTGGAACTGCAGTACCCATTTGTTGTTCCAGATCCTCTATGACCAAGGAAGGTATTGTTCTGCATAGTATTCAGAAGACTGCTTTACAACCAAGGCTGGTGGCTGTCTAACAGCCAGTCTCCCAAAGGTGAGGGGACATCACCTGATGTCTGATTCTCTTGCTGGATGAGCTGTAAACATGTACTGAAACACCTAGATGTATGCCGCCCTGATTGGAGAAGCCTGACAACCCTGTAAGAAAAGTGTCTGTCCGGGAAGGTGTGAAGTACAATGCTTCAATGACTGTGGGAACCAAGAAGAGAGAACTGTTGGCAGGTGATCTTTTGGATCTGAGCATATGTGAGACTCCAGATGATTCCTGGGAGGTTTTTAAATGGGGATGGAAAGTTCTAAAAGCCAGGCACCCCTGACCAATCCTAGGGTGCCACATCAGCTCACCACCCCTGTCCCAACCTACTGCCCAGCATGCTGGGACAATTCAGGATGGGGCCATCCAGAAGTCACTGGTCACATGGGAGCCTCAGATCCACCCCCTGCTGGTATAATTGGCAGGGCCTTTCCCACCAAAACTTCAAAGAGGTTCTCCTGTGTTGGCCCCAGAGGTCTGGGCTTCCTCCTTTGTTCAGTGGGCCTGGGCTGTCCCAACCCTGGTACAGTGTGACAGCTAATTAGCGGATGCAGATGTTCTTCCTCACCCCTTCCTCCTCAGAAGCTGAGTAAAGCACTGTTAAGTGCTCCCTTTTTGTGGGGAGGCCTTTGTTCCTCCTGCTAGAGGGCAATGTAAATATCTTAGCCAAGCAGGGTGGCAAAAGTCCTCGGCTCTGATCGATCCTGAGCTGAAAATTCTAGCTCACTCATAAGCTGTACATATATGTGATTGGGACTTGCATATTTGAAATGGGTTCACATTGTTTACCCCAGTTTGAAGTCTTGCTGGACTTTGTAAGCCGAAGGGAAGCAAAACTGCACGCTAAGGCAGATTCCCCCTATGTATATAATAAAGTGTGACTGCAGACAAAACAGCAAATGAGTGCCCACTAATATTATAAAGTCTACCCAGGTTATCATCTAACCCTGGATTTAGATGTGCACAGACACCAGGCAGTCCATGGATAGTGTTATTGCAAATAGTCTCAAGAGTCTTATGGACCTTCTAGGATAGCTGAATGTTGGTTCATGTTAAGTTGCCAAGGAAAGATTCTGGTTTTGACTGCTTGGAAGGTCGATAGTTAGATGCGCCATCAAAGTCTTGCTAGAGTCTGGAGAGAGAAAGAAAGTAGTTGTCTCTAAGCCACCAAGTCCAACTGTAGGAATTAGATACAAAAAGGATAGTATCGATTGTTAAGAATAACCGTTTTGGATCTGTATGACCCCCAGCTCCCAGAGGAAGGGCTGGAACTGTTTTGGGGGGGTCTGTGTTAGTGGAACACTGTCAAGTGTACTTCTGTAATGAGTTTTAACGGCAGTCCCAATTGTTGGCAGACTAGGCAATCAAACTTTCATATTCACACACAAACCTACTTGGTGGGGGCTTGCCTACATGAAGGGTACCCATTACACAGATAGCGTGCAACAGTGTAGTCCTACTTTCCTTTATTACAGTTCGGTCAGACAGCTACCTTATATGACAGAGAGGGTACCAGGCAATCAAAAAGTTGTGAGAGAGCACTTTGAGAGTGCTGCAGCAGGTCTTCAACTCCTACTGCAAGTCCCACTCAAATATTGGCAAGCACATTTTAACACTTGTGAGAAGTAGCAGTGGCAATCTTAGGCAGCACATGTAAAAGCCACATACGCAAACATCTATATTTATTCCGACAGGACCAAGAAAGGATCATTGAACCTACTCACCTCGAGAAGTAGAGGCTCTGCCACTCAGCTTCCATCTCCGCATGATCTGGATCTTACTATCAACCATTAGAAAAGCCAAGGAAGAATTTAACTGCAATTCCAGAGTTGATCAGTGCTACTGGATGCACATGTGTTGTCTTTGTAATAATTTATAACCAAATGAGCTGAAGCTGATTGTAAAACATCCACAATCATAAACAATTCCTGAACTGCGCCTTGTTGGAAAGTGGCTCCTTTTCCTTCCCATACCTTTTTCAGCTTCTATGTAGCTCTGGAAAAAGTACTCTGCAGGTGCAAGGAGTCAAGGTAATAATGAAAGGGGCTGGGACACCACGAGTGGATTGGGGATTGTTGCTGATGCCTGAATGAAGTGAGTGCATGAGAGGGTGTTTTAGTCGTTCAGTGAGCTACCTTGTGTGGTTTCCTTGTCTCCTTCACCTCCCTAGCTCAGGCCTATCACCACCACTGTCACATTCTTGTAAAAGGCCTCATACCCTATCAGAGAATCTAGTTTGGGAGAACATCATCTCCTGGTGGCCTTCCCTGGGGAAAGGTCAGAGTTGGGAGAAGTTAGATTGCTTTTTCGGGGTATTTATTCTGTGCATTAATAATGATGATTAGTATTTTTCTTTTATATAGGAATACACATATTAGTTGAGTATATATAATTGCAATTGGAAAACAAGTCATAATGTGATACATTTTCATATAAATCATAAGACAAGACGGAGTCATCCCTGTCACTCACTCTTGTTTCACCCTTTTCAAATCTTCTCCGCAGAGGCTTCTCAGATCACAGTCAAGTTGACCTGTAGTAGTTTCCTTCCCCTATTATGACTAAATTTGCATGAACTTTTCCCTGTTTTCTGTCACTTGAAACCTTCTTTCTGTTGTGGCCATTAGTTTTTCATTTGATGAAAGTCCTATTATTTAAGTGTTTCATATTAGTTAGAACATCTCCATATGGGAGTTGAATATGTTTTTTAAAACTGGATCATGCTTATCTGTTAAAGTAATGATATGTATTTTTTTGATTTGCTAAAGAAATTATACGTTTGCTCACACTACAATGATCTCACAGTTCTTCTAATTTGTTTTACAAGAAATGTCTATAAGAACCTCTTATATTTTGGGGGTGAGCCAGAACTTTTTTTTTTTTTTTTTGAGTTTAGAATGCTTTATTGAAGTAAAAAACAAAGTAAAACATCAGTACAAAGTCGTATAGCAATAGGATGAATAATTAAGGAGTAAAAAGAAAACAACATCCTCTAAGAGTAAAACCTGTACAAAGACCAAATGCATTTTAATGATTTTTAAAAGAAGAAGAGAGAGAAAAAGAGAAGAGAAAGAGAGAGGAGAGAAAGAGGAAGAAGAGGGGGGTAAGGGGGACAGAGATGGGTGTGTAAATCCATTAAAAGGAGTATGCAAAGAGATAAAGAATAAGACAGAAGATAGAGAAGATTCAAAATATAAAATAGGTTGAACATGAAATGAGTATTTTTTGTATAAACAAAATCAAGTATTCAACCTGGAAAGAAAAGAAGTTAGTGGTAACCACAGCAAGTCTTTTTTGATCAACAAAGCTGTGGAAGTGGCATAAGCTCGGTCCAGTCTATGATGGTGACAGAGTAAATTCCACCAGGCTTGAAACGAAATTTTTGAAGTATCCTTCCAATTGGTAGTTATAATCTGAAAAGAAATGGCTATAAACAAATCGATAAATTTACCCACATTACCATGAGTAGTCCAAACAGACGAACAGCTGCCTAAAAAAACATGTTTGATATCGAAGGGGACATTTGTAGATAAAATTTCATTCAATTTCAACCAAATACGAGACCAAAAAGAGTTGACAAAAGGACAGTGGAAAAACGTGGAAAAAATCACTATATTCGTGGGGACAGGACCAACACTTTGGGGAGTTAAGTAGTTTAAATCCATACAAATCGTCAGAAGTGAAAAAAAGTCTGTTATAAAAATAATATAAAGTCTGTGTTGTGCTGGCAGAGCGTGAGGAGGTATGAATTTTTGACCAAAGGGAGTCCCATGTTTGAAAGGAGAGATCTAGGGCCAAGTCTTTTTCCCATATGAGCTCCAGACTAATTCTAACCCTAGTGGGATGAGATAATAATTTATATATAGCAGCAGCTTTAAATTGAATAGAGAAATCAATAGGAGGTAAGGGGATTTGATCGAAAGTGACGTTAGGGGTCATCTGGAGGAGAAGACGAGTGAGAGAGTCCTTCAACATGGGGTAATGTGGAGCGTGTGAAGACGAGATACAATAGGATTTTTGAATCTCCGAAAAGTCCATAAAGGACCCATCCTTCATGAGCTGTGCAGGTGTGATAATGCCTTTGTCAATCCACTCTTTCCAAAATAAGGCTCTATTATGAATCTTTAAATGTTTATTATACCAAATTGGAGTACGTGAGGCAACATCTGTTGAAGAAAGTTGGGTGTTAAGCAAAGAAGTAGCAAGTGCTTTGGAGTGAACAAAAATAGGAGAAGAGAAACGCTTCGGAGATTGAGAGAGGCGAGTAGCTGAAATAAAGGAGAAAGGAGAGTATTGGGCTTGTTCCAATGAGCTCCACGCTGTTAAAGTAGAGTCAGTGGAGTCGGATAAGAAAGGCCATATCTGTTTCAAAGTAAAAGCGGAGTGATAGCGTTTAAGATTGGGAAAATGTACACCACCCAAATCCTTGGACAATTGAAGACGGGCAAGTGAAATCCTAGGCTTGCGATTATTCCAGAGAAATTTGGATAAGGAACTATTAATGGTACTAAAGAAAGAGCTAGGAAGAGAAACAGGAAGCATAGAAAGATAAAAATGAATAATTGGAAGGAGCATCATTTTAATTGTAGCTAATCGACCCCACCAAGAGAGAAAAAGAGGAGACCAACCATCAATCAAAGCGGATAATTTTTTAAGTATGTCAGCAAGGTTAATTTTAATAATTTCCCGAATAGTATTGGCATAAAAAATGCCTAGACATTTGATATGTTTGGAGTTCCATTCAAAGCCGGTACCCTGAAACATAGAAGGGAGGCAGAACTTATTTAAGGGCAAGATTTCTGATTTATCTATGTTCAATTTATAGCCGGAGACAATAGAGTATTCTTGTAGTAAGGAGAAGAAAGCCGGTAAGGAGGTAGACGGATTAGAAATATATAATAAATATCATCAGCATATGCAGTAAATTTAATATTAGTTTTATTGAAATGGAAACCCATATAGTGTGGAGAGCGTCTAATTTTTTCTAAAAAGGGTTCTAAGGCAAGAATGAATAAGAGAGGGGAAAGGGGACACCCCTGTCTAGTCCCCCTACGGAGGGGGAAATAACGAGATTGACTACCATTAACCCAAACAGAAGTAGTGGGAGAAGAATATAACAGCTGGATATATTTAATGATAGGAGGGCTAAAACCATGCCACTTCAATGCACCAAAAATAAATTCCCAATTAACCCTATCAAACGCTTTTTCAGCATCGAGAGTGATAGCAGCTAAAGGTGAATCAAGTTTAGAAGCCAAGTGAATAATATTAAGAAAGGTACGTGAGTTGTCTGTGATAGAGCGTCCTTTGACGAAGCCAGATTGGTAAATATTAACAAGGTCAGGGATTACTTTATTAATACGAAGGGCGAGTAGCTTGGCAAAGATCTTACAGTCTGTATTAATCAAAGAAATGGGCCTATAATTTTTACATAAGGAAGGGTCCTTATCTTTTTTGGGAATTAGACAAAGCATTGCCTGAGTAAAAGAGCCTTGTGATGCGCCAATAGTATGAAAATGGTTGATTAAAGAGAAGAGCTGAGGGACCAGAAGTGATTTAAAGTGGAGAAAAAACCGAACAGTAAAACCATCAGGGCCAGGTGTCTTGTCTTTGGGTAAAAGAGTGATTGCTTCAACGATCTCTTGTTCTGAAATGGGAACATTCAACGATGAGAGATCGATGTTACTCTCTGGGGATTTAGGGATATTTTGAAAAAAGGAGTCAAGTTGTTCGGGGGAAGGGGAGGATTCCGGGGTGTAAAGGGAAGTATAAAAATCAGTAAAGCAGTCTAGGATCTTAGCATCAGAAGTATGCCGAATTCCAGAGTTATACGTGATAGCAACAATTTTAGATTTTTGTTTTTTGATTTTAAGATAGTTGGCTAAAGATCTGCCGGCCTTATTCCGACCCCCATACATTTTCGCATTGAATCTGAGGAGGTTATTACAAGCGGAGTCCCAAGAATGTTTATTATATTGCATTTTTGCCTTAATAAGGCTAGACAACGTGTCAGGGCAATTGGTGGTAAAATACTTATGCTCTAAAGTTTTAATCTGTTTCAGGATAGATGATGAGTCTAAGAAAGCTTTCTTTTTCTTACGTGACACATAGTCTATTATAAAACCCCTAGCAGTCGCTTTAAAGGCATCCCAAATGAAATAATATTGAGGGACAGAGGAGAGATTGTTCTGAAAAAATTCATTGGCAAACAGTATGAATTGTTCTATAAATTGGGAGTCCAGGAGAAGGGAGTTGTTGAAACGCCAACGCCGAGATATAGGTGCAGGCGAAGGATAGTCCATGTCTAAGATAACGGGGGCATGATCTGAAATGAGAATGGAGCCAATTTCTACATTGGTCATGAATTGTAAAATTGGTTGTGTAAGAAAAATATAATCTATGCGAGAGTGAGATCTGTGTACTGGGGAAAAAAAGGAAAATTCTAAAACATCAGGGTGATTTGTTCTCCATGCGTCCACAAGTCCTCTGGAAATAATAGCCTTATGAAAAGTTTTTTGCATCTTGTTGGGGACGTACTTGGTTTGGGATTTCCTATCAAGGAAGGGGTCCATAAGTTGATTACAGTCACCACCTACTATCAGATTTTCATCTGCATGGGAGGAGAGAAGAGTAGAGAACTCATGCCAAAAGGATAGATCAATACCATTAGGGCCATATACATTACAAAAAGAAAATTGGGTATTATTAATTATAGTGTTTAAAAAAAGCCATCTACCGTTGTTGTCTTTAAATTCATTTTGCAAGAGAACATTCAATGACTTATGAAATAAGATAACAACTCCATTTTTGTTGTTTACAGCCGGAGAGCAAAAAATCTCACCCACCCATTGTTTACGTAATGAAGGCAAGTCTTGTGACTTAAGATGCGATTCTTGTAGTAATGCAACATGACATTTCAATCTAGCAAGGTGAGACAATACCCGTTGTTTCTTGACAGGGTTACGAATACCTTTAACATTCCATGAAATGATGCGTAGACTTTTCATCAATAAAATTTAGGTGAAAGTAAACAAAAGTGAGATATAACACTTAGAAAATGAATAGTGAGGAAAATAAGAAAGACCACCAAAAAGAAAAATTAGCCAATATGAGAGAAAGTGAAGAGAGAATGAAGCAAAAGGAAGACTGAGATGTGCCCATAGAATATATTTAAGTTGAAGGGACCAGAAGGAAGGAGTTTAGAGAATATCGCTTTATATATCATTAATGATAAGCAAAAAAGAGAGCAATTAATTAATATAAGAGAAAAGTGTAAAAGTATAGGCAGAATAAGTACAGAGAAGAATCTACACAAGGAAGAGAAGAAAAGAGAAAAGAGGTGAGAGAAAGGAGAGAAGAAGAGAAAGAGAGAGCGCCCAATAGGAGTTATAAGAAAGAAGATGACAGAAAGCCAAGTGGCTTTAGTCATAAAGTACAACCATAGGAAGAACATTAAGGTGGGAGGGGGGGCGGCGAAGAACATGACAGCCACTCCAAAAGGGGAACAACGAGGAGAAACAAGTCTATCATATTATATTAGGGAGGAAGGACAAAAATAAAGTCCGTAGACAAAAATAGTGGACAGATATTACAAAAAGGAAGGGAACTTACCAGACAGTAGGAAAAAATTACAGCGAAATGAATCAAACACTACAAACGTAAGGGCAACGTGGGTATGGACATCGGCAGCAACACTACACAAGGAAGACCTAAGAAACATGGGAGGGAATGAAAAGAGAAACAATTAACTTTTACAGCCAACATATTGAAGACCTAATGAGCATAAAATAGAACAAATAACATAACAGTTAAGGTTTGCTCAATTCCATAAGTTCTCCTTTATGAGTATGGATGAATTTCCGAAGGTCGGCTGGATCTTCAAAGGAGAGAGTTCTGTCTTTATAGGTCACTTTGAAAAAGCAGGGGTGAATAAGACCGTAGCGTGCATTCATAGATCTCAATGCTGGTCTGAGGTCGAGGAACTCCTTTCGCCGGTTGGCCTGGAGACATCTTGGCTGAAGAAGACTTTATGACCGGACCAAAGCATCTGCTTGTGTTGTTTGGCAGCGCCGAGAATCGCCATGAGGTCAGAATATAGAAGAAAATAGGCAATAATACCTCTTGGTTTAGTTGAGGAAGAGGCATTCTGAGGTCCTAATCTGTGGGCTCTTTGTATGTTAAAGTCAGTGGATTGAGGGAGACCAACGATCTGCAGGACTTGGGTTTTCAAAAAAGATATCATGTCCGAGCCCTCAGAACCTTCCGGAATTCCGTAAATGCGTAGGTTGTTGCGCCTATGGCGGTTTTCCAAATCCTCTGTAGTTTTCTTAAGTTGAGTAACTTCTTTGGTAAGACTCTCAACTCTGGCAACAACTTCCTGTGCATCACTCACTTTCTGTTCAACATCTGAAAGTCTCGAATCCAGGCCAGACCATTTCTCTTCAATTCTTTGGAGAGTAGCGGTGGTGTCCGTCATGAAAGGTCGAATAAGACGCAGTTCATCCATAATGTCCTCTAGCGTGAGAGGAAGCAGAGATTTTGATGGAGAAGATGGGTCTTTCTTGGGACGCTTGCTGGTGCTAACAGCTGAATCCTTACGACCACCGCAAGTGGCCCCGGTGGACCCATGGGGCTTATTCGGGTGTGAAGAATCCATGATGAAAAACGTAGCAGGATGAAGACACCAAAAGCAGGAAGAAACCTCCAATGGTGACAAGAATACAGACAATGAGACGAGAGAAGTAGCTGAAGCACTGTTGTTTAAATCAAAATTATTATGAAGAAGTAGACCTCAGACCAGAAGCAGCACGAAACCATGAAGGCGTTATACAGCAGCGTCAGAGCCAGTGCGCATTTGTGAAGAGCAAAGAGAGAGCTGCGCAAACATCACGTAAAGCAGAAGTCTATAAATAACCAACAAAATTGCGTACCAGTAAGTAGTTCAATAAATATATTGAAGAGGTATCCTGGAGCCGAATAAAGGTGGAAGTAGGAATAACGCAGTTACAATATATAAATCTTTTCCTGCAGTTGAGCAAACCAGAGTGTAGGCCATTAATGGACTGAATTTGCAGGATGAAGAAAAAACGGCGTTACAATGGTAGAAAGTCTGACCTTAGAGATGCACAAAATGGCGGCTGCATTGTGGGGAAGTACTGAGGCAAAATAGAGAACCAGAGAAAAAGAGTGTCAAACAGACCGTTTTTGGTCTAAAAACTTGCCTCCTTAGTCTTTGCCCCTTCCGATGCACGAAAATAACATTTTCGTGATTAAACGCTGTAAAAAAAGGCTCCCTTTGATTACGAGCGTAGCTCGTCGTCACGGAGCTCTTCAGGTGGCGGCCATCTTGTCTCGCCGCCGCCGCGCGCTCTGAGCCAGAACTTTTTTGACAGATTTTGAGAAGACTTTTCATTGCTGCTTTGTCTTTTATACGTAGGCGAATTAGTGATTTTTTGATTCAACAGTAATTGGGCTTCGGAGAAAATTAGATATATTTGTGGATTACTGCTGCAAGAAAACATTTAAGATAAATATGGAAAAGACGTGCTCCTGATAGGGAAGCTAAGGAAAAGCTGTGGTTGGGCAATCAATATAGTCAAAATAGAGAGTTAATACAAATATTTAGGGGTGTGGTTCTCTCATGATTTAGGATGATTGCCTTGACACAAGCTAAAGTGCTCTCATTGGTAGGAGGACTGAAGAAATTAGACCATTTTTATGGGGGGACCTTACTGCTGCCAGTGTTGGTCGCCTATCAGGCCATGATAAGGCCACACTTTCAGTATGGTGCTTAGGTGTTCAGCATAGGGGGCACAAAGAGTTGGGACCTCGAAGAAGGAAGGTGCCTAAAAAGACTACTCTCTCTCCCATATTCCTCTATGGTGCAGGCAGTTAGAGTGGAAATGGGCCTGACGGGGAGGATGCATTTAGCACATGCAGAGATAATCAAATTTTTGATACGAATAGATAGTACGAAAGTTTCCAAAATCTCTATTTTATGTAAAAGGGAGATATTGCATAGCGAGCTAACCTGGGCCCATGGAGTGAGAGAGAGGATCCTAATGTGTTGTAGGAAACTGAAAAAAAAATTAGCAGATCAAACTAATCTGATAGGAGTGAGCAAGGAGGAGTTGAGAAGAATAACAAATTAGGCCTCCAGGGAGGAGGATCTTGTATATTTGAGGAAACAACAATCTGTCTCCCACTCAGTAAATTCATGGATGGGAGGTGAGACCTTTCCCTATCTGGAAAGACTTCCTAATATCAAGATGTGTTGATGTGTCCTGAGAATTAGATGTGGGTTAAATCCTATTCAGATGTCAGAAAGACACAGTATTCTGCTAAATGAAGGAAATATTTTGTAAAGGTGGCCTCAACATGAAAAGGGATTTAATTCACACCCTTGTGGATTGTCTGTGATTTGTAGCTCAACGGAAGTCCTTTTTAAAATCCAATTTTTTATAAAATATGATATTGAGGATAGGGGAGAAGTGTGGGCATGGCCAGGATAGCCGCCGCATCGGACGCTTACTGAGAAGCTCGGTGCCGGGCCTGATCACCATCCTGTCTTTCCTGTGGTAGTGACCCGCTGACGTGATCATCTACTGGATGCAGCAGCCCTGAGATACCCTGTGGCATAATTTCTCCAGCCCTGGGCCTGTGGAGTGACTGGAGCTGAATAGCACGAGGTGCTCGGTCCGTGGCAGCCTGCGCTGAACTGTGGATCCAGACCTGATGCTGAATCGCTGATCCGGTGCCTGCTGCTGATCGCACCGGTGAACCGAGGCAACTGACACTGTTGGGGCCTAGGTTACAGCCCATGAGTCCCCTAGTCAGTGTCCAGGCTGCCAGATGAGTACAGCGGGTTCCAGCAACTTGCAACACACCGGGCCTCTACTGGCGGAGCCAGCCGCGACACGGCCTGACCATCACCTGAAGTGCGGGACCTGTTGGCACTGTTTCACCCCTACCGGGGGTTGCTGAGTGGCGGTAGTCAACTGCAGGGAACTCAGTGCGGATGGCTGCCACTCTTAGGGAGGAGCCCTGCCCTTACCTGGCACCATCTGGTCCGTCGTTCTCCCTGGCGGAGAGCCATCCCCGATTAGAGGTGCTTCCTGTTGGGTGTTTGTGCTGTCTAGCATGAAAGGAGGGGCCCACCGATCTGAGGCACACCGGGCCTCTGTTGCTGGAGCTGGCTGAGATGCTGCCCAGCCTCTATCTGCAGTGCTGGACCTGCCGGTACTATCTGACCCCCTGGGGGCTGCTGAGTGCTTGGAATAGGCTGCTCATCCCTGGTCATTGAAGACCCAGATATCTGGACTGGTGAGCACTGGGGGAGGCATGCTGGGGGACAGCCTGCACTCTGCTGGGCATTGAGACCTGGGGCCTCGCGTTGCAGGAGAAATAGCCCTCCCATCTGAGTGCTCGGGGGAACTTACATGGACTGCTGCCGCTCCTAGGGAGAAGCCCTGACTTTATCCTGTGCCACCCCTAGTGGGAACTGCCGTCTAGCACCTGAGAGGACCCTGCCAGGTGTCTGCGACTTGCGCGCCCAGGGGGTCTCACAAAGCAGGGCCCCTCTAGGGTGTGGCACTACTGCGAGGATGGTGTGCTAGTGTTACTGGAGACCGTAGACTGGCGGGGCGGTGAGGGTTGAGCGGGGGTGGGACCAGTCCCCTGTTGACTTGGATATACTGAAACTGGTGCTCCCATCCCTCCCGCCTACCTCTTGATGACCCCAGGGGGGTGCTGCAGGTTGCCCCCTTGGAGCTGTGGCTCTTGCACATGGACCCCTGTTCCTGTACAGCTCAACTTCTGGAGGTGCCTACTCCTGAGAGAGGCTACCTATGCCTAGCAGCTCCTCTTGTGGGATGGAATTGAAGCGGCTACATCACTGGTATCACACAGAACCGTCACAGGTAAGTGCCGGGCACCCCAGGGTGTGGAGCTTATCAGCTGGGCCCTTATTGTTAACTCTTGATTTTCTGTGGCTGACCTGCGTTTGCTGCTGCCTCAGCTGCATTATACGACGGCATTGAGAGGTCAGCTTGGCTGTTGGACGTCTGTTGCTGGTGGGCTCCTCCTCTTTCCTTTGGCCATTGCCTGTCTGTGGTGGGTGGCCTCTTCTTAGGCCACTTTTTGTCTTCCTGCGAGGTGAGGCCTACAACCCCTCTTCCTCCCAACTGCTTTGAGATCCCTATTGTCATCACATCCAACCATATGTGAAGCTGTTCCTATGTCTCCTATCCAGACGGAGAAGAAGGGATCCCGCAGAACGGCAGCCGGTGAGGCCGGCGCGGAAGTACCCTCCTCGTCTTCGCCGGCCCCAACTATGAACGCCCTGCAACATCTTGAAAACGCGCTCCATAAACACTCGAAACAGTTTGAGAAGGTTCTACATGCTATTCTAGACACCAAGACTTCGCTAGAAGCCAAAATGTATTCAGTGTCCCTCGACGTGGGCCTTTTACATGCAGACCTCCGCAAACTGTCTGAGAGAGACGATGAATCAGAATCGGCAATAAGCCAACTGTCCCTTTCGATACGCAAATTACAGTCCAAGCTTACGACGGTACAGGAAGAGGTGGCAGCTCTGCATCGCAGGGCGGAAGATGCGGAAGGGCCCTCTCGGTGTAACAATGTTCGCTTTATTGGCTCCCTGGAGAGAGCAGAGCTTCCCAGTGCAGAGCTCTTCTTGAAAGAATGGCTAATGGACATGTTGTTGAAGGACAGTGTACCTGCCCTGGTCTCTGTTGAGAGGGCGCATTGCATCTGGGGCACCCCCTTGAGCTGGAGCACCGCGTGCCCTCTCACTGCCCGATTTCTCAGTTTCTGGGACCGTATCCTCCAGCTGTTCCGCACTAAGGGCCCATGGCGCTTTGAGAACACCATAATTGCGGCTTACCCTGATTATACTCTGAAGGTCCAACGTTAGAGGGGCTCCTACATGAAAGTCAAACAATGTCTGCGCAATTTGCAAATCCGATTTGCTTACTTGTTCTCAGCGATGGCGACTCTTCTCATTTATTTACCTCCCAAGAGGATGTCTGTACCTGGCTCCATGCAAAAGGCCTTGCCCGCATAGCTGACACTGAACATGAGGAGGAGATCTTAGTGACACCTAAATCAAGACTTCTGCAATGCAAGACACTGCGCATCCATCCGGACGAAGAACAAGTTGCCGTAGAACATGCGCAAGCGGTGGAGGTATCTGCACATCACCACCACTTCAACTCCTTCGCTGCCTGCGGGATAGGCTGCCCAAGGACTCTGGCTCCAATCCCTGTGCTTCTGAGTCTTCATTGCCCTCGATCTCTATGGCCCCCATGTTCACCCTGAGATCCGCTGACGACCTCATCTGACTTGCGTCAATGGGGCGCTGGAGCCTCTCTCCTTTCTATCCCTCTTGCTGTTGGTCCTGGATGTCGCTGTTTCTGAGCAGGCCACCCCTGCTTCCTTATTACAAGGGCCTGGACATTGGACTTAGATCCCTCACTGTTATGCCACGTCCTACCATTGTTAACTTGAAAATTGTTGTATTTTCTTTGGTTATTGTTTTAGATCTGGGGATTTATCGCCAGACTCTTTTGCGAGTACTGCCCTGGGGGGAATAATGCTGTACTGGCTAGTTAATGTTCATCTTTGTAAGTTTTGCTCTGAGGCTGCCACTATTGAAATGAGGTATCCTCAAATATTCTCCACTAACATCTGCAACACTTTAGGAGGGCTTGCATGGACGGAACACAGTCAGAACGAGGGAGGTGCACTAATTTCCCACACGCTCTGTTTTCCTCTGTGCTATTCGCAGCCATGCCTGGACTGAAACCCAATTGCTCTGCTCCTCAATACCACATTATTACATTATTACCCGGGCCAAACGCTACCGCATTTATGCATACCTCAAGTGCTAGCGCACCCGCATTGCCATGCTCCAGTAGACCCATCTCACGGCTCCAGAGATCCACAAAGTGCGCATTAGAGAGAGCTAATGGGACCACAGTGTTGGCTTATGCAAAGGGTGTGCTCATTTGGATTGCATCAGGCGTCCCCTTTGCTCTGGGTGCCCAGCAGGTAGATGGGAATGGGAGGTATGTCATATTGGAGGGACACCTAGATGGGGCTCCCCTTACTCTGGTGGCTTTGTATATGCTCAACTCCAACGAAGGGGAGTTCCTAGATAGTTTTACCCTAGCACTCCTTCATGACCCACTCAGTCCTGGAATTTGGGGGGAAGATTTCAATTGTGTGCCTGATTTACACCTCGACTGCTTCACTCCACCCTTACATGCAGCTGTCAGTACCCGTACCACCAATGGCACACACATACGTGTCTGCATGATGAGTGGCATCTGGGGCATCCAAATGACCTTGAATACTCTTTTTATTCTGCGGTACATGTCTTACACGCCAGGATCGACCTCTTTATATACACAGCTCCTCCTGGCTCCTGGGTCAGCCGCTCAGAATATCTAGCGTGCTCTGTGTTGGACCACTGCCCCCTGCTGCTTACTGTGAGACAGGGCAGGCAGCGCCCCACCATACCTACTTGGCGACTGCAGGTTAAAGCTCTTTCTGATCCTCTTTTTCATGAGGATCTGACACTCTACCTCACTAATTATTTTGCAGAGAACCAAAGTTCTGTCTCGTCACACGCCCGGGAATGGGATGCCATAAGGATATGGCTCGGAGCCACTGCATTTCGGCCTCCTGGGGCATCTGCCACTGATTAACCAAAGAACTCCACTGAGCAAGATCTTTGATGGATGGAAATACAGGTAGCCAACCGGATGGCACAATTACGCACACAGAGCAGTGAGGCAGAGGCGTTGTTGGAAATGGGGGTCTCTAGTTGGCAATGGCTGGCGCCACTGTCCAAATAGGGACCCTTCTCCCCAAGTCAGGGCAAGTGGGCTACCCCCTTTGATAACCCCTGTTCAACCCTGTGGTAACGTAGCACGAGCAGCTAGGCCTATTTCAGAGGCAGTGTGTGAAGCATTTATGACCATGCACAATAAGGCAGTAACGACACCACAAAAGGACACAACTCAAGTAGGTATAGAAAAAATAGTATCTTTATCTAAGGTTTGGTACGAGACTCTCAGAAGCGTTTTAACCAGTCATCAGGCATGTAAATCATTAGGGACTTAAAAAGGCAATACGTGTTCACCAGAATGTGGCACTGACTGAGTTCAAGGCCTGGGTCTACGCGACCCGTTGCGCACCAGATACCTGCCGTTGGACGGGGACCCAGCACGTTGCTTCTTGAAGAAGCGGAGACGGAGACAGGCGGACTCCCAGCGACCACAGTTCTCGATGGCAGTGGTCCGCAAAGTGCACTCGCTGCGATTCGGGCACTCCGGGACAGGCGGGCCCTCAGCGGCAGCAGCACGCGGCTGCGGCAGCCCGGGCTGGTGGTGGTGATGACTCTCGACGTGCAGCTCCGTGGTGGGCTCGCGGCGACAG
The DNA here is from genome assembly GCA_963921515.1 of Calotriton arnoldi. Lineage (NCBI taxonomy): Eukaryota > Metazoa > Chordata > Amphibia > Caudata > Salamandridae > Calotriton > Calotriton arnoldi. The sequence continues at coordinate 193,857 of CAWUFW010013211.1, forward strand.
CAGCGCTCTCCTAGCTGCGGCGGCCCACATGACGATTCACGATGGTGCAAGGTTGACAAAGACGTGGGCACTCAGCGGCAGCAGCTCTCTCTTAGCTGCGGCGGCCCACAGGACAAATCCCAATGATGCAAAGTTAACAAGGGTGCGAGCACTCCGCGGCGGCAGCTCTCTCTTAGCTGCGGCGGCTCACAGGACAAATCACAAAGATGCAAAGTTAGCCAGGGTGCGAGCACTCAGCGGCGGCAGCTCTCTCTTAGCTGCGGCTGCTCACAGGTCGAATCACGATGATGCACAGTTAGCAAGGGTGCGAGCACTCCGTGGCAGCAACTCTCTCTTAGCTGCGGCGGCTCACAGGACAATTCACGAGGATGCAAAGTTAGCCGGGGTGCGAGCACTCAGCGGCAGCAGCTCTCTCTTAGCTGCAGCGGCTCACAGGTCAAATCACGATGATGCACAGTTAGCAAGGGTGCGAGCACTCCGCGGCAGCAACTCTCTCTGAGCTGCAGCGGCCCACACAGTTTCAGCGCAGGTTCTGCAGATTCAAATTAAGGCGGGCACTCAGCGGCGGCAGCTCTCTCTTAGCTGCGGCGGCCCACACAGTTTCAGCGCAGGTTCTGCAGATTCAAATTAAGGCGGGCACTCAGCGGCGGCAGCTCTCTCTTAGCTGCGGCGGCCTACACAGTTTCCGCGCAGGTTCTGCAGATTCAAATTAAGGCGGGCACTCAGCGGCGGCAGCTCTCTCTAGCTGCGGCGGCCCACACAGTTTCAGCGCAGGTTCTGCAGATTCAAATTAAGGCGGGCACTCAGCGGCGGCAGCTCTCTCTTAGCTGCGGCGGCCCACACAGTTTCAGCGCAGGTTCTGCAGATTCAAATTAAGGCGGGCACTCAGCGGCGGCAGCTCTCTCTTAGCTGCGGCGGCCCACACACAGAGTTCACAAAGGTTGCCAGTCCGCGTTCCTCACAGTAGAACTAGAGGTTCCGGATTACTCGACGGAGGCCTCACCTGCAAGTAGAATTCCTAGCGAAGGAATTCGGGCGGCTGATGGGGTGAAGTCTAATGTCCCTGAGACTTCAGCAGGAGGCACTCTCAATTCAGGCCCTTGGGTAGTTTCTTCAGCAAACTTGGTGAAAGTTTCAAAGTCCTTTTCTCTGTCCGCTCGGACAGAGTTTCGTCTTGACATCCAGAAGGAACACACTTGAAACAGGATTCAGCGCAGCGCTTTATACCTAGAAAGTCTTTGTTCTCTACAGTCACAAATCACTGCATCCAGTCAGAACCAGTTCGGTGGGGTCGGGGAGCACTTGGTTTACGAGGCGACATCCTGCCCTTTGGGAATCTGGGGGTCTGCTATCAGACGCCCAGTGGGAGATGGAGCCATCATTCACCTTGCCAGGCTCTTCTCGGCCCTTCTCGGATCAAAGAGTCACCCCTCCCCATACTCTAAATGCCGATCTCTCTCTCCAGCCAGGTCTGACCCAGCTGGCCCTGCTGCTCCAAAACCAGACGGCCAATACACATGCTAGCAAAAGCCTACAGGAAAGCTTCAGACCAGAAAATACCTTGTTTCTAGTAGAGGCATTTTCGAACACGGGCTACGCTAATAATCCTTACTAAAAGATGCATCTCCATGTTCTGAGCTTACACATATCAAATTCGATGTTCCTATCAGGTTCCTGGGGGCAGGGAGGATTAAGGCATGCAATACTCAGCCTGCACATTCTGGCCTATGAGAACGGGTGGCCTCGCAATAGTGAACAGTGAAATGGAGGGTAACTCGCTATTAGAACATGCTACACAGACATACTTTCAAAGCTGCTTCGGTGGGTAGCGCAAATCAGCGCTGCAGGCCCACCAGCAGTATTTGGTCTATCAGCCCTGGGCACACGCAGTGCACTGATACTAGGGATGGACAGGTAAACCAAACGAGCCAATTATGATTATTCCAATTCATACAGTTATCTTTACACAGGGAGCATTCGCGCTGTGTCACTGATTGGCAGTGGCACAGCGCCCAGAGCATCTAAATCCAGCCAACGTAAAAGGTCAGAAGAGAAAAGAGGAAGGGAGACCCGCGCCAATGATGCCAGGTCTAACAGGCGTCATTGAGTCGCCATGATTAACGTAGGAGGAAGGCCCTGCAACATGCCCAGGGTGATCGCTCCAGCAGATTGCTGGCATGGTTTGCTCATGAGGAGCAACAATGCTCCCCCATTGCGGCGCTTCGTAGTCATGATGGTGAACTAATTACCTACCAGATGGCCATTAATGCAGCTTTCTATGATTACTATCGGGGACTGTATGCAGCACCTGCCTCTCTGTCTCCAGATTGCATATCCGGGTTTTTACATGGACTCTCCCTCCCTAACATCAACTGTCTGCAGCGGGCTGATCTCGACGAACCCCTACAGTTGGAGGAGATCCATGCAGCTTTTTCTCAGATCGCCCGGAATAAGACCCCGGGCACTGATTGCATGCCAACAGAGCATAAATGCCACCTTCTCCACACGGACTTTCTAGAATTTATTGACTATGTTTATTGAAGCCAAGGACCATGGCGAACTCCTAGATTCCCTTCAGGAGGCCCTGATCGTGGTCCGACCTCAGCCCGGCTGTGATCCACTAGATGTTAGGTTGTATTGCCCCCTTTCCCTACTGAACCTGGATTGCAAGTTTTTGGGTAAAGTCTTGGCAAATTGCTTGCTTCCCATCATCCACATGCTTGTGCATGATGACCAGTCCGGTTCTATACTGAGTTGCAGCATGTTTGCCAATATTCGTCGATTACTACGCTTCATGCACAACACCCACCCAGATGCTTACAATCAAGTGGTCGTATCACTGGACATAGAGAAAGCCTTTGATACTCTGGGGTGGGATTTTCTCTTCTCGACTCTTACCGCTATAGGGTTTGGACCGGAGTTCTTAAGTTGGGCATGCACACTATATACAAACCCAATTGCAAGGGTGAAGACTGGCCAGGTGATATCAAACCGCCTTAGTATCCAACAGGGTACCCGCCAGTGTTGGCCGCTGTCTCCACTCATCTTTGCACTAGCCATGGAGCCTCTTGCTTGCCACATCCGGGGCAGTGCACGTCTGTGGGGTATCCCTGAACTGGGTACCCAACACGTCATTTCGCTATATGAGGATGATGCCTTGGTCTATTTTCCAGACGTTGAGGCTGCTCTCCCCGACCTCATGAGCCTGCTGGACGAGTTTGGCGGCACGTCGGAGTTGCGGGTGTACTGGCCAAAATCCTGCTAATTCCCTCTGGCACCGTGCCCGACGCCATGCAGAGCCGAGTTGATGAGTATAAGACTCCAGTTGTGCTACGATTCCTTCAAATACCTGGGAGTGCAGATTTATCATACATAGAGGAATCTCTGAGAGGGTAACCTTGACAGGGCAGTTGGCTCTATCCTCCAAACCATGTCCTTTTGGCAATCGCTACCTCTGTTTCCACTAGGTCGGGTGTCCATATCCAAAATGCTGGTGCTGCCTAGACTGTTGTACTTTTTTGCAGCCCTGCCAATCGTGAATCCACAGAGTTTCCTCTGGATGGTTAACGGCCTACTACTTCAACTGATATGGAGTGCCGATCGTCGCAGCGTTGCCCTGACCACGATCCAGCGTCCGCTTTTGAAGGGCTGGCTCGGGCCTTAATTTTGAACTTTATTACGCAGTGGAGCAGCTACAGTGACCAATGGCCTGGTTATGCACTGCTACTTACCCGGAGTTACCTCTTGTCCGAGCGGTGCTCAATGGCACAGGAATTTATACCTGGCTGGCTGACCCCTCTATCTGCCTTCAACAGGAAACAACATAGATGACAGGGTCCTGCACTTGCTGGCGCAGATTTGTGCACCTGAAAAATTTCAATCTCCCATATTTGCCATCAATTGCTGATTGGGACCTACCGACACTGCACGGAGAAATTCAGAGCACCGAGAGGGATCTTTGGAGGGAAGCGGGCATCAAGCAACAAGGGCACCTCTATATTGAGGTTGTTAGTATATCTTTCCAAGACATTATGGACACCTATGGTCTGCCTGCAGGCCAGTTCCTAACCTATTTTGCTATTCAATATGCGATGCGCATTGCCTGAGGCGGTGGAGAGGAGGAACCCCTTGCTTCAGCGGCACACGCCATGCTCTCACCATTCTCTACACAGCATTGCACATGACCCCAGTGGACCACGCAGTGGGTGCGCTGCCCATTGGAATGCAGTGTTACAGGCACTTCTGATGGGCGGGGCTTGGTCCAGGGTTCTACAGATGGTTGAGGTGTATCCCGGAACCCCAGGTTCAGATTTACTCAATTTAACTATGTACATCAGGCCTACCTCGCCCCTCACCCCATCAAGCGTATGCTCCTTATGCTTACCCCGCCTGCCCCCTATGTGCATTGCAGGAAGCAGGGTCCTATTATATGGTGTGGGATTGCCCAGTATTGCAACCAACTTGGCACATGGTAACCGCAACAGTGGTGGAAATGGCAACACGCACCCTCACTCCTACTCCCCCCTCCTGCCTACTAGGGCTACACCCTCGTAGAAAGGAAGACAAGCACTTGCACAGATTCATTGATCTTGCCTTTGTTCTGTTCAAATGTCAGGTGGCCATGGCTTGGAAGTCACCTGTGCCACCAGACCCTCAGCGATGGCTTCGTGACCTCCTGACATGGACTCAGGCAGAGGCTCATACCCTTCGGGGGCTCCGGATGCAGGGGATCTACTGCACCGGTGTACAGTGCAGGTGGACTTTCCTCCTTAATGTGGATGCCAAAAATTATACATGCCCACCTTGAAACCACATCTCCTCCAGATACGTCTTGAGCAGGACACGCTGATGGGCGCAGAACTGACTGCCTCTGATAAGCCATGTGAGGCCTATTTGGGTGAGTGGTCATACGATCACTACTTCCCATCATGTGCTCCTCAGGGTGTAGGGCCGCCCCCACCTGCATATGCCGCATCCCCGTCCCCCATTTCATCCTGAGATGGGCTCCTCTACCCCCTCCCTGTCCATTAGATGACATGTCTACGCACATTACCTGTATTTTCGCATATGGTGGGTGCCTTTCTGGTCTACCTCTCTACCCTCCTTTGAGGCTCGACTTTTTACCTCCTCCGTGCAGTCTCAGGAGCTTGTTTTCTTTGTTATGATGTTTTGCTTGAAATGATAGTGTTTATTATTGACAATTTCGAGGCGGACACCACTGTGCCGCTGATACTATAGCTTGATATGTGACTTTTACATGTACCGCATGTTGCAGCAGATCTCTGCCTCCTGCTCCGATTGTAGCAGCTGTCTCTTCATATGCATAACATTCAATAAACACATTTTTTTTTAAAGGAAAGGGGACAAGCAATTAAACTATTGGTCAAAATTAGATTTCTTGTTGTAACATGTGTCATGGGGTGCTTTTTATTGTCTGTTGATACCTTTTAACAGTTAAACTGAGATAATTTTATTGAATTGAGTGGAGTTTTCCATTTAATTCTCTATGAAGTTTTAGGTGATGTAAATTGCATTGGTTGGATGAATTGTGTTTTAATTGAATTTTGTATCGTGTTTTATACTGCATGTTTTGTTTCGTAATTTACTTACTACATTGTGTTGTTATATGGCCTGGTACTGCCTGTTGTTAAGAACTCTTGTTTAAAAGACTAATGTCTAAATAAGCATATGTTTTTGACTGACTTTTTAGCTAGGGATGATGTATGACTTCCTTTTGATTTTGCTGCTCATTTGGGACTCAGGATATTTTCTGATTTCCAACTCTGTATAATTTTGCATTTGAGAGCCTTCATGGTGATTCACTCTGTACTGCTCATTTTTGAACTTTGAAATAAAACCCGTAACGTTTATTGATATAGAACTCGATTATGGAGTTTGCCCCATTACTTATTTGATCTGTTCTACTCTTCTAATGGATGTTTAGGGGGTGCCTAATGGGCAATTCAAGCTATAAGAGAACCGAAAAGTTTTTGGGGTTTCTGAATTTTTAGGGTCTCTAAATTTTATGGTTTGGTTTTGCTCCCACAAATCTTTGTGGCAGAGCATTGTTGCACATTAAAGAGCTCCCCCTTATGCCAAAAGAGCCCTTCTCTTATCTTTAATGCCCAGTCGAGATTTTGCTGAGGAATCAGACTTGCAGTGCTGTTCCTGAATAATTTAGAGTGGAAGTATGAATAGGGCAGTATGTTTCTATGTGTTGTGAGTCTTGTGAGGTGTTTGTGAGATGGATTTTTATGCTGTATGCAAAGCATTTGAGTATGCAATGTTGGCCGCAATTGGTGATTTGATCACTGTTTTGCTGATGTATTATTCTTATTTGTGAATTTCATTTATAAAGAATTTGTTTTACATTCAGCGGGTTTGGTTATCAGATTTGTCGAAATACACGTTCTCTAGATAATGTGTTTTACTTGTCTGCACAAGGTAGTGTGTAGTGCAAGGCGCCACATGCACACAGATAAGGATCAACAGTTTTTCCTTTTTAGAATTGTGTGTTTAACTTGAGTTGGTGAACCTTGCTCCTTAGTACACAGGAGTTCAGCATTAGCCAGGTTGGATTGCCACTCGATAGGTTCCGACTAGAGTGAATTGTGGTTTGAAAACAGTACCAAAAGGTCGCTGCTCTTCTTATTTATTTCTACTGCTGGTGAATTTGTGTTGCTTTAATTGTGCCGAATTCCTTCCTATTTAGGTTTAGCAGACAATGGTTTACTCAGTGTAAATTAATTTAGAAAGGTTTTGCAATTGCTTTTTTTGTTCACCGAGAAGTTGTGCTGTGATTGGTTAGTCAGCCAGTGAGCCACGCTGGGACTGGTGAGATGTCATCACAAAGCCATGCTGTCATTAAAAAGTTGCTGACAGAACCTCGCTGTGATATGTTGACCTTTGACACACCCGCACTGGGATTGGTCAATGTTCGCTAGGTGTTTTGTGCCATGTTTGAGAGTGGTGTGAGCAAAAATAATGGGTGTTGTATTGAAAAAGCCTACAGTTTCTATTGTACTTGCAACTGAAGGTCATAATTTGCCTGCCAAGGGAATGCCTCCATACGAAATGATGACAGACTTTGGGTTCTATATGTGTGCCTGTTTTTTGACTGGCATGATTATACTGCTTCTGATAACGACGTACAGTTTCCTTTAGAAAGTACCTTTAAAATTAGAAAGCTAGATTTCCTGAGACAAACAATGTATGAAAGAAAGCTGTTGCCCAGACCCACCTAGTTTAAGAAATTAATCAAAAGGGATTGAAGTACCACCGAGAAGGAAAGAAAAAAAATTACTAAGCAAGTGAAGGGTTCGGTTAGACAGTGGTTTGAGAACATGTGTGATCGGAAGGAGAAATGTTGAATGAAAGTTATGATGGAAGGTGTGAGGGTTTTTCCTCCAATAATTAAAGAAACTTAAGATAAGAATACAACAGAGGAGTGGAGGGAACAGAAACATGATACAGATGAGGAGGATAATTTTATTATTGACCTTTTGAATTATAGATCTTCTCCATATACACAGGAAACTAATGCTGGTCCTAATAGAGTACCCGATGTGAGTGCAGAAGAAGATAGCACAGTTGTGGAGGCACAAAGATCACCCACAGATAAGGTTGGTGGTTTAATAGCGAGTGCCCCACCTAAAATTGCAATGTCATCGGTGCTGAACACCAGCATAGATACAACTGTTGTTTCTCAAACTCCAAAGAGATCCATCTATGATGGATATTACAGCTATATTATATCATAGAAGAGACTCTGAAAGAAAGAACCTTTATTGTTGGTCTATTGAAAATTGAATTTGATGAAATGTTATAAAGGACAATTGATTTAAATATACTATTGACATACATTGTTGATAAAATTAGGTATTTGATCAAAGAAGCAGCCAGATGTGCAAATGAAGCCCATGATAAATTAGAAAATTAGATTGTGCAGTTGATATCAGTAAGATGAAGCATGTGAGGAAGAATTATAAAATTAATTTCACACATGATGAGATAAAAGAATTGGGATGATAATTTTGAGAGCCTACATTAAAGAGTTAATTGAAAAGTCAAGGGAATACAGTGGTTTGAAGAAATAAAGAGAAAGATGGACAAGGCGGCCAGCAAGTAAAAAGAAGGTGAAAGAATCAGAGAGCAAGGTCAAAGTATCAGATATTGATTCGGAGGTGGGATCAGGAATAATTCTGGAATTTCCATTAAGAAAAGTACATGGAGGGAAATCTAGCACATGTGCCTTGGACGTGAGTTGATCTGCATGCTTTTACTACAAATTTTGCAAAACTAGGAGGGTGCTACAAGGAAGTTTGATGATTGACAACCATTTCACAGATATTGCGGACTGATTTAAATTCATTATTTGAGATTGTGATCCCTAGTGATTTGTGGTCTGAATGTAAGGCCGCTGTTGTATGGCCTACTGAGACAGCTACATTGTGCCCAAGTAATGCTCCTTCAGAGGCGGTAGGTAATAAATACAGACAGGAAATTAAACATTCGAAAAAGAAGGTGCCAGAAAAGGATATTAACTGGGCAAAGATTTTGAGAACTTCTCAAGAACTAAAGGAGTCAGTGCATGCTTATTATAGGAGGATCATGCAGATCTATAAGAGGCACAGTGGAGTTGATAATCCCAAGAAAGATGTCAGGTTTCATTTCTGTTTTCGTTGTGGGTTTTCGTCCAGAACTGTGTAGTCATATAGAAAAAGGTGAAATGTGCTGGTAAACAAAGACTATGGGGCTGATTCCGATTTCGGCCGGAAGGGCACCGAACGATGGCCGGAGCCCTTCCGACCAAATCGGAACGTGCCGGCCGGATTCCTTTCCGACCGAGCCATTCCGATAGGCTCGGTCGGAAAGGAATCTGACTCGAATTTCCGGATGGCTTCCGACGGTCTCGGAGAGCCCGTCTGCCGTCCGGAAATCCTTCAGTACTCCCCCGGCCGCCTCTGCACGACCGAGGGAGTACGATGGCAGTTTTTCACTGCCTTTTCGTGCCGGTCTTTCCGGCACGAAAAGGCAGTCGGAAACTGTCTTTGGGGGCCCCCAGTAGGGCCCCCATGGGTGCGAGGCTGCCGAATGGCGGCCTGGGGGCACCTATGGTGCCCCTCTGTTGATCCCTGCCCCCGGTGGCAGGCACCTTGGGGTGCCGGCCACAGGGTGCAGGGATGAACTGCACCCCTGCTTTTCACAATGCAAGCATGCATTCCGCTCGGAATGCATGCTCCCATTGTGAAGTATACGAGTGCGACCGAACAGGGTTCGGTCGCATCGTACTGCAGGGCCGTAACCGACGACAGCAGGTCGGTCGGTTACGGCTCCTGACCGATGTCGGACGGACCTGAGTCCGTCCGACATCGGAATCGGCCCCTAAGGCTAATATCTTGAAACTGCCAAAATACAGTAGTGATTGGTTTGATACAAAGCAAAGAAGATCAAGGAAAACCTGATGATTGTTCAAACAACACAATTTGAGAAGAATGCCTGAAGTAAGTTAATGGGTTCAGATATGGCATATGTTCAATCTAGAAATTCTGGAGTGCATAAAATGATTCAGAAGTAAGGCATGAGAATGGAGAATAGGCAAATGCGAATACAAGGTGGTGGAAAAGGGATGATGATGAACAATCCTGGACTGAATGCAAATGTTGAAACGTTGAAAAGAAATACTTCTTGTCAGTTGTGTGGTACACGTTGGCAATGGAAGTTGTAATGTAGGCAAAATCCAGATAGAATCCAGAATGAGTTTGTTCCACAGATGCACATAAATTCATTGTCCATGGTCCTGAGCCAATCAACTTCTTTGCCAGGTATGCATGATCAAAAAACTTTTTGCATGACAATGCCTTCAGCCCCAGTGTTGCAGCAAAATATTAAAAACAATGTTCCATTTAGTGCAGGGTGCCAAATGATTCTTCTCAGTTTTCTTCGGGAAGCAATTCACAATGGCGGTGCCTGAAAAGGGAGAAGTATAAAGCAAACACAAGGAGGTAATGGACGGAGCGCTGAAAGTTTTCAGACACTCACCCCCAGTCACAGATCTGGGTTGAATCTATCATCGTTCTTTAGCTCACTTCGCCTCCCAAGTTCTGATCCAGCTATATGCAAACCAGTCTTGACCCTTTTCCTCATGGGAACAGTCCAGCCCGAACTGCCAAGCCAGGTCTTCCCTGGACCGGAAACAAGCATCCTGGACCGGTTTCAGGGTAACACCCCTCGTCAACCAGGCTAGCTTGAATTCAGTGGCAAAGTGAGCAAGGGACCCATGTCTGGGCATACCCTGCCAACTTAGGACGAACCAAGCAAACAAAAGGAGATGATGTACGGACCGCTGAAACTTTTCAGACACTCGCCCCCAATCACAGATCTGGGTTGAATCCATCATCGTTCTTTAGCTCACTTCGCCACCGGAGTTCAGACCCAGCCATGTGCAAATCAGTCTTGAGGGAGGAGGATAGCCTACTTGGTCCCATCCTACAGTTAGACCAGAGTGCCACATACATTTATGGTGTAGTCAATGGCCACCCCATTTCATTTCTGATTGGTATGGGCAGGCTACCTGTTCTACAGTTTGTTCTGTGAATGTCTCAAGCTTACCCCTCCCTGGAAGTACAGTCCAAGTTGTAGGTATCAGTAATAAACAAATTGTTAATCAGGTTATAGCAAAGTTCCCAGTTGGGGAATAAACATCAGTTAATTTTGTGTGATTAAAGCAGTGTGAATCTATTGGGCAGGGGCTTGCTTTGCAAAATGGATTGTGTGATTTACTGCACGCCAGGTGGTAGTGTGATTAAAAAACAAGATGAGGATTCAGTGTTCAAAATTAAATCAGAAGATTTGAGGATTGAGTATTTTCCAGCTTTAACAAAAGGTAACCTACTCTGGATTTACGACATGCTGTCAAACAAAAGGTGTGGGATTTCTCTGGAAAAGAAATTGGACTAATAAAGAGTGCAGGGCCAGTTAAAATTAAAATAAAACTTACGCCATTTTCCCAAGAATTAAGGAATATAAACTTTCAAGAGCAGCAAAGGAAGGGATGAAGCCTGTTATTGAGAAAATGATTGAGCAAGGAATCCTTCGGGAAGTGCTTAGTATCCCTTACAATTCTCCAGTGATGGGGATAAAGAAATCTAGTGGGAAATGGTGCATTGCACAGGATCTTCAAAAGATTAATAAAATTGTTGTGTCATGTTGTCCTATGATTCCGAATCCAGCAGTGATTTGTTCCAAATTCCTTCAGATGCAGGATGGTATACATACATTGACTTATGCCAAGCAATTTCTCTGCATTTAGTTCCTCTTTGGCTTTCAATTTCAAAATAAAGTGCTAGTGTGGTGTAGAATCCCACAAGGGAATACATAAAATCATTCAATCTTTAGCCAGATTTTGAAGAAAGATCTGGAAAATTTGAAATTACCTTGTCATTCAGTGTTAATACAGTATATTGATGGTTTGTTGTTCACATTCAAAATAAGAGGACTGCAAACCTGATGCAGTTGTTTTGCTGAATCATTTAATTGACAGTGGCCATAAATGTTTCACACTAAACAGGCAGTATTGTAAAAAGAAGTAATTTATCTTGGTCACCATATTGAGAAAGGTATAAAGAAAGTATTAGAAGAACATGTTTGTGCAATTCTGATAATGAATCATGTTACCACCCAGAGAAAGGTGAGGATGTTCCTGAGAATTGTTCGCTACTGCTATCAGTGGAGCCCAAACTTTTCCTTGATGCCAAAGGTTAACATACAGTGACATACAAGATCTGGACACCATTTGAAAACGAGTGTTAAGAGGCATTCTAAATGTTGAGGGAGTTTATGCAATTGCCCATGTAATGCCTGACTATAATTTGACCTTCTATTTGTACTGTCACAGAAAGGGTGGGTGTGCATTGTCAATTCTTACCCAGAGACATGGTGGAATGATGAGGCCAATGGTCTACCTTTCAGCTCTATTGGATCCAGTAACAGTAAGTTGTCCTGGTTGCTTGAAATCAGTTGCAGCTATTTGTACTGCCATTGAACATGATGAAAGAATATTGGTGGGTCATACTCTACTTATGTATGTTCTACATTCAATTTGTTTTTTTACAGTTTAGAGAGTGCATTGACAATCAGCACTAGACATAACTCCTAGATCTTTGTTGTAAATATAGTTATGCCCTGTGCTGGGTATGCATTCTCCCGGTCACATTTGGGGATTATTGGTCTCCACTTCTTGTATGATATTGACAATACCAAACACATATAGTCGAGGAGTTTGTGGGAAACTTAACAAGGACTTTCTGCATTTTTTGCTTCATGTGTGAGACCAGCCTGAATAGATGACCTCTTGAGCCTCTGAGTGAGGTGCCTGCTGCTGCAGTTGTGGATTTCAGTTACCCAAGTGTTGGGAAGCTTTCCCTTAGTGAAGCAGATGGAGGTAGAATCTTTGATCCGTTTAGTCAAATCAGGATCACCCCTGGATCACATACCGGCAAAAACTACCACTTCTCTTGCCTGTCACCTGTCCCCCTTCATTGCACATCTCCTCAATCTCTCCCTGTGAGGAGGCCTGGTCCCTATGGAATGGAAAGCAGCACAGGTTATGCCTATCCGAAAGAACATCAAGGCCCCGCTAACTGAGCTCTCCAATCTCCGTCCTATCTCCCTCCTCCCTTTCCTGGGCAAGCTATTGGAGAAACACATAAACACACATCTCTCCAACCATGTCGAACGGACGGGTAGTCTTGATCCTTCTCAATCAGGCTTTCGCCCTAAATACAGCACAGAATCGGCTCTACTAGCGGTCACCGACAATATCAGGATGACCCTAGATAGAGGCCATTCCACGATTCTGGTGCTGTTGGACCTATCCGCCGCGTTCGACACGGTTTCCCATAAGATTTTGCTCAGGAGACTGGAGGAGATTGGACTTAGAGATTTGGCTCTCCAGTGGCTGACGAGTTTTCTTTCTTCTCGTTCACAGGCGGTTAACCTTGGTCCGTATCGTTCTGCTGTAACAGAGTTGTCCAAGGGAGTACCACAGGGCTCTTGTCTGAGCCCGACTTTGTTTAACATCTATGTGGCTCCCTTGGCCAATCTGTTAAGGAGTAGCAGGTTTATCCCCGTCTCCTATGCTGACGATACCCAGCTGCTTTTTCCATTTACAAAATTCACTCCTTCAGTGCAGGCCACTTTCTCTCTGGGAATGAGCAGTATCTCACAGTGGATGAGGAGCAACTTTCTTCAGTGCAATGTGGGAAAGACGGAAATCATGCTCTTCGGGGAAGCTCAACTACTGTGGACCCCCGATTGGTGGCCCACGGACTTAGGCACCCCCCCGTTCCAAAAACTTGTGTAAAAAATGTAGGTGTTCGCCTGGAGCAGACCCTTACCATGAAGGAGCATGCCGCACAGACAGCTGGCTCTTGTTTTCATGTGTTGGGCCTACTGCATCGCATCCTCCCCTTGCTTCCTGATTCATCTAGGAAGACGTTAACCCAGGCGCTTGTTTTAAGTCGACTGGATTATTGTAACAGTCTACTGTTGTCCGCCAACGAGGCTGCTCTTAACAGACTGCAGGTTGTCCAGAACATGGTGGCACGCCTGATCCTGAATGCACCGCCTAGGACAGCCTCCCAGCCTCTGCTCTACCAGCTCCACTGGCTCCCAATACGGGAACGAGTACAGTTTAAAGTCTGCTGTACCATACATAAGGCCTTGTCCAATTCTGGCCTTAGCTATCTTGTGGATAAATTTATTCCCTATACACCTCGGCGGTCTCTCCGCTCAGGATCCAAATCCTTCCTCGCAGTGCCTAGAATTAAACGGGCCAGACAAGGTGGGAAAGCCTTATCCTATCTAGGCCCCTGTTACTGGAATAAGCTCCCTGTGCAACTAAGACAGTGCACGGAACATCTCCATTTCAGGAAACAGCTCAAGACCCTCCTCTTTCGCTTCTGATTTCTAGCAGACAGGCTTCCCACAGGTGGCCCGTCCTGAGCGCAGAGATACCCCTTTGGGGGTCGATTCTGGCGCTTTATAAATAAATAAATAAATACTCTGGGCAAAGTTTATAAGGTAGATATCTGTTTTAGGTCCCACACGCTTGGCCCTATTTGTTTGGAAAATGCAATGCAACATTTCGCCCAATAGATGTTTCATAAACCCGTTACACTGGGTTTATTAGGTGGATGTAAAAAAGAGTGTTTAACGAGTTGTATTAATTTTGGCCCTGGTACATGGCATATGATTAGGGCTTACGTTATATGGATAATTGTAGAGACGTGTATAGAATTGGCTATGGGTTGGACCACGGGACCGTGTTTCATTGCGTTACTTAGACTTCGCAATGCCAGGGCTGTCACGGAGGAACCTGTTGACCAAAGTTTGATTGTTAACTGCCACAAGGATTTAAAATTACATTACTGTGTGTTGGGGCACTCTGGAAGGACCGTGGGGTTTGCTCATGCATGCTTCATTTTCCCTTAGGACCCTGAGTCCGTGAAATAAGTAGTGTCCCTAACCTAGACAGTGTCTAGTGTGTTTAGGATGATTTTTGAGGATGATTATGACTTTATATATTCTTGAGGTTACAGTGGACTTTATTCTTTGCGCTTCACGGAAGTATTTTCTGATAACATCAGTGGATCGATTTTATTGGTAAGACCATGTTTGGTCAGTGTGGGCTTTCACTTTGGATATTTGTATAGTGTGTTTTATACACATTCTAAATGATGTTTTCTTTTGGGGTTATGTACACTCTTTCTCCTTTTTGATTTGTGCAATGCAGGATAAAGCTGCATCGCCCTGTAGTGCAGGGCCACACCTATGCTTGCATACATTTAATTCTTGCTGTGTTGCTTCTAACTCCTCCCCCCATTTTTCTTTCTTTTCTTCTTGATTTTTCCTTTTCTACCTTTTCCTAAGATTTTGGTTTCAGAAACAATTGTTTTTGCGATTTAGGGGTCCTTTGTTATGTATGTCTTGGCTACTTTCCTTTTCCTTTTTAGGTCGAGCATTCAAGACCTCTTGTATACTTTGGTATACTTCTATGTGGGGTTATATCCCACCCACTGCTTTGTTTCAGTGTCCTTTACAAATCCGTGCTTGCTAGTGGTCAATCCTTTCTATTTGCCCAGGCGGCACAAGTTTTGGGGCGGCAGCCGGCCCCCCTTCCCCCGGTCTTACCAGCGGCCGTCGCGGCCGCAAGAATCGCCCGCCAACACCACCCCCCCGCTCTTCTATCACTTTGCCGAGGGCGGCAAAACGCAGGGGCCGCCACGGGCAGCCTAGGGCCAAGCTACGCCCCTGCACGGAGCAGGACCTCATTATTTGCAGACCTCCACTTGTCCCATTATAGCAACTGGAAAAGGAACTACTTTTTTCTTTGTCTGAGAGATGCACATGAGCACTAGATGTTTTCAGTCACTCCAGCTCCCACTTATGTTTCTGTAAACAGGGCTCTAATTCTTTATCTCCACACATTTGCTGTGCATTCAAAGCTGTTCCCTACCTAACATAGACCGCTGTTTACATTTCTTTCTGTAACTTCATAGAGAGAGAACCGTAATTAGGAGATCAATAATGGCTGCTGCTCACTCCTCTGGCTAGTAGTATTTGCGCATGCTGACAGTCCCTGCCCCTTTACCTCCCACTTCTAGGGCTACGATTTATGCACCCACTTCTGTCTACCCCTGCTACCTCACCACTTCCCCCACTGCTGCAGGTGATACCGCCCCCCCCTCCCCCAGCTTGCCACATCCTTGAATTAACATGTTGTGGTCTTAAGGAAACCTTTCTCATATTCCTGGGTCCAGTCCCACCATCTGGACTCAGCTGCGCTCGATGGTTGGCTGGTGCACTACAACGGTAGTCACGTCAGATGGCATCTCGTGACTGCAACATTGTCTATTTATTTGCAGAGACTGGACTTAAGTCACTGATAGGCAAGCGGGCGGCAGTTATGTTTAAAGGTTCCGTTTTGCAGCCCGCCGCTGCTTGCACTGCTGCCACTGCCTCTCTCATGAGGCCCTGTGACCGGACCGGGCTGCTGGAGACTTGTCATCACGGACGACGGGTGACAGTGACTCTGAGGTCTTTAATGCGACAGGCTTCTTGAAAATATATTTAATTTTACAGCACCAGCCTGAGCCTAAATTCACTACTCTCCTCAAGCTGGAAGGCTGCCGTGGTGCCACATCCGGCTGGGCATCTGCTCTCCACTCTCAGCTGACAGGGACTGATGGGGGACCGGCTGCCAGAGTGAGACTCGTCACCGCCGTGGCTCACAGTCAGGTCTCTAATCCTGCAATATATTTCATTTGCAGCATCAGCTTGAGCCTGTACTTCACTGCTCTCCTGAAGTGGTGCTGCGGTGGGCTGGGCACTCCTACACCCCTTTGTTTCTTGCACCCACCCGTCCCTCCATTGCAAGCCCGCCTAGTTTCTTTAGTGTTTAAGGAACTGCAAAGCAGTTCAGCAGTTGTATACACTTCTTCACCGGTGACCTTATAAAGTTGGTCGCCCAACAAAAACGTTATCTACGAATGTTTACTAAACTCTCTCTTTGGCGTCTAGCATGATCCAACTGTACAGTCAATATGATATGCAGCGTTGCATTATTATTTGCAATGCCAATAGGTCAAACTTTCAGTAATGCAAGACCTATTGCATTGCAAATGCTTGTGTTCCTTTTGTTCTTCCTTCTTGATGGATGTGTGGCCTGTTTAAGTTGGTTATTTTTTGTTAAATGTAAATTGTTTTGTTAAATGTATATGTATTTGGTTCAATGTTATGTCTCTAAGCCAACATTTCTCTGTTTTAAATTGTCTTATGAATGCAGAAGATTTAAAAAAAAAATTGTATTTGCATTTTTTGGTAAACAAACAAATATGCTCGTAGCAAGTTGGTAATATGTGGAAAAACTGCTTTCTAAAGACTGACCTTAAGGTGGTGTTTTTTATGCTTATGTCTCATTTCCTTTTGTGATTAGTTTTATATATATATATGTGCTTTTGTGATTTGTTATATGTATGTTGTTTATGATTGCAGCCCTGAGGAAGCCTTTGTAAGGTGAAGCGTGTTGGCTGTGCTGTCTGAAAACCGTAATAAAGAAACAACTATATTTACAACAAAGATTTAAGAGTTATGTCTAGTGCTGATTGTCAATGCACTTACAAGTGTTTGTTGCCTCTCTAATTTGTAAAACAATTGTTTTGATTTATGGCCAATGAGCAGCTGGCCATTTGAGGTACGCATCAGGGATATGTTGATACAGTGTTTACTTCAGGTGGTGCGGCATTGGGTTCCCTGGCTGCTGTTTGTTTGTTCCGTATGTTCAACATTCAGTTGAGATTCTGTTAACATGAACAAGGACTCAGCACATTATTAAAGATTAGACTAACTAGGTATAAGTTAGTTATTCTTGCAGCAGAAAACATTTCAATTAAAAGGTGTCATTCACTGAACCCAGCAACACTGCTTCCGATTCCGCACAAACGTTGTGATGGCAGGGACAGTGATGAAACTGAGGAATGAAGACAATGAGAGTCAAGATGACTGTATTGGGGGTTAACCAAATTATGTAGCAAACCAAGACCTGATATAAAAGAGACTCCTTTGGAAATGGCTGATCTGACTCTATTTGTTGATGGTACTTGTTTGAGAGAACAATATGGAGCTTTGAAGGCTGGCTATGCAGTATGCTCGATTTCAGAAATTCTTGAAGTATCTTATCTGCTGAATGAAACTTCACCTCAAGTAGAAGAATTGGTTGTGCTGAAAAGAGCTTTCTGCCTGTCAGGAAATTTGAATGTGA
The DNA here is from genome assembly GCA_963921515.1 of Calotriton arnoldi. NCBI lineage: Eukaryota > Metazoa > Chordata > Amphibia > Caudata > Salamandridae > Calotriton > Calotriton arnoldi. The sequence continues at coordinate 211,678 of CAWUFW010013211.1, forward strand.
CAATCTATACAGACAGCCAACATGGCTTTTGTGGGGTGCATGATTTTGGGCAACTGTGGTCACAGAGAAGTTACATGACATCTTCTGGAGCTTCCATAAAGAACAGTCTCTCTACAGTTGATCTCTTGAAGGCAATCTAGCACCAAAAAAGATTACTGTGGTTGAAGTGCTGTAAGAAATTGAGTTAATGGGTGAGGGGCGGTGAAACCCTTCTCAAACAGCAACCACAATCCTTGTCAGTGTGAAGTCACAAGCAAACCCCAATTTAACCTGTACTCAATCCTCTGGTAGCTTGGCACTGAGCAGCCAGGCTCAACTTAGAGGCAATGTGTAAAGTGTTTGTGCGACACTTCAAACAGTTATAACATGACAACACAAGACAAAAAGGATCCCACACCAAGATAACAAAATGGAGTAGATTTTAATAAATAAAACAAGACCTAAACAAGAAAAATCCAATCAGTAGATCCACAGATAAGCTTTTGCGACAACAGGAGAAAGTCACAAGTTCAGGCTGACTGCAATGGAGCACGGGTCGGATGCAGGGGCCAGGTTAGTCCAGGGGAAAAGTTAACTTCTCAGTGCAAAGTGTCCCATTGCGGTGGGGGGGCCGCGAGGAGCGGGAAAGCGATCCGGACTGTCGTCGATGTAGCATGAAGAGCAGGCCTGTGCTACTGTAGGGCAAATATCCTGTTGTCATCGCGATTTGTCTGGCCGGTGCTTTATGATGCCGCTCTCCATGAGTGGTTGATGTTGTAGTGCGAAGGGTCAGGCTGACCGTACTTTTTTCCGGTGGGCTGGGAAGATCCCTAAAACTTCATTTCAGCATCTCTGAGGGCACACCTAGGATCCAAGACCTGAGGGGCACCACTTGGGGGTCATGGGCTTGCACCAGCTGGATCTGGATGCTGGTTCAGTTTGTTGGGAGCCTGTTATGTCCCTGTGGCTCTAAACAAGATGCCAGAAGACTAGCCCTTGGAGTCACTCTGAGAGTCCTGGGTTCAAGTGCAGTTCTATATCCCTCTGACTCAGGCAAGAGGGCAACAGGGCAGCAGTCCAGCAAGGCAGTAGTCCAGCAGGGCAGCAGTCCAGGAGAGTGGAAGTCCTTTCAGCAGCACAGCAGTCCTTCTTCATGGCAGAGTCTCCTCAAGTCCACAAGTACACCGAAGAGATGGTCTTTGTGGTCCAATATTTCTACCAGGTTACTCCTTTGAAATGGGAGAAGCTTGTAGACGTTTCCCAAGAAGTGCACAGGTTTTTTGCCTCCCCTGCCCAGGCTCCAGACTAACTACAGGGGGTATGTAGCCATTTATGTGGAGGCAGGAACACAGACTATTTCAAGTATAAGTAGGGCTGTGCCCAGCTGTACCCTTCCATCCTGCCAGGGATGGCCCACCTAGGCACGTCTAAGCTCTCTATTGTGTGTGGCAGTCTAGGAGGAATACACAAAGTCCAGCTGTCAGCAATATCCAATCATATGACCCATATGCCGCACTGCGGTGATGCATTGGTTTTTCAGCTGCACAGCGGTGCTGTCAGGAAAAACAGGCGCTGAAGGTCGATGCGTGGATTTTCTTCAGTCCTTTTTAGCAAAACCACCTCAAAGAGCCCAGAACCGGAATTGGCATCCCTTGGCAGGCCAGAACTCCCAGCAGAGGAGTTCAGGAGCTGCAGATGAAGTCTTTGATGGCCCTGAGACGTCTTAACAGGAGGCAAGCACACACAAGCACTTGGAGAACCTTGGCAAACAGGATACAGAAAGAAAAGTCCAGTCCTTTCACTGCCCAAGACAGAAGCAGCAAGCAGTAGGCCAGCACAAGACAGCAACAAGCAGAGTGGCAGTTCCCCTCCTACAGCTTCTCCAGCTGTTCTTGGCTGAATCTCCTCTTAGTTCAGAACTGTTCTGAAGTTATGGTGTCACAGCTGCAGTACTTATACCAGTTTTCTACAAACTTCAAAGGAACGTCTTTGTAGTGCACAAGACCTTGCCTTTCCCTGCCCTGGATCCAGCCACACTACAGGGGGGTGGAGACAGCTTTGTGTGAGGACAGGCATAGCCCTATTCAGATTTGGTGACAACTCCTCCCCCTACTCTACTCAGGAAGACCCATCAGCCGGGTGAAGGGTCATTGGAATATACAGGGCACACCTCAGCTCCCATTGTGTGAATGTCTACAGTGAATGCGCAAACAACCCAACTGTCAGTCTAAATCAGATGTGGATTCCACAGGCAGGCAGAGGCAAAGGATGTTAAAGTGCCATTTTCAAACACGCAATTTAAAAACCAACTTCACCAGAAGAAGTAGTTTTAAATTTTGAGATCAGGATAACGAAACTCCAAATCTCTATCTCTTCTCAATTGGAAGTTACACTAATAAAAGGTTACAAGGCAGCTCCAATGATAACCTATGGGAGAGATAGTCCTTGCAATAGTAAAAAGTGAAATTGGCAGTCTTTCACTATCAGGACATATCAAACACACCCGTACATGTCCTACCTTTCACATATGCTGCACCCTGCCCATGGAGCTACCTTGGGCCTACCATAGGGGTACTCTACATGTAGAAAAAGGGAATGTTTGGGCCTGGCTAGTGGGTGCCTTTGCCAGGTTGACATGGCAGTTTAAAACTGCACTTAAAGACACTGCTGTGGCAGGCCTGGGACACGTTTGCAGGGCTACTTATGTGGGTGCCACAACCAGTGCTGCAGGCCCACTAGTAGCATTTGAATTACAGGCCCTGGGTACACACAGTGCACTTTACTAGGGTCTTACCAGTAAATCAAATATGCCAATCGTGGATAACCAGTCACAATCACAATTTACAGAGGGAGCACTAGCACTTTAGCACTGATCAGCAATGGTAAAGTGCCCAGAGTTCTAAAACCAGCAAATATGGAATGCAGCACACAGTCAAAAATAGGAGGTCAAAAGCAAAAAAGATAGAGGAGAAACTCGCCAAAGATGCTAGGTACAACAATAAAGATTTGTAAGTTACCTCTGAAAAGAAATATATTTTCCATGATTCTGCTCCATCCAGTTTCTTTTCTTCTATTATTGGGCACTGGACCTTGATTTATAACTTTCATTTGTGTCTGAAATGTCTTTTTTGGTCAAAATATCTTTTAGGTTGCTTTTTTCTTGAATGTCTTACGACTATTTCATGATGACATTTATGCTAAAATGGTACATGAGTACTCAGACATAATGAAGGTTAAAAATTGTTTCTTTTGCACTTTCTTCTTCTACAGGTGAGAGCGTTACTGACACGCAGTTTCCAATTTTGTATAGTCTATTATCTACTGTGTTTGTTCCTATATTTAATAACAATTAATTTTGGTCTCCTTACCAGTCGGATTTCAGTGTGTCGCTGGCGAATTTGCATATTTCAGAAAATGCAGAGCCTGACAATGGTATTAAATAGTTTTAAAAATGATTGCACAAACTTTGCATGAAATGAAAACTATTAAACAGGGTGTGTGTGGTTTGAGTAAAGAAGAACATGATTGTTACAGAATACAATGAGAGAAGAATGAAGATTGAATTTTGAAATAAAACCCTTTAACTTTGTTTGATCTAGAACTCAATTATTAAGTAGGCCCCAATACTTATTTGAACTGTTTTACTATGCTAATTAATGTTTAGGGGTTGCCTTGACATGCAATTCAATCTGTGGAAGAACTGGCAAGGTAAATATTAAGGGTATCTGAATTTTTGGGGTAGCTAAATTATGGGGCACGGTTTTGCTCCCATAGAGGCATAGGCATGTTAATATGTGAATGAAAGGTTGAGTATCCTGTAGCATACATCTCACTTTAACAACAAGGTGGTGGTCTTACCACTGAACCTCGTCCTCATGGCAATGTCATTCACCACTAAATTCTATAGAAAAAAACAAGGCCTGTAAATTTGGTTAGAGAGTGTTGGACCTGGCCCTTTTTTCAGGGTTACTCCAAGATATTTTGACTTATCTTGCTGAATCCGTTTTTGTGGGCATTAGGATTCTGTGCACTTTCCCCTGCTAACTTGTAGTAACGTGCATGTGCATTCTCTCTACAACATGGTACAACTGGCATATGCCTGATTGGTACATTTAATTTACCTGTATGTTCCTACAAAATGGTACTACATGTACCCAGGGCCTGTAAATCAAATGATATTAGTAAGTAGCACCACTCATTGTGCCACCCACTTAAGTAGCCTCTTAAACATGTCTCAGGCCTGCCACTGCAGCCTGTAGTGCAGTTTTATGTGGCCATTTCGACCTGGCAGAATAAGCCTTTTGCCAGACCTAAACCCTTTTTAATAATTATGTCACCCCTAAGGTAGGCCCTAAAGGTTCCAAAGGCAGGGTACTGTGTATTTAAAAAGTAGGACATGTGCACTCAAGCTTTACATGTCCTGGCAGTGAAAAACTCCTAAAGTAATTTTCCACTAACACTGGATTACCATATTACATTTAATAAGAGCTGACTCCAGATGGGGAGCAGATAGAGATATGCGGTGTATGCTCAAATGAATTGTAGTTTAAAATCCTCTTTAATTGTGAAGTCGGATATTAGGTAACAATTCTGAAAATGCCACTTTTAGAAAGTTGGTATTTTCCCATTTCAGCACACTATATAGGCCTGATTTCGATGTCGGGCGAAATTCGACAACGACTTGGTCCTGGGACCGACCGCCAGCCAGTCGGCCGTCCCGACCGCCTCATTAGGATTCGACTGAACACTGTTTGTTCGCATTCCTACATTTCACTATGGGAGCATGCTTTACGGCCGTAAACCGGCCATAATGCATGCTCCCATAGTGAAATGGGAGGTGTGGTTCATCACTGCATCCTGTGGCAGGCACGGGGAGCAGGGACTCGGCCTCCAACCAGAGGCTGTGTACCAAAGGGGGCCCTGCTGGGGGGCCCCAAAGACGCTTTCTGACAGGCCGGCATGGAAACCATGTTGAAAACCGTGCATTGGAATCTCAAGGGCGGAAAGGCCTGCCCTTGAGATTACTGGCCGGCTTCCGACTGGCAGACGGGCTCTCCGAGCCCATCGGAAGCCAGCCGGAATGACTGGCCGGTTTACTTTCCGACCGCCTATATCTTGTTAAAGGCAGTCAGAAATGGAACCGAGGAGCCCATTACGATGCGGCTCAAAAGGCTCCGGCCGTCGGTCGGAGCCTTCTGAACCGCATCATAATCGGCCCCTAAGTATTTCCTCAAGTGTCCTGGGTCACATGACTGTGTATGGTCCGGCTAATGAGGTTTGGGTATTCCTTCTAGGCAGAGAGCCAAAGGGGGCTCAGGTGTGGACAGGATAGGCCATCCTGGCAGAATCGCTGGGGACAGGACTGTATCCACCCCCACTTACACTTCAAAGGACTTTGCCTACAGCACACTTAAAGGAACCTGGCTGACACTAACCCTGCCCTGTGTTTTGTCACACCAGACAGTTTGGAGCTTTGACTAGGGAAAGGGGAAGAATTTTCCAGAACCAGTGTTGAGGTAGGACAGGTAGTCTCCAGACACAAAGGCTGGCACCAGGTATAAATATTTGACCTCCAGAGCTACTGATGAGAATAATCCTGGACCTATGAAAGTTACAGTCCCTGCTGCCTGAGGACTGCCTTGCTGTCTGAGAAGGAAGATTGGTCATGCTTGCCTTCATTCCATGCTACCCGGAGTCATTGCAAGAGTTCAGTTGGCTGAACTCCTGTGTGAGCTACAGGGACACAACAAGCTTCAGAGGTGTGGTGCAGCGGCCAGGGCAGCTGACTTCGGAGCACAGGGTTCACGGTTCGATCCCTGGCTCCGGCGGCAGCTCAGCTCAGCACCATGTGACTCTGGGCAATAACTCACTTAATTTCCACGATGGCCCCCAGCGCCTTGAGACCCGTAAGGGTGAGTAGTTCGCGCTTTACAAATACGGATTTAGATTTAGATTTAGGCCTCCTTGCAACGGACTATTGACCTGGTGCAACTGCAACTGCACCTGCCTAAGCCCTGCTGGCATCTACTGGAGTAAGTCCCTGATCTCCAAGAGATGCCTCCCCAGGTCCTGGACCCTTGGTTGGCATCCGAGTGTACTCCTCCTAAAGTAAAGGTGAAAATCCTGAAGTTTGGGCTCGTTTGTGCCAAAACTCTGCTGCCTGCAACCATCACCAGCACATAGCTCCAGTGAAACCTGCTCTTTGCGCTGACCACTGTTTGTGGTGACCAGAAATAGAAAGCCTGCGCTTCACACTACAGCAATGACAGCCTGTAATGACTGCCAAGGTAAAGCTATAGCAACAATTGTCTGCGATGCCCGACCACTTCTTCATGCTACAGCGACGAATGTCCATGACGCCCGACCTACACTTCATACTACAGTGATGACCACCCCTGATGCTCAGCCTGCTCTTCACGTCCTCCTCCAATGTGTACAGGACTCTTCGCACCACACTTAGAAGGTAACTGTTCACCAGGGCTAACCTGGTCCTGGTATCCGACCTGGGGTCCATCTTGGTCGGCCTGAACTATGACTTTCCCGTGGTCTAGCACAACCAAACAGACTCTTCAGCATTTCACGATCTGCAAATTTATCACAAAATCAGCTGAGGAGCACAATGACCACAATATTTATCTTTTCGGCTGCAAAACATCAGGCCGTCACGTTCACAGCTTGCATTCTCAGCATTCATGCGCGCACCTCACAGAACGAACTGGAATGCAATGCTGTTGAAAGAAAGACGAGAAAACGAAATCAGCATTTCACTGGCAAACTCTGTAAAGTGGCGTTAATGTGTTTGAACATAACCAATCTGGACACTTTGTCCTGTTTTGTTTATTTTGATGGCATTTGGAAAATAAAAAAGTCTTCTTTTTTTCTCTCTGTCCAGAGGTTGCACTTTGGAAGGGGAAAATATCCAAAAAGGACATTTCCAGCAATGTGTTTTTCTTCTCTTTTGGATCCATTTCACAGGGGAACGAATGAAAGAAAGGAGAGTAAAAAGAGGGTAAGACCTGTTTCTTAAATCACAGTTTTCGGCAGGTGAGGAGCAGCCAGATAGAGACAGAATGAGGGGAAAGAAAAAGAGAGAGAGAGAGAGAGAGAGTGAGCTGCCAGTGGCCTCGGTGACAAATTGACAAATGTGAGCTGCAAGGTACAAGTATCGCAGTAAGTTTAAGGCATGGTTTTGTGTCACTGCCAAGCAGTCTTTAGGGTACTTGTGGTTCATTTAAGAGTTATTTGCATAAACCTGCCTCAAGCTGTCCCTAAAATACACAGGTGATTCACCCCCTGCCCGAGACACCTGACTGCTCTGTCTCTTAACCTCTCTGTGTGCATGTCTGTCATCTCGCCTCCTGAGAGCACTGACTTTGCATAGTGGTAAAAAGTTAAAAATCTGCAATTAGATGGAGCTGTTGTTTATTGCACCCTTTTGTTTTAATATTAGTTTATAATGTAAAGCCTGTAGCAAAAGCATTTGGTTAACTAGACACACAACAGAGAAACAACCTGTGTTTGTTCTCTAAATCATCGCAGTTGAAAATTTGGATAAAAACGCAGACAGCAAGCCTCTGCTGTGACTCACATATTCCTAGCATATTCCTTTAATATTATCTAGGTTTTCTGAGGTCGCACAGTGACAAACTCCCACCAAAAGTCACCTTGGCTGCAGAAGGTGAGCCGTACCTGCAGAAGATGAATATACCTGGCAAGATATTGTCAAACATTTCAGGCTCTTAAGAAAATGTATCTAACCGCTCAACCTAAATACAAATAAGTTTAGTGAAGGACCCTGAAACCTCTAACTGTTGAAATCATTCTGGCTTTGCCACATCATCGAAAGGTTATTGAATGGCAGACTCCAGAATTAGTCTGGGAATCAGACGGGATATCAGTGGAGCAGCGTAATTTAGGCTCCATCACGGCATTTGTCAACCTTTTGTGGTCTGCCATGTATTTTGACCATCACCAAGTCCACTGACAGTGCTTCATGTTTTCCTTGACACACATTTCCCATCAGAGCAACAGGCTCTGCTTGCAAGGAGGTGGGTCCAAACTAAACCAGTAACCACAGAGGAGGGTGACAACTGCACTCTCTAATCACATTATATGAAGACCAGGGTCGGACTGGGACAGAAAATAGTACAGGCACCAAAATAAAAGTGGCCCCAACAGTGCATCAGGTAGCTAAGAAAGTGGCCCACATTGGCCAATAGGGCAGTTTTGGACTTTTGGAAAAACTATAGGTGTTTTGTAATGTTGGCATGCATTTGTGTTTGCTACAAGCAATGTTTGGGGTAATATCAGTAAAATCAACAGTAAAAACCTCCACACCTGACCATAAAACAGGCTCACGAACCTCCAAAAAACCATCCCACACACTGTCTTATCAGACCAGCCCCTCAAGCACTGCATGATTGCCCTATAGGCCAGTCCAACCCTATTGGATACTGATATATAGTTGAACTTAACTTGATAGTTTAGGAGCACAAACCATTTTTCCTGTACCACTAGTGAGAAAAAAGTCTACAGCCCCCAAAAGTCTGGCAAGCACCTGGTAAATGGGTTCCCTTATGTAACATCTTTATTATGTTCTTCAAGGTTCTTGCATACAGCACACAATGGTGGTCCCATGCCAGTTATCTTGTCACTGGAGTAGCCCCTGGGTGCACCTTAGATACCTTGCTGAAATTTCACCTTTTCTGGTGTTTTTATTTTATTATATTTAGTTTTGTGTGACCCCTACAGAATATCTCACGGAGAGCTAAACAAGAGTTCTTATACAAAAAATAAAACATCCACAATAAAGTGAAGATGCAAATTTAAACAACAAATAAAAACACATAACTGACCTTAGATCCCCAAACCCTTATCATACTTGCTCTTCTACTATCCTACAAGGAAACACCTGCCGCTTCCAGTCCCCCTGACAAGGAAGGCGAAAACAAAATAGATACGGTCTCAATCAACACGAACAGAACGTCCACACGCAGAAACAGAAGGGTAAACAGCAGCAACCTAAAACGAGTACCCTTATCCACCCCAACCCACAACATAACATTGGGGAACTCCGCTTCTCTGCTTTCTGGTCTCCTACTTAACTGCCAACCAGCAGTGAAGCATGCCTTTGACATTGCCAAACTCATCCTGAGTCAAGAAATTGATGTGGCAATCTTAACAGAATCATGGCTCAAGGAAGCATCATCGCCCTGCATGGATTTATTGGTTCCTCCAAACTACAGCATTGTAAGGCTTGACAGACAAATAAAAAAAGGGGGGGTATCACTTGCATCCATTGCTCTGACCTCTCCGTTACCCAGCTCCGCTCCGACCCTCTTGACTCCTGCAAAAATCTCTCACTCTCCATAAATAATGACTCTAACCAATTGTGCAAACTGCACACCTTCTACCACCCCCCGGGTAAGAATGACCCATTCATCGACCACCTCATGGAAATCCTTACAGCAAATGCCTCCCCCCTACTCCAATGATATATTCCTAGGAGACTTTGATATTCACTGGAACGACCTCAATGACGTGCAGGACAACATCCTTAAAGACTTCCTAACAGACCAATCACTTACTCAAGCCTGCACTCTACAAACTCACTCGAAAGGCTCCACGATGGACTGGATCATCTCAAAGGAAATGGCGACCAGGCTAACCTCAATTGCTCCTTGTGACTGGTCATACCACCACGCTATTTCCTTCCAAATACCGGGTGTACTTAAGAAAAGATCAGTGCAAGCTCACTGGACTACCTTCAACTTATATGACGACCATATCATATTGAAAATTCTATCGTCCATGAAACCGAACAACCATTTCAATGACCCGCTATAGCCAACTGCTTATCCGCAGCCAACCAATTTATCATACCCATCTGGACCACAATAATCAACACTTCCCTAATGCAAGGGTCCATACCAGACTCTCTAAAAGCTGGTCAAGTCATCCCCATTTTAAAAATACCCAAACTGAATCCTGCTGAACCGGCCAATTTCAGACCAATATCTAATATTCCTCTTCTAGCGAAATTACTTGAGAAATGTGTGCAACAACAACTTAGCCAACACATCGCCACATTCAACCTGCTAGGCGAATGCCAATCTGGTTTCAGGCCAGATCACAGTACTGAAACTACTATTCTCCATATAATGGATGACGCCCTCCAAGCTCTAGACCAAGGCAAAACCGGTCTCTTAATTCTTTTGGATCTATCATCGGCGTTCAACACAGTTAACCATGAGAAGCTACTAGAACGTCTGGAAAATAGGATGGGACTAGGGGGATCCATTCTCGAATGGTTCAAATCCTTCCTACAGAACTGCTCCCAAAGATTCTTAGTTAATCATAATCTATCCTCCCCATCCCCGATTACGATTGGTGTCCCCCAAAGTTCAACTCTCTCCCCAACTCTTTTTAACCTCTATCTGGAACCATTAGTGGAAATTCTACGTATCGCCAACATCTCTTTCCACATGTACGCAGACGACACTCAGATCTACATCAAAATTTCATCCCTAGAGGAGATCAAAACAATGAACGAGGCTCTAAAGCTGACTGTTCAATGGTTTGCTAGCAACCAGCTCAAACTTAATGGGCAAAAAACTGAATTCCTACTAATTTCCCCTCCTGAAAGCTCCACTGACATACTTGAATGGACCAATTCGAACACCATGCTGAACTGCACCCCGACCATAGTGGATTCAGCCAAATCACTAGGAATAACACTGGACAAAAATCTGAATATTCGAGCCCACATAAACACATTGGCCAAAAATGCCAGGTTTCAGCTGAGCTACCTGGGAAATCTAAAACCATTCCTAGATACATTGGACCGTAAAATGGCAGTACAGACATTAGTTATCTCTAGGATCTAATATGGACGCTTAACCTTCTCTGGCCTACCCAAGATTTCAACGGCTCCCCTAAAAGCCTGTCTTTACGCAGCCGCAAGACAGGCTGAAAAAATTTTGACCACATCTCACCGCACCTGAAGGGGCTGAATTGGCTTCTGTATGAAGCCAGAATCCAACTCAAATTGGCCTGTATCACTCGCAAAGCGGTACACTCTAAGTCTCCTGTGTATCTTGCTAAAAAAATCATGGTTTCCGGAGGAGGTAGGCACTCCCGGTGTGCCAGGGATTTTGTGCTGAAACCACCCCTCTTCCGGAAGAAGAAAACATACAACATAGCTTTCTCTGGGGCTGCACCCAGAATCTGGAACTCGCTGCCGCCCAACATCAGAAGAATACCATCTCTGTCAAGATTCAAAAAAGAAGCGAAGACTTTCCTAATGGGCAAATTTCTACCTTAAACTCTCTCAGTGCATCTACATTTTCAGCAGCCCAGCAATTTGCTTTTGCTCTGTACTTGAACTCTACCAGTGTTAGCCGATCTTGTTTTCATATATGTAACCCACGCGATTCTTTTTTCATGATCGTTGCTTACCACTCTGCATCATTCTCGCCTCACTGTCACTTTAATGGGCAATGGCTGGTGTTGTGCAGTCTTCCTCTGCTCCTGCCTACGTTTTGTTTTATCTCCCCCAAGCATACTCATGATTGCCTACTCCTACCCCTTGTAAATAGCTGGTTATCTCTGCACAGTATTTTCATGATCGCCTGCTCCAATCTTGTAATTAACCTGTTATTGCTGAATCTTGTAAATAATATGCTATCACTGTAAAGCGCTCTGATACCCTAACGGGTCTTTTTCGCGCTATATATAAAACACTAAATAAATAAATAAAAATACTATAAGTAAATTAATTTGAATGGGTCTATTTGTGAAATCTAACAAGTAAGAGGCCAAGTGAAGAAGTGGAAGAGTAATCTAGGGTAATCACAGGCCAGCAGATGGAAAACCTTGAGTTTGGCTTTTCCACATAGTGGGAAAAAAAAACGTGGTGTCCTACCGCAGATGGCGCTGGGACTTGGAACCACTAGCCCCAAGTCAGCACAATACCACAAAAAACAGGATGACTAGCAACCCTGTGCTATTGTGCTTGGCTTAACCTATGATCCAGAATGTTACCACAAATGAAAATATAGCAAACAAACACTCTCAGACACTTTAAACATACCTATGTCAAAGTAGAATACTCTGCTAAACCAGTTTCCCTTGATTTAAGGCTGAAAAGGAATGATTGCAAGTTAAATAAAGTGCCGCAATAATGCTGCAAAATTTCTATTTTTGTGCCACAAAATTTCTATTTTAGTGCCGCAAAATTTGCAAATCTATGCCACACTACCCTGGGGGGGGGGGTCTGACCAAATGATCGTGAGCGGCACTTTGTGCTTGTAAGCGCTATTTTCACTGAAAACCTTTAAATTACGCATCTCCAGTTCTAGTGATTGGATTTTAATTATTCTGGTGTCATTTTATTTATTAAAATGTACTCTGTTTTTCTGAATTGGTTTGGGACTGTTTATGTTTTCATTTTATTACTGGTTGTGTGCTGCATAAATAATTAACATATTGCCTGTAAGTTGAGCATGGCTGCTTTTGTGCTAAGCTACAAGAGGGTGAAGCACAGATTAATTTAGTGACTTTTGTGGATCACCCTAACAAGGATTGCTGTGGTTGCCTGATTGTTTGCTTTCACCCCCTCAACCAACAACCCAATTTCTAACAATAATATAATCATTTAGGTATAATATTCTTGCATATTATATAAAAGGTAAGCTACATAATAAATCATTACGTCTTTGATTTGCTTTAGAAATTTGAAGGTGCAGTAATTAGATTGGGTCATTATACTTTGTGTGCTACTACTGATAAAGTTTTAAGAGCTTTAACAGGGTGCTGGGGATTGATGCAACTTGTGTTAATAATCTTATTAATCTTAATGCAAATTAAAACTCTGTGATTCAGAATGCTAGACTCACATTTGATGCTTTTCTGTTGTGGAAAAATGAAAATCCATTGTGATATATAAACAAAACAGCACTATTGGAACACAGCTTTAGCACTGTCCTAAATCACTGCTTCACAAAAACACATAATTAGATCTTACTGTTAAATAATAATCAAATAAGGAGATCTTCTCTCAAATTTAATGATTGCACATTAGGACCATGGTTACTCCTTAGATTAGGACTGGGAAATATGTGGATGTGGGTTTACATATCGAACACTATTCAATGTTGGGGTACAGGATTTAGCACCAGATTTACTAAATGTTGACACAACACAGCACCGCAGCAAGGGAAGTTGCTGTGCTGCATTGCATTGCATCAAAGTGAGAGAGCATAAATGCATGATACCCACTAATATACGGTGCTGGTGCACTACTGGCTGTATAGGGCTAACGCAGGCAACCTTGCGTCACAACACAAGGGTGCCTGCATTGTGGTCAGAGTTTTTGTGCAGGAAGGGACACCTTCCTGTGCAAAAACTATTCTTAGAGTCTTGTTCCTTCTTGTATGTGTGCTGCAGAATGCAAAGAGGAAGTAATGAGGAGAAATAAAAATATTTCTCCTCGTTACGCCAGCCACGCCATTTCGGCACAAACCGATGTTTCCTGACCTTAGCAAACATTGGTTTGCGTCAAAATACTTGGGTGGATGCATGGCAAAACACATGTTCCACATATGCGCTACCCATGTGAAGTCTCCTTGACGTAAAGTTACACAAGCCAGCGGTGCCCTGTGTTACTTTTGGGGTCACTTTGCATTACTTTTGGGGTACAATCTCATGCAAAGTCATACAAATCTTGATTTGGGTGGAATTGTAAATCTCAACATGGATTTTCCGTTGGGGCTGTGCCACAAACGTGGTGCAGCCCCAATGCAAAATCTTAGTAAATTTGGGCCTTATAAAATGTTTCTCTCATTTCAGCACTCTAACAGAATTGCGTAGAAGATTTTTTCATGAACTCATTAGTCACAATGTTAGAACTCTAAAACCTTCATTTTTTTATTGAGTTATCGATTCTTTTTAATCTAGAGAATAAACAAGTTGCATTTAATTTAGGAATTGTATATGGTTTGTTTACCTTCCTTAAGGTTGTCATCTAAGTTCGTAAAGTAATTTATGGCGAAGAATTCAATAGCGTTTTGTAATGTCAGGATGTAAGATAAGAAAGAAAACTGAATAATAAAATGTAGTGCCTCTACTGGGTGGGTAGGTGATTGTCGTTGAAAAATCGATAAGGGAGAGATGGTAGTGATTAATTAAATGAATAGCGCTATGCAAATACAGTTTAAGAGTACTCATAAACACTACAAATTATTAGATTCATTTTATTTAGATCATTTATACAGAGCCACATACTTCGATGTGGACATAGTAGGGCATTTACCCTCCATGCATGTGAAACAATGATTCCATTGGCAGACCTCCTAACTTTCATATGTATGCTGGCAATGCACACATCCACCTCGAAAACGGTCCTGCGGATTTATCCATCAATATTGTGTGATTGAAGCCCTTCACCATTGTCCCCTCCAAGCTGTGGCAAAGGGTTCAAATATTCAGCTCTCGAATAGCTCAAAAATTCTCCCACTACTTCACACTCAGCACATCATCACAGAGTCAGTCTGACCTGACCGCTCATCGTGGCATGCCTCAGCTACTCTGGTGACCCCGTGAAATTAATTACGGTTCTAAAAAGATTTCAGAACCAAGCAGTAAAAATGTGACTTACAATCCAAAAGTGGCAACGTGTCAAACTCTCTCTTAAACCTCTCCACTGTGTCTCAGTAAAAGCTAGGATTGGATTCAATGTGTTGTGCACCAACCACAAAGTGTACTTGGCCAAAGGTGTTGCAAACACAGACACCTCACTACATTCTAACCAGAGACCTGAGCGGGCAAGAACTGAGACTCTGGACAGTGCTTGACCACAAGCTCAGGTACCAAACACATAACATTCAGGAGACTCCTAGAACTGGAACACTTCAGACTTCCTTTCTCCTGCAAGCAATAAAGGTCACGCTGATAGCAGACGTGGTTACGCACCCGTCTGACTGGATGCTAACTTGCCCTTCCATCAATCAAGCTGTCCTTTCTACCTGTCAGAGTTCTGAAGTTACTGAAAGGTGACAGGCAGAGCAATACAACATTCCTTAATAAATAAATCAACATGTTTTGAAAAGCAAGATTTGATGTAGTGCGTGTTACATGGAAATTTGACGGGCAAGCTACATTCACAGACTCACTCCTTTTAGTTTCATTGCAACATGATATTACATGGGAACTCGTCTATTTGCTTAATGGGCATTGTGCACTCTGTATTGCGTGCATCACACTTCTTTAATAAAGACAAAACATTCCAGCCTTACCAGGTGGGGAGCAAGAGCAAGTCCTTACCCATCACCTCTGAGAGAAATTGCCACTATCATAGAGTCCTTAATGGACTGAGTGCCCAGGCTTGGGCAAATGAAATAAATCAAACTCTCCAATGTGTGGAAAAGAGAACATTTCTCAGAGATATCGCCAACAACAGCAACAAGCCTGATCTGCTGCCTACAGGAAAAGCATCAACTTGCCAATGGCCATGTCCCTCGGTAGGTGTTTGAGGGAATCCATCCATACATTTCTTTGCTCCAGCTCTAGCTCCAGAACACCCATCAGGGTCTCTGGAGGTTGGCAAAATCATAACTAGAGTGGGAGTCTCAGAAAAGAAATATCACAGATAGATGTAATAAAAAGATTTCCGGCTTAGGCACAGTTCATGCAATCTTAACCTTAAACAGAATATCTAAATAATAACTTCTAATTGTTTTGAATGATTGTATGCTTTCAGGGTGGTATAACTTGACTTACTAACAAAGGGGTCCAGGACAATGAAGACCAGAAAATAGAATCTTGGGTAGAATGCTGATTTATCTTCCTGGTCCCCATCACATCACAAGGGAAGCAATCTACTACTCCTTTCTGACCTGTAAGAAGTGCAATATGGCTGATACTTAAGTTACCGGTTTGGTTTTTGGAAGGGACGCAGACAACATACATGCCCCTTCTAGATACTGAATCGATGTACATGTGCAATCCGATTTCAGGAGTAGGAAGGCTTTACTGACTCCTGAAAAAGGATTAGTAGCTACAAGAGGCAACAGTCTCACACTCTGAATTCTAGCATTTGAGACCTCTAAAGTGCTTAGGAAATCTGTTTCTTGGTTTTGAACTATCGCTTATGTAGTCCGTGTGCCAGGTTGGTCCTTATTGCTTTATGCTAATTGTACATTTTGTGTGTCATGCCTGTTTGCTTGAAAGGCTATAATCACGTGCAAGTGAGCAATAAAATAAAATGAAGAGAATGTATTACATACAAATATAGGTAGACAAAGTGACCTACTTTTGACATGTAATCACGAAAGAGGGACTGAAACTGGATACAAGGAAAATAAGCCTTAATTCTGAATATGCAGCGCTGATCTCTGTACTGAAATTGGAAACCTTATTGGGGATTTTCAACCATCTGTCATAATTCTCTCTAGGCCAAGCAAACCAGACAGCACCTGCATGTGTTCAATTGCAAAACAATAAGAACTAGCTTTTGAACGAGAACACGAAAAAAGCACAAGCCAGATATGATCATTAGTCATCCAGCACCAACAAATATGTTTTAAAGCAAACCTAGATGCAATGTTACTAATGGATAGGTCTCACTTTCATTGTAGGTCTGGCCTTCGAGACAACTTCAGCTATCTTGCCAGACTATTGTTTTTCATAAAAAAACATACAAGCATAGAGGGACATTTGGCCAGCGGGCTTCATCTATTGGTGTGTTAAATTGTCATTGATATTTTTTTTCCACCCATAACAGGATACAGCGAGTCAGCTCACTTTACTTGAAAGAACTACATAAAAAGTAGAAAAAAGAGAAAAGAAAAAGAAGACTGTTTTTGTTTTTTTCCTCTGAAGTTCATGCAAGTATCTTCTTGATACCTCAACCTCATGAAAAATCGTGAACGTCCCATTCAGCAGCACCTTCAATTTTGCTGGCTGCAGTAGTATGGCCTGGGATCCCTGCCTTAAACTCAGAGATCATTAATCTCAGTTCATTCCATCGCTTTGACGTCTCATAAGTCACGTGTTGTGTATCAATGGGGATACCCGTAGGACTACCAGACCCGGGTTAATAGTACAGTACAGTAGCAAAATGGTCAGGTAGTATACAATAGATTAAATAAACACAGTAAATCACATCCACAGTGCCGGATTATTCAGAGTCCCAAAGATCGGAGCTTCAATTTATTATACAGTGTAATTTTTGTTTTCGTTTGTGGCAACGCAGTTGCTCAATATTCTTAAACTAGTACTAATATTTACAGATATTTACACTATTTGGTGCTCAGGGTAGGGTAATGGGAAAAGGAGTGCATGTGAACATAGTGGAATTGTGAGGGTAGTGGACATGGACAGGGTAGTGTGACATATATCCATCACATTTGCATGGTGATACTGATCCGGCCTTAAACATAGGTCAGTTGTTCCACATATATTACATAGCTTTACAAGGACACCGTCAATAATTTACAATTGTCCTCGATTGTAATCAGATGAGTAGTTGTCGACGTTTCGACCCCTGTATATTGAACTAGGTGAATCCAGCCTTAGGGTGGGGTCTTCATCAGGACTGTGATAGAGCACCTAGAGGCAATGGAATACTATGTGTTAGGGTGGTGATAGTGTTAACTCGCGGTAGTGGATGTGAGAGCAATGTGTAAAATAAATTACCTAATTGGACTTCCAGCATGTGCCTTGCTGCTGGGTAATTTGAAAGAGGATGTGGGCTCAACAGAGCTCCTAAATGCAGAAAAAAAGTCTAGGTAAGTAAAAAATAAAAAATAGAAACGTAGTGAATGGCTGATTGAGCACCCTATGTGAAATCACACTTACTCTGAGGGGTGAGTGTACGGCCTTCTGTGCGCGTACGTGGTGAATGGCAGGTCAAAAGATCACTGGCATCATGCAGATGAATCTGTAATATTAAAGGACAAAAAAAGGGGGTTCTGTAGTATTATCCAATCGGTGTTTAGTAAACACCACATCATTAATGGAGAGGTAAAACATCCCAGTGGGGGACTACGGAGACCCTCCGGCGGCCGCCGAGGGTCCAACTGTCAGGCAGCACAAGGGGTGAGTCACGGGCCAAAGGCTGTTGTGAGCGGCGCTGGTCTGCGAGCGCAGCCGCGTGTAAAAACAAAGGTGAATAATTCAATAAGCGGCCGGGATGGGTCCGCGAGAGGTAAATTAAGCAGGCAGAGTGCGCGTAATGCTAGAGCATCGCTGTGCTTAGAAGGAAGAAGTAATGTTCTAGTGGAAAAGCGGCGCTGGTCTGAGAGCGCTGCCGCATGTTGGGACAGCAATGAATGAATGAAAAACCATACGGCCGTGATGGGACCGTGGCAATCAAAATGTGCAAAACTTAATAATGCGCTTCATGCAGTGGGACGAAGAGTTTGAAAAACTTCGGACACGGAACACTCTTACCTATTAAACGATCTAACAGTCTCCCAATCCGGCAGCAGAATGAGCCGGCGGTTGCCGGTTACGTTAAATAGACGCGGTGGATGAGCGTGCACGTCGGGTGCAGCAGCTCAGTAGCTGCACGTTGGTAGACGTGTGGTACCTGACTAATGTGGCGGGCAGAAATGCCGTGGATGTTTTTACGTTTTGCCCAGGGCATAGATAATGGGTAGTGCCTACTGTCTGTGTATATAGAAATTTTTTTTGAAGGAAAGTACAGTGATATTGACACTGCATCTTAGCCAAGATGGAACGGCAATGGTTCGCATGTAAAATGTATATGTATCTAGGTGAAATGTCCCACATGGTGGTTTACAAAGCCTCGTGGGCGAGAGTTATATTCTGTAAACAAAAGACAAATGCTTCAAATGCTAGACATATAGATAAAATCTCATTAGTTCCAAAATAACTCTATGCGGTCTTAGACAATATTATTGTTATACAGTAGCAAAGATAAGTCTATTTGCGTGCAGCAGCTTGCTGATAACGTGCTGGTCAAGTTATGGCAAGAGCATAGATTTTGGGTTGTGCCCATTGTCTTTATGGCCAGTTTAAAAGAGAACAATTTCTTAAACATACTAGTCGTAGCCCTAATGTTCTGGAAGTGTCAAAATGACTCATGTGAGAGACTTATATTTCCAAAACAATAGTTGAATAAATGTTGAGAGACATGTCAATGTAAACATAAAGGTACACATAAAAAAACACATGGTAACCTAGAAATTCTGTGTGGATGAAAACATTATTGGTGTTTATTCAGTAGCGAGGGTAGACATTTGGGCATACGTGCCATCCAGCTCATTGAGTTTAGGATGGAGTTGATGTCACCACCCCTGTTGCCCAGGGTCACTTTCTCGAGGACCAGCCATCTCAGTGAATCAGGTTTATGTAGTTTGGTGGTAAAGTGTTCAACTAGGGGTGCTCCTACTGTTCCGCATCTAATCCTACTACAATGTTGTAGTATTCTTGTTTTTACTTTTTGTCTTGTTTGTCCAATATACAGTTCGTCACAGGGGCACAGAATGCCATAGATCACATCGGTTGTATTGCAATTTGAGTGATCTTTCAGATCGATGGTGTGGTGTTTGTAGCAAAATTGTTTTGTCTCAACAGTCAGCTTACATTCCTTGCATTTGGTGCATTTAAAATGTCCCACTATTTCTGGTAGATTCCATAGTGTTTGGATGGTAGGTTGGGGAGGTGTGTCCAACAGTGACCGGATGAATTGATCTCTGACACTTTTAGCTTTTTTGAAGGAATGTAGCGGAGGGTCTGCGATCTCCACATCATCTGAGATAAGGTTCCAGTGTTTATTCACAATCTTCTTTATTTCATTGCTCCTAGTACAAAAGGTGGTTACACATATCATTCTTGAAATTTCTGTTGGTCGTTGTTTTGGTGTTAGGAGGGCTTCTCGGTCGTAGTATCAGGCCCGTTTCCTGGCCCGTTTGACTAACCTTTTAGGATATCCACGCTCAATCAGGCGGTTGATTAGGTCTTCAGATTCTTGGAAGAAGTCATCTTTGAGGGAGCAATTCCTGCGGATCCTGAGGAATTGTCCAAAAGGTAAATTATCGCGGAGCCCTCTAGTATGATGACTGGAGTATCTGAGTAGAGTATTCCTCTCAGCTGGTTTTCTATACAGTGTTGTATATAGATGGTCTTTGTCTGTTTTAATGGTGATATCTAGAAAATCCATGGTATTTCTGTGCCATTTGATGGTAAATTTGATGTCCAAGGATCTCGTGTTCAACCATTCAAAAAAGTCTTGGAGGTCATCTTCATTTCCAGTCCAAATTAGTAAGACATCGTCTATGTATCGGCGCCACTCCATCACCTTGTCTTTGAAAGGATTGGTGTGATGAGAAATAAATTGTTCTTCAAATTCATCCATAAATAGAATCGCCAGATCCGGGGCGAAGGCTGCCCCCATGGCTACTCCCTTTGTTTGTAATGAAACTAGAGAGGTGGCCCCACTATCCCAGGGAACAGGGCACTGGTAACCAGCAGTATAAAAAACTTCCCCTGGAGGATTATTCTCTCACTCACACAACACTCTAAAGTCCGCGAGAGGTAAATTAAGCAGGCAGAGTGCGCGTAACGCTAGAGCATCGCTGTGCTTAGAAGGAAGAAGTAATGTTCTGGTGGAAAAGCGGCGCTGGTCTGAGAGCGCTGCCGCATGTTGGGACAGGAATGAATGAATGAAAAACCATACGGCCATGATGGGACCGTGGCAATTAAAATGTGCAATCGATGTGCTATCGACCAGGTGGAGAAACTGTTGAAAGAAATCAACGAGCTCAAACTTGAAATTAGTGGAGATTCCGCACTTACAAATGCAAAAGAAGCTCTAGAGAAACTGGAGAAAACCATTAAAGATTTTGATATTAACACTCAAGCCAAGAAACTGGATAAATTGGCTAAAGACATTAAATATTATGACAAGAAGATCACATACCCTTACCTACAGGAAGACTACTTCAAACAAGACAACCAAGGGCGTTTCTACAACAGAGGCAGAGGTGGATACAGAGGGAACAAACGATATACTACCTTCTCTGAGTCTTCGGGCTCTAACAGCGCGGGAAGTGACACCGAACAAGCAGGAACCAGCAGTGGGTATCAATATCACGACGCCTGGTACCAACCACCGCAGGCACAACCGTCTTTTTTAGAAGAAGGTCAATGGCGACCCCCCAGAGGCAGAGGTTACAACTGGAACAGAACTACCCGCCGGGGTCAGAACCAGCAGAACTGGAATACAGGCCGCCCACCAGGGCAGGTACAGAAGCAGGTGAGATTCCCTCAGGAACCACACGGAGAGATCCAGACCCTCAGACGAACCTACAGATGGTGACAAGAATGAAGAGTCCCATCATTAATCTCTCTTCATATGTATCTCTCATCACACCAATCCTTTCATACAGGTTCCAGAAGGGAGCCGCATCCGGAGATGATAGGTCTTTCCCGGCGGTTTGTCTTGGTAGCCATGGTTGCTTGGTGTTTAGGTACTGGAATTCATGGTCTGATAAATAGCCAGCTACTGTACCTCTTTCGATGATTAACAGAATTTGTTTCTTGATGTCTTTAGTAGGATCCGTAGTCAACCTGTTGTAACTTACTCCATCATGTAGTTGGAGTGGATTTCAGCCTTATAGTCCTGTGTGTTCTGAACGACTATGGCTCCTCCCTTGTCTGGTGGTTTAATTACTATTGACTGGTTGTGTTTCAAGGTTTCAAGGGCCTCGCGTTCACCTTTGGACACATTATGTTTGGTATATTGTTTTGTCGAACACACCTTCATGACGTCCCGCAAGACCACACTTTCATATGCAAGTATTCTGTGTGGCATCATATGCGCTGGTGGCATGAACGTGGAGGGTGGTCGAAGTCCGGTTTGTGACATTGATTAACTGGGTAAGGAGTGTTTGAAATAGTGCCTCAATCTTATTTTCCGAAAGAAACGGTGTAGTTCTGATTTGATATTGAAGTGATTGGGGTAGGTAGTTGGCACGAACGATAAGCCCTTGCTAAGGACACTGGTTTCGTTGTCCGATAGTACATATGAAGAGAGATTAATGATGGGACTCTTCATTCTTGTCACCATCTGTAGGTTCGTCTGCGGGTCTGGATCTCTCCGTGTTGTGCCTGAGGGAATCTCACCTGCTTCTGTACCTGCCCTGGTGGGCGGCCTGTATTCCAGTTCTGCTGGTTCTGACCCCGGCGGGTAGTTCTGTTCCAGTTGTAATCTCTGCCTCTGGGGGGTCGCCATTGACCTTCTTCTAAAAAGACGGTTGTGCCTGCGGTGGTTGGTACCAGGCGTCGTGATATTGATACCCACTGCTGGTTCCTGCTTGTTCGGTGTCACTTCCCGCGCTGTTAGAGCCCGAAGACTCAGAGAAGGTAGTATATCGTTTGTTCCCTCTGTATCCACCTCTGCCTCTGTTGTAGAAACGCCCTTGGTTGTCTTGTTTGAAGTAGTCTTCCTGTAGGTAAGGGTATGTGATCTTCTTGTCATAATATTTAATGTCTTTAGCCAATTTATCCAGTTTCTTGGCTTGAGTGTTAATATCAAAATCTTTAATGGTTTTCTCCAGTTTCTCTAGAGCTTCTTTTGCATTTGTAAGTGCGGAATCTCCACTAATTTCAAGTTTGAGCTCGTTGATTTCTTTCAACAGTTTCTCCACCTGGTCGATAGCACATCGATTGCACATTTTGATTGCCACGGTCCCATCATGGCCGTATGGTTTTTCATTCATTCATTCCTGTCCCAACATGCAGCAGCGCTCTCAGACCAGCGCCGCTTTTCCACCAGAACATTACTTCTTCCTTCTAAGCACAGCGATGCTCTAGCGTTACGCGCACTCTGCCTGCTTAATTTACCTCTCGCGGACTTTAGAGTGTTGTGTGAGTGAGAGAATAATCCTCCAGGGGAAGTTTTTTATACTGCTGGTTACCAGTGCCCTGTTCCCTGGGATAGTGGGGCCACCTCTCTAGTTTCATTACAAACAAAGGGAGTAGCCATGGGGGCAGCCTACGCCCGGATCTGGCGATTCTATTTATGGATGAATTTGAAGAACAATTTATTTCTCATCACACCAATCCTTTCAAAGACAAGGTGATGGAGTGGCGCCGATACATAGACGATGTCTTACTAATTTGGACTGGAAATGAAGATGACCTCCAAGACTTTTTTTGAATGGTTGAACACGAGATCCTTGGACATCAAATTTACCATCAAATGGCACAGAAATACCATGGATTTTCTAGATATCACCATTAAAACAGACAAAGACCATCTATATACAACACTGTATAGAAAACCAGCTGAGAGGAATACTCTACTCAGATACTCCAGTCATCACACTAGAGGGCTCTGCGATAATTTACCTTTTGGACAATTCCTCAGGATCCACAGGAATTGAGCCGTCAAAGATGACTTCTTCCAAGAATCTGAAGATCTAATCAACCGCCTGATTGAGCGTGGATATCCTAAAAGGTTAGTCAAACGGGCCAGGAAACGGGCCTGGTACTACAACCGAGAAGCCCTCCTAACACCAAAACAACGACCAACAGAAATTTCAAGAATGATATGTGTAAACACCTTTTGTACTAGGAGCAATGAAATAAAGAAGATCGTGAATAAACACTGGAACCTTATCTCTAATGATGTGGAGATCGCGGACCCTCCGCTACATTCCTTCAAAAAAGCTAAAAATGTCAGAGATCATGTCATCCGGTCACTGTTGGACACACCTCCCCAACCTACCATCCAAACACTATGGAATCTACCAGAAATAGTGGGACATTTTAAATGCACCAAATGCAAGGCATGTAAGCTGACTGTTGAGACAAAATAATTTTGCTACAAACACCACACCATCGATCTGAAAGTTCAATCAAATTGCAATACAACCGATGTGATCTATGGCATTCTGTGCCCCTGTGACGAACTGTATATTGGACAAACAAGACAAAAAGTAAAAACAAGAATACTACAACATTGTAGTAGGATTAGATGCGGAACAGTAGGAGCACCCCTAGTTGAACACTTTACCACCAAACTACATAAACCTGATTCACTGAGATGGCTGGTACTCGAGAAAGTGACCCTGGGCAACAGGGGTGGTGACATCAACTACATCCTAAACACAAGGGAATGTAAATGGATGCATAAATTGGACACTGTAAACAATGGCCTCAATGAGCTGGATGGCACGTATGCCCAAATGTCTACCCTCGCTACTGAATAAACACCAATAATGTTTTCATCCTCACAGAATTACTAGGTTACCATGTGTTTTTTTATGTGTACCTTTATGTTTACATTGAGATGTCTCTCAATATTTATTCAACTATTGTTTGGAAATATAAGTCTCTCACATGAGTCATTTTGACACTTCCAGAACATCAGGGCTACGACTAGTATGTTTAAGAAATTGTTCTCGTTTAAACTGGCCATAAAGACAATGGGCACAACCCAAAATCTATGCTCTTGCCATAACTTGACCAGCGCGTTATCAGCAAGCTGCTGCATGCAAATAGACTTATCCTTGCTACTGTATAACAATAATATTGTCTAAGACCGCAAAGAGTTATTTTGGAACTAATGAGATTTTATCTATATGTCTAGCATTTGATGCATTTGTCTTTTGTTTACAGAATATAACTCTCGCCCGCGAGGCTTTGTAAACCACCATGTGGGACATTTCACCTAGATACATATACATTTTACATGCGAGCAATTGCCGTTCCATCTTGACTAAGATGCAGTTTCAATATCACTGTACTTTCCTACAATTTTTTTTTCTATATACACAGACAGTAGGCACTACCCATTATCTATGCCCTGGGCAAAACGTAAAAACATCCACGGCATTTCTTCCCGCCACATTAGTCAGGTCCCACACGTCTACCAACGTGCAGCCACTGAGCTGCTGCACCCGACGTGCACGCTCATCCACCGCGTCTATTTAACGTAACCGGCAACCGCCGGCTCATTCTGCTACCGGATTTGGAGATGGTTAGATCGTTTAATAGGTAAGAGTGTTCCGTGTCCGAAGTTTTTCAAACTCTTCGTCCCACTGCATGAAGCGCATTATTAAGTTTTGCACATTTTGATTGCCACGGTCCCATCACGGCCGTATGGTTTTTCATTAATTCATTCCTGTCCCAACATGCGGTAGCGCTCTCAGACCAGCGCCGCTTTCCACTAGAACATTACTTCTTCCTTCTAAGCACAGCGATGCTCTAGCGTTACGCGCACTCTGCCTGCTTAATTTACCTCTCGCAGACCCATCCCGGCCGCCTATTGAATTATTCACCTTTGTTTTTACACGCGGCTGCGCTCGCAGACCAGCGACGCTCACAACAGCCTTTGGCCCGTGACTCACCCCATGTGCTGCCTGACAGTTGGACCCTCGGCGGCCGCCGGAGGTTCCCCCTACTCCCCCACTGGGATGTTTTTCCTCTCCATTAATGATGTGGTGTTTACTAAACACCGATTGGATAATACTACAGAACCCCCTTTTTTTGTCCTTTAATATTACAGATTCATCTGCATGATGCCAGTGATCTTTTGACCTGCCATTCACCACGTACGCGCACGGAAGGCCGTACAATCACCCCTCAGAGTAAGTGTGATTTCACATAGGGTGCTCAATCAGCCATTCACTACGTTTCTATTTTTAATTTTTTACTTACCTAGACTTTTTCTCTGCATTTAGGAGCTCTGATGAGCCCACATCCTCTTTCAAATTACCCAGCAGCAAGGCACATGCTGGAAGTCCAATTAGGTAATTTATTTTACACATTGCTCTCACATCCACTACCGCGAGTTAACACTATCACCACCCTAACACATAGTATTCCATTGCCTCTAGGTGCTCTATCACAGTCCTGATGAAGACCCCACCCTAAGGCTGGATTCACCTAGTTCAATATATAGGGGTCGAAACGTCGACAACTACCTATCTGATTACAACCGAGGACAATTGTAAATTATTGACGGTTTCCTTGTAAAGCTATGTGGAACAACTGACCTATGTTTAAGGCCGGATCAGTATCACCATGCAAATGTGATGGATATATGTCACACTACCCTGTCCATGTCCACTACCCTCACAATTCCACTATGTTCACATGCACTCCTTTTCCCATTACCCTACCGTGAGCACCAAATAGTGTAAATATCTGTAAATATTAGTACTAGTTTAAGAATATTGAGCAACTGCGTTGCCACAAACGAAAACAAAAATTACACTGTATAATAAATTGGAGTTCCGATCTTTGGGACTCTGAATAATCCGGCACTGTGGATGTGATTTACTGTGTTTATTTAATCTATTGTATACTACTTGACCATTTTGTTACTGTACTGTCTCATAAGTCACATCAGGGAAAACCTGAAAGCTGAAGCCCTCTGAAGATTTAAAGCTCCGCTGTCTAATTGCCTGCAAGAGAATCTTCTCTCGAATTCTGAAGCCTCCAAAGTTTACTATCATTGTGCGTGGCTGTGTAGAATTGCATACTCTGTAAAAGAAACACAATGCACCCTCATGATAACCAAATCATCCTTAAATTCCGGAAGGATGTGGGTTTTTATTACATTTTCTATGACCTCTACTGGTGAGGATGCCAATTCTTTTCTTTCAGGGATACCCATAAAGCGCAGGTTTTATCTCCTTAGACAATTTTCCTGATCTTCCAACTGGAGCATAATTGCGTTGATCTCCTTTGCTTTGGAGGCCTTAGCTGGCTCTAGCTCGGCTCGAGCGTCCTCCAGGGCAGAGACCCACATCTTTACCTCCTCTAGCTTGGCTAAATATTGGCCTATTGTCTTCTCAATTTTTATCCATTTTGCCACTCAGTGACTGGGCCTGCGAATTTTAACTTTGCTTTAACTCATGCATACCCCCTAAAATAGTAGTCAGCAGTGCCTCAATTCTACTTTGGGGGAGCTGAGTACTTACATCGGTGTGAGCCTCCGATGAGTAAGTCCAATCCCTTTCCCCAATATTTAAGCCTGTAGTTCCAACGAGCCCTTGAAAGTCCAGATGCTGTGCATGAGTTTTGGGTGCTAGGGTTAGATTAGATACTAAGTGAGACATCTTAGTGTCTATATTGCCTTTGTTGCCGAGACCGTACTTTGACTACTTCTGGTTCCCCCTCATACCACCACTTGTCTCTTGTTCAGGTACTTGTGAGCTACTTGAGGTATTGCTATTCTCAGCCGAGCTCTTCTCAGCAGTCCCACCTCCATTTAGATCTGTTGTGCTCTTGGCCAGAAGCGCCTTTTGGCCTCCCCTATATATTGTGATTATCTCTGTTAGAGCCTGCCAGTGCACCTTTTCCCAAATTTACTGCTGAAAACTGGAAACAGTCTCACTCCTTTTTTAATCTGACCATACCATGTTTGTTGATGCTGCTTGCTTGAGAGCCACACGCAGCATTTTAAGGGCTGTGTACACTCTCTGTAC
Source organism: Calotriton arnoldi (assembly GCA_963921515.1). NCBI lineage: Eukaryota > Metazoa > Chordata > Amphibia > Caudata > Salamandridae > Calotriton > Calotriton arnoldi. The sequence continues at coordinate 239,121 of CAWUFW010013211.1, forward strand.
CCTGAGTCGAGTTGTAGAGGCATGCTACCTGTGCCATGCAACTTCCGCACAAGTAGTCAAAGTGATTGCACTTACTAGAGCCTGTTGTTTTTTAGAGGGCTTTGAGTCACCATTTATACTGACAGCCAGTATTGCTTCAGTGTTGTGCATGACTTCGGCCAACTGTGGTCGCAAAGAAGATTCTTGACTTCAGCTGACTCCCCTATCAAGAATAGTCTGTATGTCCTGAACCTGTTGAATGCACTTCAGCTACCTAAGGAAATAGTAGTGGTGAAGGGTGTTGTACACAAATGTGGTGAGGACTTTATTACAAGAGGCAACCACTATGCAGATGAGGTTGCTTGATAATGCCCTCTTGAGTCCAGCACATTCCTTCTGAAAGAGCCATGCAATGCCAATGTAAGAAGACATTTTGCATTTCTTAATGGTGCAAAAAGCTATTTCGTGCCGTTAGGAAATGCAAAATGCCATGTGGAATGTACGAAAGGCATTTGCAGTGGTACAAAATGCGATTTCTACCTCGTAAAAATCAAATTTTGGAAATTGTTGAATAGAAAATCGCAAATAGGGATTCCCAAATAACGAGTCGCTAACCGCATGTACAAAGGGTTTCCTAATTGCGACTAGTCGCAAAATGGCCCTTTAGGAAATTCAATTACCATTGAATTTGATCAGGTGGTAACCAGGTGCAAACTATAAAAAGACACCCAAAATGCATCACACTTGTTTCTTTGTACATTCTTGAGGATTTTGGCTGTGAGGCAGAGAAGAAGGAGGAGACAGGAGAGGATATTTAGGGTGAGGGTCAACCTGTTTGAACAGACAGAGGAGGAGATTATTGAGAGGTACACACTGAGTTATCAGGTATTACTTGATTTCATTGCTGAGTTACAACCTCAGATACAGGCTTCAACACTCAGAAGCAATGCAATCCCAACACATGTGCAGGTATTGCCTCGCCTACACCTCTTAGCTTCTGGCAGTTACCAGGAGGTCATAGCAGTGGCAGGGGCATCTCAAAGTGCCTTTTTCAGGTACTTTTGTATGTTCCTGGACATCATGGTTAGCAAAGTCAACAATTATATCTCTTTCCCCAGTACCCACTAATTATTGCAACAACCAAATTGATGTTCTACAGGGTAGCACAGTTCTCCAATGTCATTGGCTCTGTTGAGGGCTCACATATTGCCATATGTCCACCCTCAGCAACTGAATACATAAACAGGCACAGGAAAAGCTCACACTCATTGAATGTGTAGGTAGTGTGTGATGCCTCCTGTATTATAACATACCTTGTGGCCTGATTTCCAGGCAGCACAGTGGAATACAACACCGACTAGCACTGAGTGAATTTGCCAATGGTTTTCTACTAGGTAAGAGAATCCCAAACTCAATGAATACAGGGCCAGAACAGTGTGTGTAATGTGACCTAATGATTTTCCTTATCATGCTCTTAAGGTGACAGTGCATATGCCTTACGTCCCTGGCTACTCACGCCATATCTGACTCCAAGAACAAGAAGTGAGAGCAGTACAACAGGGCACACAGGACAACACGTTCAATAATAAAGAGAAACTCTGGGATCCTGAAGTCCCGCATTTGCTGCCTCCACAAGTCCATCAGGGCACTACTGTACAGACCAGATACATGCAGCAAGATCATCGCTAGGAGTGGGCGACAACTTCTGCTCTGCCGGCGGAGTTTTGCAAACTCCACTCGGAGTTCCAAAAAACTCAGTGAAGCGGTGCGGTGCAGAATTTTCCCTCTTGCATGGCTTGCCAACTTTAAGTTGGCGAACGCAAGTGAGAAAAATCCGCTAGACCACCTTCAGGCGAGATTTCTCAACGTGGGCGATCTCGGCAGGTTGCTACCACTCGCTTTGAAAAACCTGCTGCTCACGTTGAGGAAGCTTCCGCTCGAGTAGAACATCTACTCGAGCTGCAGAAAGAAGCAGCGCCCTCTTGCATGTATGCTGCGCCATTCACGGTGATTTGCAGCGTGGGGCAAAAACCACAGGCGCTAAAAATCTGTTTGAGCAGTGCAAATTACTGCACTCCCCCGCTCGCGGAACTCCGCGGAGCGCTGGCAGAATTTATTCGGCAATTCGCAGAGTTCCGCATAACAGAACTCCGCCCAGGCCTAATCTTCACTACATGTGCCATACTGCACAATATTGCAATGAAGAAGGGTCTGCACGAGATCCCCATGGAGCCTGATTCCGACTCTGATGATGAGTTACTAACACTACAGGTGCAGCAGGAGGGCACACGTGCAGCAGAGGGGTGGGCACGTCACACAGAGATGACAAACAGCTATTTCTGAGATTTTGAAAAATCCAATAATGAGACATCACACATGGTTGGTGATAATGCTTGGTTCATAACTTGGTGACCAACATTTATTCAGGTAGCTACAACATTGTTGCAAGCAAGGATCAACTGCATTCTTGTGGATGCTACATTGTCAAAAGTATAACAACAGAGTAAATAATGGCAAACAAAACAAAGGCGACTCATTGCGCTGAGTGCGCAGTGAGTCACTTTTTCAGCCATAAGGGGTCGGTGCTTTGTCAACAACACTGGGCTGTGGGACTGTCGACATGTCATTGCTAGAAGTGTGGTGATGTGAATGCCTGGTACTGCATGCCTCTTGAAGGGATGTGCCACTGAGGCTAGAGCCTTCTTTGCTCTCAAGTGGGTCCGGGATGTTGGGGATGCAGAGGTTGTGGGTCTGGATATTTTCTAGGACTGTGGTGACTTGCACCAGCCCATGTGCAACGTTCTGACAGCAATGCCCCATGTCAGTTTGAATATTCACAGTGCACCTTGCCAACGTTGTTGTTGCGACTGCCAGATGGTTGAACTACCGGTCCTGCCCTTTCTCCAAATTCTGCAGTGACTTAGACATATGTTGCAGATGCCTACTGAGAGTGCCTATCTGTTTGTCAGCAGGCACTGTGTGGAGATGATTGACCTCTCCAAGCCACCATACAGAGGATGAGTATCCGACATGATGCCTGACACGGTCTCTAGACGGACTGCTGAGGTTTGGCCTCTGGGCATTCTCTGTGTCCTGGTCTCTGATGCTGTGGGGTACCTGCTCTGTGAATGTCCCTCATCGCTGTTCTCAAACTCTGGTAGTGGGGAGCTGGTGGCTCTCCTGGAGTGATGGGCTGACAGGATGGTGTTGTGTGCTCAATGACCACATCACTGTCAGTAGCCCCTTCGGCTGCCATGGTTCCTGACATGTCGGGCTGTGATCTGTGGACATGCATGTATATAGTTAGGGTAAATAATGGTTTATATTTGCCCAAAATAAGGTTGTGAATCTACTTCATGTGTTTGTGACATGTTTATGTTGTACAGATATGTTTGGTGTGGTTAGCAGCACACAGTACAAGCAAACAACTGATATGTACTACAACTCCCATGATGCATTGCCTGGGTGGGCCAGGCACCTCAATGAATTTATTCATACTGTGACGTATGGTATATGGGTTAGCTAACTGTATGTTATGTTAGGTACGTAAAGGGAAGATGACTTACCCTGGCTTGTGCCTGCTGGATTGGAGGTGTCGATGTCTGCTACTCCCGCCACACTCTCGGGTTCCTGAGTACCCTTTATGAGTTTCTCCATGGGAGTCGAAGGGGGGGTGTTTTGAGGGTCCTCCACCTGTACCACGTCCCTCTGCCATCCTGGCGGCCACCTCCTCCTTCCGACAGGACCCCAGGTCTTACCACTTCTTGTGGATCTCTGGGATGGTCCTATGGGTGACTCTTAGGGAGTTTCCTTTTCCAGGATGCTGGTCCAGATCTGTGTTTTTTGGGACTCAGGTACTGTGAAGAAGGCCTTCCCAAACAGTTGGTCCATGTGGGAGACACATGCTTCTGTCAAGACCTCCAGCTCCTTCTCAGAGAATTTGAACTTTCTCTTCCTGCTCCCTGAGTACTTGTTCTCTTCTTCTGCAAGCCATGGTCTTCTCTAGGAATTGTGTGATGCACTGGCAGTAGTGATGCAGGGGCTCTCCTTCCTTCCAGTACCTTCCTATGCCTCTGGGTTGTGGCCACACCCTTTATTTGTAAACTTCCTGGTCTGACATCATCATTCTGCATCCAGAAAGCTGTTTCCTAATTTGTGATTTCCTAATTGAGAATGCGAATCGATAGGAATCGCTATTAATGAAATCAGCGGTTGCACCCATACCATTTTGCAATTCCCAAATAGCAATTTCTGAGGATTCGCAATTTGGGAATTGCAAATTCTGAATTTTGTAAATATGGCCCATGTATCTGTGCTGAGATATTCACGTGGCGGCAAAACAGCACACTTAATGTGTTTGCTGTGCTGTGTTATATAAAAAAAGGTAAATCTACCCCTAAATCTTGTGTGCGACGCACAGTAGGTGCCCTCCAACAATCAGATTCGATATAGTCTCCAACACAATGGCAAAAATCGCTTGTCTTTCTCCCATGTTTATAAATGGTGTTGATGAAAAGGTGATTGTGTAAAGTAGAAGTTGCAAACCGTAACTGTACAAAGTGTTAGCACCAGAGTAAGAAACTTGACAAGAAACCCAACTGGAGAAAGAAATGCATGCAGTGGATCTGCATCTGAAAAAGATAAAGCCTCCCCAAAAAATTGCAAATTGCTGGGAAAAGAATTGGTATCATCCTGACTGACGGCACATAAAAACTGGAAATCTGCTTTAAGGGATGTAAGGGATCTGCCCTGCAAGCAGTAAAACTTTCACTAGAACGACAGTAAAAATATATGCTTCAGAGGCGGCCACTTTCGAAAAGGCAATAAATGAGTACTTTGATAAATGAAGGAAGTGTCCCAGGGCATTGTGCAAGCCAGCACGTTTTTTAATAAAGAAATCTAAATATGTCTTTAAAGAGGTCTGAATGCTGGTAGATATTACAAAGGGAGAGTACATGTGCACCCAGCATGGCTAATATCTATATGCATGGGTTTGAAACTAAGTACATCTACCCCATGGATAATCCGTTCCAGCTGAATCTCAAACTGTGGAAGCGATATATAGATGATATCCTGGTCATCTGGGAAGGTGACAAGGAATCTCTAGGGGCCTTTTCTGAGTGGCTAAATTTATGTGACGTGAATCTTAGGTTCACGGGGGAGGCCAGCAATTCATCAATCGCATTTCTGGATTTGAGATTATATCCTAAAGGAGGGAGGTTAAATACGGAACTATATCAGAAGCCAATGGCTAGGAACTCCCTATTAAGCTATCATAGCTTTCATCCCCGGAGCCCTATTGACAAATCTACCGGTGGGACAGTTTCTTAGGTTGAGAAGAAATTGTACGGAGCTAGCAAACTACCATAAACATGCCAATAAATTGAGTGAAGAACTGAGTGTGAGACATTATCCAGATTGTTTAATCAAAAGAGCATCTAAAAGAGCGCGCAATAACAATAGGGAGGCACTCCTTGAAACATACACTAAAGCCAAAACAGACAGAATGGTTTGTGTGACGACCTTCAGTAACCTTACAGAAAATGTGAAAAGGGCCATTAATAAGAATTGGCACATACTGAATACTGGGGACTTGACACTCGATCGTCCCCTCTTTGCATTAAAACGCAGTAGTAATTTACAAGATTTGATGGTACACACGAGACCCAGAAATACAACTAGTCAGAACAGGCAACCAACTTTGTGGGGGGTGGCCCCAGTAACTGGTCATTTTCCATGTGGGTCCTGTTCAGTGTGCCCCTTTACACGACATATGACTGAAGTAAATATACTGCCAGGTACACCTTGGAAATTGAATAGTCATACCAATTGTAACACTAGCGGAGTGGTATATATGATAACATGCCCCTGTTCACTCATCTACATTGGGATGACAACACGGAAGGTCCGACAGAGGATTGTTGAACACCGAAGTACCTTCCGGTGTAAAAAATCTAACACACGTATGACCAAACATTATTTGGAGATGGCACACACAGAGGACGACTTGCAATGGGTTATCATTGATAAACCCAAGTATGACATCAACATGGGTCCCCTAGATAATGTTCTCTTTCGGCGTGAGCAACGTTGGGTGTTCCGCACGAAGAGCCATATAAGGGGTTTAAATGAGGACATTCCTTGGTGCTCAGTGTAGTCTGTCCATTCATTTTCTGCTTTATGTTGGGGGTATGGCAATAGATGTCGATGACTGATCTGGTCGTTTTTTGTGGTTTTGCATGTAGGATTGGCAAGCATTAATACAGTGCATTCTCAAAATAAGGGGGAGTTTGGGCCACCCCAGTATGTAGTCTGCCCGTTTTTTCCCCTGCTTTTCAATATACCGATCTGAAAAGATCACATTTACTAAACTGCTTTGCGATATGTGTGCTGTTCATGTTATAGCGAGCCCTTTATTAGTGGAGACCGGTTGGTAGTACACACTATCTGTATGCCACTGTACACGCATTCATGTTGCTGATTAGTGATATGCATGAGCAGTATGTGCAAAAAGGTTTTGCGTTTTTTGACACGGACATCGGGATTAGTGCACACTACAACTCCCATGAGCCACTTGACCCGGAAGTTTGTATGGTTACTTCCGGGGTAGGATACTTTCATACCGACGCTCTCCGCCTTATAAACACAGCGCGGTAAAACGCTCTTTCCCCTTGATTTCTACCGCATATATGACGACACAGAGGAACAAGAGGTAAAGGGTAGTTACGCTTTATGGAAGATTGGTAATCGTACTTTTGGCAATTGTAACTTTTTTGGATGTGAGGATTGAGTGTTTGTGTAATTAGTACTCGAGTTTTGCCACCCTCGGGAGACATATGCTCTTTTGCATATTTTGCTACTTGAACTCGGGGTCATGTTTGTGCCCTGTGTAACTACTGCTCTTGAAACATAAAAAATGTGGATACTTGTGTGGAGTGTTTTTGTAACGGACACTCGAGTTTTGCCACTCTCGGAGACTATATGTCTTCATGTAACGGTTGCAATTTTGAACTCGGGGTCAAGATTGTGCCCTAGAAAACCACTGTTTTTATACAAAAGATATACGGATATCTTTGTGGTGATTCTTAAGTGTGCATGGAAATACCACAATTGAGTTAACTACATTGCATGGTATTGAGGAGCGTCTGTGTTTCACTTTAAACTGGGTGCGGTAGAATTATCAATTACATTATTTAATATAATATATCCCTGATTGATATGTATAACAGCGAAGAGGCAGAAAGCAGCTTTGCATAATGTACTGTTGAAACGAGACTATTAGTTTTAACATATTACATCCCTGTTTCTTATGTATAACAGTGAAGAGACAGATAGTAGCTTTGCATGATGTAATGTTGAAATCAGAGTTTAAGTTCTAGTTTTTTATTTCCTCAGAAATCTGTGATCTAAGGTAGAAACTCCCAGCGACTGGACCGCGCCCAGCGCCAGAACCCCTGGGCCGCGCGCCCCCCGCTCCAGCCCCGAGGACCGACGCCGATACGATGCCACCACACTCCACGCTCTCAACCCCGGACGGACGCACAACTGCTTCAAGGCCGCCCCGAAACGCACCCATGGTCCCTTCACCTGCCGGAACTGCAGCTACACCAGCCTCAGAACCACCGAGGCGCCCACCAAGAAGGACCTCAACCACCTCCGGTGCATCCTACTGAACACCCGCTCCGCACGCAAACACGCCGTCGAGCTCTGGGACCTGCTCGACACATCATCACCAGACGTCGCCTTCCTGACAGAGACCTGGATGAACGACTCCTCCGCCCCCGACATCGCCATAGCCATCCCAGACGGCTATAAGATCACCCGCAGAGACCGCATCAACGCAGTAGGAGGAGGAATCGCCATCGTCCACAAGAACACCATCAGGGTCTCGACCAGCACCGACGACACTCTCAGCACCGCCGAACACATGCACTTCCAGATCCACACGGACCCCAACACCACCCTTAGAGGCACCCTTGTCTACAGACCCCCTGGGCCCGACCCCAGTTCAGCGACTCCATCGCCGACTTCATCAGCACGCACGCCCTGACCTCTACCGACTACATCCTCCTCGGAGACCTGAACTTTCACCTGGAGAACAACAACGACAGCAACTCCACCACCCTGATCGACAGCCTCGCCAACCTCGGCCTGAGCCAGCTCGTCACAACACCGACCCACTCCGCTGGCCACACGCTTGACCCCATCTTCTCCTCAAGTTCCCACGTCTCCTTCAGCCACACCACGGAACTCCTCTGGACCGACCACCGCTGCATCCATTTCACCTTCCAGAAACCCACCACACACCACCGCACCCAACAGATCCCACGCCGCTGCTGGAGCAAAGTCACCGAAGACCAACTCCGGGCAACCCTCGCTCTCAGCCCTGCCCCCGACCCATCCAACACCGACGACGCTGCCTGCAACCTCAGACGATGGATGGACGACTGTGCCAACACCCTCGCCCCGCTGAAAAAGCTCACCTACAGCGACACCACCAAAAGAGCCAGCTGGTTCACCTCGGATCTCCTAGCTTCCAAGCGTACCTGCCGGAAACTAGAGAAGAAATGGCACAGTGATAAGACACCGGACAGCCACACAGCCCACAAAGACGCCATCCGTAACCACCACCACCTCATCAGGTCTGCCAAGAGAATCTCCTTCAAAGACCGCCTCGACAACAACGCACACAACAGCAAGGAGCTTTTCAACATCGTGAAGGAACTCTCCAATCCCAGCTCCAACACCAACGACATCCCGCCGTCGCAACCCCTGTGCGATTCCCTCGCCACCTTCTTTCACCGCAAGATCGCCGACATCCACGACAGCTTCAACACCCAGACAGCCCCAACTAAGATCGATGCACCAGACCCGCCACACACCATCGACCACGACCCCCTGCCAGCCTGGGCCAGCGTGAACATCGAGGACACCATCAAGACCATGACCACAATACACTCCGGCTCCCCGTCAGACCCTTTCCCGCACCACATCTTCAACAAAGCCAGCAGCTCCGTCGCACCCCACCTGTGCAACATCATCAATCTCTCCTTCGAGACCGCGACCTTCCCAGAGAGCTGGAAACACGCAGAGATCAACGCCCTACTCAAAAAACCCAAGGCGGACCCGAGAGACCTCAAGAACTTCCGGCCCATCTCTCTGCTTCCGTTCCCAGCCAAGGTCATCGAGAAGATCGTCAACAAACAGCTAACCCGATACCTCGAAGAAAACAGCATCCTGGACCCATCCCAATCAGGGTTCCGCAGCAACCACAGCACTGAGACTGCCCTCATCGCCGCCACCGACGACAGCAGGATCCTACTGGACAATGGTGAGACCGCAGCCCTCATCCTGCTGGACCTCTCCGCCGCCTTCGACACTGTCTGCCACCGCACTCTACGCGCACGCCTCCACGACGCAGGGATCCGAGACAAGGCCCTGGAATGGACCACCTCCTTCCTCGACGGCAGAACCCAGAGAGTCCGCCTCCCACCTTTCCGATCCGAAGCCTCCGAGATCATCTGCGGCGTACCCCAGGGATCGTCCCTCAGCCCAACACTGTTCAACATCTACATGGCCCCGCTCGCACGCATCGCCAGACAGCACGACCTCAACACTATCTCCTACGCCGACGACACTCAACTGATCCTCTCCCTCACCAAGGACCCCCTCGCCGCCAAAGCCAATCTCCATGAAGGAATGAAGGCTGTCGCCGATTGGATGAAGATCAGCCAACTAAAGCTGAACACGGACAAAACGGAGGTCCTCATCCTCGGCTCCAACACCTCAGCCTGGGACGACTCCTGGTGGCCAACGACGCTGGGAGCACCCCCGACACCCACCGACCACGCACGCAACCTGGGATTCATCCTCGACTCAACGCTCTCCATGGCCAAGCAAGTCAACGCAGTCTCCTCCTCCTGCTTCAACACCCTCCGCATGCTTTGCAAGATCTACAGGTGGATCCCGACAGACACAAGAAGAACAGTCACCCAGGCCCTCGTCAGTAACAGACTTGACTATGGGAACCCCCTCTACGCGGGAGCCCCGGCCAAGCTCATCAAGCGACTGCAACGCATACAAAACGCCTCCGCACGCCTGATCCTCGACGTACCACGCCACAGCCACATCACCCCCACTTGAGGAACCTGCACTGGCTCCCCGTCGACAGGAGGATCACCTTCAAACTCCTCATCCACGCACACAAGGCACTCCACAAAACTGGCCCAGCCTACCTCAACAGACGACTCTTCTTCTACGTCCCCAACCGCCAGCTCCGCTCCGCTGACCTCTCCCTCGCCAGCGTCCCTCGCATTCGAAGAACAACAACCGGCGGCAGATCCTTCTCACACCTCGCCGCCAAGACCTGGAACACCCTTCCACTAAGCCTACGGCAGACCCAAGACCCAAGACCTTCAGGAGGCTACTCAAGACCTGGCTGTTCGACCAGTAGCAGCACCCCCCGCCCCCTTCCCTCTCCCCAGCGCCTTGAGACCCTCGCGGGTAAGTAGTGCGCTCTACAAATGTTGTGATTGATTGATTGATTGATAAGGTGGAGGTAAACTTATATTACCGCCTAGGTGAGTCTATGTATTTTTACTTAGAAGTGCTACGGTACGCTCTTGATCACGTGTGTGGTTTAATCACGTGTGTGGTGTTAAGGGTGTCATATTGGTATATAACATTGATGAAACTGACAAGATTGTTTGTCTTTTCTAGACACTGGACCGGACTGCAGCTGGTACCATGTCATAATAACCATGACAATTAAGTATGGTTTTTAAACATTTAATTTTTACCTAAGTTCAGCAGAGTGACATTGCTTTAGGTCCTGATGAATGCCGCGAACCTTGTTGGTCATTTGGCAGAAACATGTTGACCTTTGACGAATAGGACATTCTTTCAGTCCTATATATCACTGACCTTTTTAACCCTAGTCTATGGGGACATGGAATAAATTGAGTTGAGTCACCCATGAGCTAGTTTTAACGCACTGTTAGTTTTTCTTTTGCACTCTGCCCCTCACCCCAATCGCTTACATTGGGAATACCAGAAAACACCTCACGCTCCTCTCCAGAGGGAGAGTTGTAGCCCATACTGTGTACCTTGCGGTCGCAGTGTGTAAGAGGGGACCCAATGATGAAGCATGTCACCCTTGGGTGAGTGAGGGTTCTCGTCTTTAAGATAATGACTTCCCTTTTCCCCGTACACATAATTTGTAGTTTTTGTTGCAATAACTAGCGTCCCATTATTTTGTGTGAGAAAGATATTACAAAGGTACAGCCTGAAAAACTTCCGTAAATAGATCGAGATGTTGCACTTATCGATCTCTGCTACTGAACTGTTTAATGAGTCCACATTACTATACTCTTCAGATATAAGTTGTGTAAGGAAATGGTTTTAGCAGCGGCGTCACTAGGGTTGGTGTCACCCAGTGCGGTAACTTACCCGATGACACCATCACATGGGGTGACACCTTTCCCAAATGAGACTATTTAGTAAATAGTCTCATTTGGGAAAGGTGTCACCCCATGTGATGGTGTCACCCGGTGCGGTCCGCACCCCCCGCAACCTCCTAGTGACGCCACTGGGTTTTAGATAATGGGCGGTAGCGAGGAGTCAGACATATGGCTGCTAACCACATGCTAGCAGATTAACTAAGAACTATGTTGATGTAGCCAAACATCATACTCAAGTCATGATTTTAAAGGTAAATTGCCTCCCAGGGTCTTAAACCCTGTTGTGTAACACGTAGACGATTAGTGCCCAACTTCTGAAACACTGATGGGCAGCAGGCTGAGAGCTTGACTTCCCATCACTCTAGAGGATCTGCAACCTCCGTCAAATCATTGGGGCAGCTGGTAGATCAGTGACTGCAAAACACAAGCGTACCTAAACCTGTGGGGCTACTTATGATGTGACAAGTTGTTAGGCATAACGTTAATGTAAAAATATCTAAGGGGCTGATTCATAGTTTGGTGAGAAAATGCAACAAAGTACTCTGTTCCATAAACTGATGGTCCATTCACCCTATTTAGCCCACCAGCTTTCCGTCGACAGAGCCCCTATTGACTGTGCTGACAGAAAATGTCCTCCAACAACCCAATGGAACAGCAGCTGTCAGAGGAAGGGCATTATGCCATCCACCCTAATTAGAGTGGATGGTGTGATGCCCTTTTCTCTCCGCCACTGGCAGTGAGGGACAGAAAAAAAATAATAATTGCCTCCTAGTTGCTGTTCACCAGATTTGTATACCATGACAGGATCTGAGATGACAGTGGTTCCTGTCACGGTACGTAAATCGCAGCTACGTCAGCAGTGATTTTTAAATTTGGTGGACGAAAGTCCATCAGGGTGGCCATAAAATTGTTACTGTATTTGATAGTCTAAGGCTATATTATATGTGCTAGAAAATTGTCAAAATAGGTTTTAGAGATTGCATGCCATCTCCGCCCCGTCACCAAAGATTGTGCTGATGTAAAGAAAGACAGTAGTGATGGTTATGCACCAGTGCTCAATTGCAATGGCTCTAATGGTAGGCAGCATCGTGCAAGGGCGCAGCTATCAATAGTGCAGCAGGTGCAAATTACGGATGTATTTTACTATCCAACTAGTGACTGGGGACCTATTTTTTGTGCTTGCACCAGGGCCCATAGTGCATCACTCACATTTTAAATATTCAATGAAGACAATGCCAGTGGCCCTTAATGTTATGTTATGTTATGTTTATTTGTATGGCCCGTGAGGGTATCCAGGCACTTTGCAGGTGGGAAGACAGCTGTCTCCCTGGTGATCTTATTCGAAGAGCCAGGTCTTCAGCTTCTTGTAGAACTTGAGAAGCGATGAGGAGGCTTTGATCTGTTGTGGGAGGTCGTTCTATGCTTTGGGGGATTTGTATGAGAAGGCGTGGCCTATGGCTCTGTTTTTATGTACCAGAGGAACATGTTCTAGTGAGAGTCCGGCTGTTCGGAGGTGCCTGGGAGGTTGGGGGAAGTGTACGTAGCTGTTGAGTTAGGCAGTCCTGTGTAGTGCTTGTTTGTGTGTGTGAGGAGTTTGTACTGAGTGCGCTTGTGCATGGGGAGCCAGTGAAGTTCCATGAGGTGTGGGGTGATGTGGGTGCATCGATGTAGGTTTCGGATGAGCCTTGCTCCAGAGTTTTGGATGGTTTAGAGCCTGTTCAGGAGCTGCTTGGTGATTCCTGCATAGAGTGCTTTGCCGTAATCAAGTCTGCTGGTTATCAGGGCCTGTTAGAAATTGGGTCTCTAGTTGGCAGAGGTATGCATCCTCTCAAAATAGGGACCATAATCCTAGTCAGGGTAACTCACAACACAACCTAAATTATCCTGTTCTCATCCTCTGGCAGCTTGGCACAGAGCAGGCGGGCTTAACTGAGAAGGCAATGTGTAAAGTATTTGTGCAATACTTATATAGCAACACAGTGATAACACCACAGAAAAACTCCACAACAGTCTAGAAAAATAAAGTATGACTTTATAAATAATACAAGACCATAATGGCAAAAATCCAATGTGTAGAAGTTGAGTTATTGAATTTTGAAGAAATGAATGCAGTAAAGCGCTTAGAAGCAAGTAGCGCTAAAAAGGATACTTTAGGTCATGCTGGAGAGGGGCAAAGTCAAAGTTTGGGCCAGCCGCGATAGAGCATTGGCCGGCTGCAAGACCCACACAGCCCACGGTGAGCAAAGTACCTTTCGTGGTCCCAAACAGCGAGATGTGTCGATCTTCTCCACGCAGTGAAGGCGATGAGTCAGTTCCGAAGATGGGTGCCGGAGTCGAGAGGCGTTGAGCAATGCGCTGGTTTCTGAGAATGCAGTTCAGGGGATGCCTCGATCTCACCAAGCTGCAGTGGCAGCAATACGCTGTCCAATGCGTTGATCTCTGGAAGCAAAGTGCTGGTTCCGAGGTGATGCGCTGATTTTACTCCGTGACTAGGTCGATGCGCCAGTTCTGCTACACGCAGACAGGAGATGCGTCAAAATCCATGTTGCAAGTATCTGGGCCACTTCCAGTGAGCCAAGCACAGGAGCAGGGGTAGAGACTTTGATAACCCTGAGTCTCAAGAAACAGGAGGCAAACCAACAAGGCCTTGGAGATCACTTGGAAGAAGGCAGAGTCCAGCTCTCCTTCAGCAGAGTCAGAGTGCAGCGAGGGGTAGGGCAACAAACAGAAAAGCAGGCCTTCCAGATCAGGAGTCCAGTTGAGTCCATTGAAGAGCACAGCAGTTCTTCTGACAGAGGTTCAGGTGTAGGTCCAGAAGTGTCTGGTTTGGTGGGGTCAGAGACCCAGTACTTATACCCAAATGTGCCTTTGAAGTGGCGGAGATTTCAAAGAGTGGCTTTGAAATGCACCAGTATCACTTTCAACCCAGTCTGGTCTGCCAGGCTATCTGTGCGGGGTAATCAGTCCTTTGTGTGGGGTCAGGTCATTGCCTATTGAAATATAAGTACAAACCCCTACCTCCCTTCCTGCCTAGGAAGGGTCATCAGAATGCAGCTGTATGTAGATGGGTACTCAGTCACACCTAGCCTTCCTGTGTTGGTGGGTGTCTGGATAGAATGCACAAAGGGGAACTGTCCCTCAGCCCAGATGTGTATTGGAGACAGGCTGCAAGGCACACAGAGCAGTAAGAGCAGAGAAATGCCCACTTTCTAAAAGTTATACAACAATGTCTGTATGGGAGTCAATGAGGAGGAATAATTTGACCAGTAAATGAATTACACAAAACACGTAGTCTCACTTTTTAAGGTTCAAGTATTTGGATTAACAAAAGAACATGGACTGTATACTGTTCAAAGAATAAGAAGCAGCACTAACCACGTTTTAAATAGTGTACTAGATGCAAAGTAAACACATTGTGCTTGTGAATAAGTCTTATAAAACGGCGCAAGTGAAGCGCGTAAACAATGAAAATCAGCGTTTCCTTCTGAAGATCACTACTTCACTCTTGTCCGAGTTGAGATTGAGAGTTTGCTTTCATCCAGGTGGCTACTGTGGCCATACAGGTGGCAGAACTGGCTTTTGTTGCTGGGGTCTTTTCTGACAGAGAGAGTATTATTTGGGTGTCGTCTGCGTAGGAAACTATGTTGAAGTTGTGTTATCTGATGCGGTCTGCCAGCGGGGTGATGTAGATGTTAAATAAGGTCAGACTGAGAGATGATCCTTGGAGGACTGCGCAGATGAGATTCTTGGCTTCTGACATGTAGTTTGGCATACTGACTTGTTGTGTTCTTCCGGTGAGGAATGAGCATATCCAGTTGAGGGTAGGTTCTTGGATGCCTATTTCATGTAGTATTCCGATCAATGTGGATTAGGAGACTGTGCCGAAGGCCACTGAGAGGTCCAGTTGTATGAGGACGGCTGTTTCTCCTCAGTCGAAGATAATCCTGCTGTTGTCTGTTGCTAAAATGAGGGCAGTCTCAGTGCTGTTATTGGGCCGGAAGCCTGATTCCGTGGTGTCTAGGAGCCAGATTTACAAACTTTTTGTGCTGTGTCTGCGTCACAAATTTTATTTTTGTTATTTGCTTTAAAGTGCTTAACTTGTTTTGCACTAGTAACTTGCCTAAAAGTAAAGCAAATCAGCCCGAATTGCTGCTTTGCGTTAACTTAGCATCAAGGGGGCTTTACATGGATTATACATGAGTATTCCCATGCAACCACCAATGCTTTTTGATGCTAAGCCCTATCTACTGAAAATTTAAGACAGGGTTTTGTGTAAAAAATAAAATGCTACTTGAAAACAGGCGTTAAAATGAGAAATGTTTTCATTTCTCTTTTCTTTTTCGATTTGCATGTGTGATGTTCTGGAAAGCACACATACAAAGTAGGAAAGGGTTTCAAAGTTGTCTAGGCATAGTATTTTGTCCTGGAAAAGAAGCTGGACTCATGCACACACCTTTGTACTATGGTGCAAAGGTGTGTGGGCGGTGCTTGGCAGAAACATTCTCTGCAGATATGGTGCTTTCCTGCTCTCTTCTCACACAATGCAGTGCAGCATTTGTTAGTGCTGTGCTGCGTTGCGTTGCATGAGAATTTGGTAAATCTGGCCCTAGGAGTTGGTGTGCGTCGAGGTAGTGGGCGAGTTGCTTGTTATTGGCCATTTGGTTTGGATCAAATACTCCAACTTAACATTATAATTCCTGTCTAATGCAACAGAATGGTGTGGAAAGATTTTGCCTTATGAAAAATATTTCTAGCATTTGAAAGGGGGCTGCAACGATGTGTCATAATATTTCAACATATTTCATAGCTAAGTAAAGTTTAATGTTCATTGCAAAAGATATTTCCTCATAGTGGGAAATAGTTATTGGACATTTTAATATAATTTTATTATCAAGGGAACCCTGTGCTCCTTAGGAGACAAGGGTGACGGTACACTGTACAGAAAGGCAAAGAAGCATAGGAGTGAAATGAAATGGTTGTTTTTTGATCTGCCAGGAAACAAATGCCTGGTTAATCAGTCTCGACTAGTGTCATGCCGGGGGAGTGCAGTGATGTTTTCTAAAAAGCAGGAATTTTATCAGTGAAAAAGCCAGTATCTGATGTGGGATGGGAGGCAACTTAGAGACAGGTGTCCCGTGAAAGCAGTTACTAAGCAAGGCCCTATTCTGTAGGGGTCTGGTAACCACTAACTTCCATCTGTGCCACAGCAAAGGCACGTGGCTAGATCTCTTCCTGAAATATATATGTTTTTCCCCTTTACACTGAGTTGGTGGGCTCTGTTTCAAATAACATCAAACAACCAAGAATAAGATAGTGAACCTCTCAATGTCGGGCATCTGCAGGACTGGGAATGTAGATGTTTCCTCTGGTTTCAGGTGGCACAGCTGAGCACAGCAAGGATTATGTGTTCTCATTGACCTTGGTTACCATTTGGTGTGGTGCTAAATGTTTTCTCCCTTATTGCTTCTGCCGTGCTGTTTCATATCTCTTTAATCACTGTATCTATGACAACTAAAGTAGATGTGGTGCCTAGAATAGCTGTCAATAAGTACATTAATTTGTCGGATGTGTCCTTCACCCGGCAATGCATGTACTGTCGCGTCAAAAAATGTTGGTACAAACAAAAGAATACTTACTGCTTCTCGCACAATGCTATCAGCATTTTGTTTCAAAGGTTCGCTCTGGACCCAAGGTTCAGCAGACCATCAATCAGTCTTCACTAATTTTTCTATTGCATTGATTTTGTTCATAAGGTTGTTTGAATGACAGTGCAAACTGAAAGCACTTAGTTCTTGCCTTACAATTGTTAACCAAGGTCTTAAGCTACTACTTTTCATTATTCATATTCCCTTGATGTTTCATTCTTTCTGTAAAAGTACATTCCATTTTATTAAATGTACTTTTTCGGAAAATGCAACCCCATTTACTTTATTCTTTTGAGGCATTTGACCCATACAGAGATTTTCCAAATAGTACAATCAAAGAACTTATAAAAGCCAAACGTTTATAAGATTGTTAATGTCTGCCATTTTTATATAATTATATTTTTATATTTCCATGTTTTTCCCCCTTCTATTCTTGTCTTCATCCCTACTCCCCGCCCCTCTATTTTCTTCTCCCCCTCACTCTATTTTGTCTTTCTATATTTTTCCCACTTGAGGCCACATACTGTCAACCATGAATTCCCACTTTTGTTTTGTATTTTTCCCACCCCATCACGTTTCCTTTCTTGTGTTTAGAGTCACCTTCTATTGAAATAACCTTTGCCTTTGTATATAGTTCCTCTCTCGTTTTTAAAGTAAAGTATATTGTGTGAATACATTATATGTATATATTTTTATACTTATGTTTTCTTTTATGTATTATAACTTTCAGCCCTGAAGAAGTTCATTTTATGTATGAACGAAACGCGTTGGCTGGAATCTGTATATTTTGATATTGAAAATAAAGGATTGATTACCACTTAACAAATTGAACACTTGGATTTATTGAAAAAAACTCTTTGGTAGTGCACCGCTCCACCACTTTCACAGCATTTTCAGTATTATATACAATGAAAACATAGGTGGCTCAGAGATGTGTTACAGGTGGGAAACACTTAGAGTGCCTGTTTCCATTGGTTGTATGTGCTTGGCTTGGGGGTCATTTTGCAAGCAGACCAGTTTGAGGATTGGGCACATTTTTGATTTGATTCAAATGTTTTCTTCACACTTGTGCTTTTTTTCAACAATTTGCAGTAAATATGTGGTGTAAAACCCACCATTTAAATCCATTTTTTTCCAAATTTTCTTGCGGGGGGAGAATCCCCCCGCACCCTCCTTTTGCAATTTGGGCTCGCTCGCTTCACTCGCTCGCTTATTACATTAGGATACAACATTTTTCACCCCACCACTTTCAAAATCCACCAGCCGCCACTGGTAAACCATTTAGAAGTTCTAAAACAGTTACAAAGAAGAGAACACAACACAGTAAAAATCCTGCTCCAATTTAAAAAAATTGAGATTGGCAAAAATCCAATAAGGGGAACCGAAGGTATGGATATTTAAAGTTTGAATTATAATTTAGCACCAAAAAGGACAAAGCATCAATAGCGGCCATTTGGTCACAGTACACCAGGTAAGGTTTAAGGATGACTGTGATAAGAGCACAGGTCGGATAAAAGGTCCTGGTAAGTCTCAGTCAAAGAGTTACCTTTGGACTTGGAAATTTTCTGGAGAAAGGGTGGTTGTCCACGAATCATTGGCGGGGCAAGCTGCAAGCTGGATCCGAGTCAGGGTTCAACAACAATGGGTTACTGAAGAATGGGGTCCCGGTGCGGTCGTCGATGAAGGCATGAAATCTCCAAGAAGGTGAAGTCCAGCATCTGTGCCCAGGAAGATCTTGATGTGGACCGGCTTCTGCTTGGCAATGCTCTCGGTGAATCCCTCTACGTTTGGACCTAGAAACTTTTTTGGGAAGTCAGATCATCTTCAGCGCGACAAAGCAGCAAGTTGGATTCGACCGGCGATTCGACATCGACAGTTTCAACTCGATGGCAGTCCCGGTCTCCCACCGGCACAGCAGAAGAAAAGTTGGCAAAAAGTTTCTAAGTTCTAGCTTTTGCAGTTTGCCCAAAAAGAGTACACTCTAACACCAGCCACGGGTTCTAGGACCTCAGGATCAGGGCTCACTCTAGCAGAAGCTACCAGCAGGGTCCCAGGCAGTTCCAGTTGATACTGGTCTGCTAGGCATTTACAGAAAAAGTGGTTGTTGGAAATGGTCCTTTCTGCAGGGTTATCCCCAAACTTTTTGCTTCTTCCTCCTATTTTTTCCTGACCTGTGTTTGTAGGTTACATGAGTCTGGGCACTTTACCACTGCTGATCAGTGCTAAAGTGCATATGCTCTCTGTATAAATTGTTATTGTGATTGGTTATCCATGACTGGCATATTTGATTTACCAGTAGGTCCCTAGTAAAGTACACTGAGTGTGCCAGGGCTGGTAAATCAAATGCTACTAGTGGGCTTGCAGCACTGATTGTGCCACCCACATGAGTAGCCCTGAAAAGATGTCTCAGACCTGCCACCGCGGTGCCTGCGTGCAGTTTGTTAACTGCCATGTCGACTTGGCAAGTGCACCCACTTGCCAGGCCCTAACCTTCCCTTTTCTTACATATAGGGCACCCCTATGGTAGGCCCAAGGTACCTCCCTGGGCAGGGTGCAGTGTATGTGAAAGGTAGGACATGTACTGGTGTGTGTAACATGTCCTGATAGTGAAATACTGCCCATTTCGTATTTCACTATTGAAAGGCTATCTCGCCCATAGAACTGAATGGGGAATGCTTTGTAACATTTTCGAAGCATATCTTCCCATAGGATAAGATAGAAAAATGGAGTTTAGTATCCCTGAACTCAGGATTTAATAACACATCTTTTAGTAAAGATGGATTTTAAATTGTGTGTTTGAAAATACCACTTTTTCGAAAGTGGCTGTTTTCTTGTTCAACCTTCCTGTGTGCCTCTGCCTGTTTGTGGATTGACTGTCTGGCTCTGAACTGACAGGGGCTGAGGAGGTGCAGTGGCTCCAGGAGTCTGGATGAGTCAGCACTAGGCTGAATAGGCCTGAGCTGCATTTGGAGTGGTGGGAGGAGTAGCACCTGTACCTGAATAGGGCTGTGCCTGCCTTCCACAATGCTGGCTCCGCCCCCCTGTGGTGTGTCTGGAGCCAAGGCTCACACTGACAAAGGATGTTGTTGTGCACTTGCAGAGTGCCCCCCAGAACTGGTTTGAACTGGGCTCAGAGCCCCCAGCATAAAGAGAACAAAGACATTTTGGGGTATAAGTATTAGACCTAAAACCCCTGAACTTTAGATCATTCCTGGAATTCAAGAGGAACCTTTGCCAAGGAGAAGAGCTGAAGAGAATGAGGAGAAGTACTGCCCTTGTTGTGTGTCTGGGGTTGGCCTGCAGTTGCTGTGTCTGCCAAAGAAAGGAGAAGGACTTTGCTGTGTGCTGTGTCCCCCGCTTGAAGGAGATCTCCAAGGGCCTGAATTGAGCTGGCCTCCTGGTCTGAAGTCTCAGGGATACAAAGACTTCACCCCCAGCTCCCCTGAACTCTGTTGCTGTGAGTTCTGACCTGGCAAGAGGTGCCTGTGCCAGTTTTGGTCCTCTGGAGGTTGTTGCTGCTGTTTGGGAGCTGGAAGCAAGAAGAAACTCAAAGAACTACAGAAATCAACGCGAGGGATCGCGGCTGAAGAGGACCGACGCAGCTCCGATCAACGCTGCCACACCGATCGCCGACGCATCCCGGATTTCCACGCATCATGCCTGTGCGGCAATTTCGTCCGATGCATCACCTGCGGACCGGAACCGTCACGAAGAATCGACGCATCACTCCCTACAGACCGGATTCGACGCAACCCTTCCTCTGCGTGCAGCGGGACTGTCGCATCACCTCCCCAAGGTCTCAGGAGTGTCGCATCTCCGTTTTCCCACTCTGCAGCTGTTTGGCTTTTGGAACTTTCATGCATCTACATGTACTTTGATGAAAAGTCACGCATCCATAGTTTTCTATGGTACAAGTTCTTGAAACCTTTTGAAAGTCATATTTTTAACTGTGTATGTTGGATTTTGGTCGTTTCGGTCTTGTTTAGTTTAGATAAAGATACTTTATTTTTCTAAACTGGTGTGGTGTCCTTTTGTGGTGTTTTCTCTGTGTTACTGTGAGTGTTGGTACAAATACTTTACATAAGCCTGTCTGCTCGTGCCAAGCTACAAAGGGGGTGAGCAGGGGTTATCTAGAGTGTGCATCCCCCTTATCCTGACTAGAAGCAAGGGTCCCTATTTGGACAAAGGTACCTACCTCTGCCAACTAGAGACCCCCATTTCTAACATTGGTGGTCAGTGGTGAGGATTTGAACCTGTATTTGTACTTGACCCACAGTGATTGGTGTACATCACTAGTTTAGTGCAGACCACTACGCAACCACATACTGTGTTTTGTTTTTTGTTCTATTTTTGAGAGACCCTTAAAGTATCCACGCATCATGTCTCAGAAGGGTAAACCAGCAAGTGATGTTGCAGAGCTGGAGTTTGATATTGAAATGTTAAGTGGTTACAAAGTAGGTCAACTCAAGCAGTTCTGTAGGAGCTTTAGATGTCCCATGAAGAGCAGCTCCAGGAAGGAGGAGCTATGGAAGGCCTTAAGGGCCTGGTGGGAGGCCAAAGAGGCTGGGGAGACAGGTGATGCAGAGGTGGCTGAGGATGCACAAGGGGATGATTTCAGGTCACAGGATCTGCCTGTGGGAAGAGCAGCCTCCAGGGCTGGCAGCAACCATTCCGCTAGAAGTTTTTCCACAGAGCAGTTGGAGGAAAACCAAAGGGTTAGAGATGATGAGTTAGAAGTCATGAGGCTCGAGCTGAAAATATTGGAAATGGAGACCCAAAAAGCTGTCATAGAGAGAGAAAAGATGGCAGAGGAGAGCAGGAAGATTTATGCCTTGGAAGAAATTAAATTGATCTTGGCACATGAATTAAGACTGAGGGAGCTTGCTGTAGAGCTCGAGAGGCTTGAGGCCATGAGTGTCTTAGCCAAGAAAAAGAAAAAGTGTGCAGGTCATGAAGTGAGCTTGGCTGGGTTGGAGGTGGAGCCCAGCTCAGATGGTGGCAGCAAAAATGTAGTGTCTAATGCTGGGAGAAGTACACACACCCAGAGATGTGGCGCCTGACTTGAAGGAGGGGGTTGACATACACCGAGGGGTTCAGGGTTATGAAGTAGCTCCAGTGGTGTGCAGTGTCCCTGAGGTGGATTGGGGAACTGACACAGGGGATCATATTCTTGGTGGTGGGAGGGACACTCTACTGACTCTAGATGAGAGGTGCAGGGAGAGGGGTTCCCCCATGGTAGGAGTCCTGGCATGTGAGTGTGGAGATGCCCAGAAGAGTGTGGGTTGAGTGACAGAGATAGTCAGACACTGTCTTGCCAATCTCAGGAGAGTGGTGTGGGGTACTTGTGTGAGGCACTGGATGGTGGGGCAAAGGGTAGCTTGGTTAACAACTGTGGGGGGCTGTATGATTTAATTGTTAGAGAGCATATTTTATGTCCCTGTTTTCCAGAGCTATACCAACACCAGGTGGAGTGTGAGTTCTCTGATTCCAGGGAGCTTGCGCTGGAGGCAGACCTTTTGGTGGATTCCAGAGGGTCTGAAGAAGCTTTCGGGAGTGATCCTGAAGGGAGTGGCTCAGGTTTTCCCCAACCAAGTGAGGTAGGGGAGGTTTGTGGTAGCCCAGTTAGGTCCCAGTGTAGTGGGAGGGGTATAGGGTCCCACATCCTGTCTCAGAGGAGAAGGAGAGGGAGTGGGCTGTGTCCCAAGGTGCCCGAAACCCAGTCCCAGGGCCTGGTTGGTTCCATAAGTGAACACCAGGAGGGGGGCCTAGTCTGTACCGGGAGGCCATTTCCTGAAGGGGATCCCAAAGTGTCAGGTGGACTAGGGGGGGCTGCTGTAACAAGTATCCCACCAGTTCTGGTGTCTGGCAGCACCGCTCCAGTGGGGAGGGTGCCTGAGACCAGAGAAAAGGGTGAGGGGGGACGCAGTCTCCAGTGGAAGGTCCAGTGGGTCAGGGGTTGCAAGCTCTGAGGTCAGAGCACCCCAGGACTGACCCTGGTGAGGCCACTTCTGGCCTGGGGGGTCTTCATGCTCTGTCAAGTGGACAGGAGGCTGGAGACCTGCGCCAGGCAGACTCTCGTCCCACTCATGAGGAGTGCGTTTCCCTTGGAGGGGGGTTGGTGTACTCCCCCGGAAGTCCTGGGTTGCCAGGCACAGGTCCAGCCTAAGGTTACAGACCCTGGGCTGGAAGACCAGGTTCAGGGTGTCCCCCTGACCTGGAGGAAGGGGCGACTGCTAACAGTTCCCCTACTAAGTTGTCTTCTGGGGGTACCGCTCCAGGTGGGAGGGTGCAGAGCCCCAGGGAGGAAGACAGGGTGTGGGAGATACCACCCCAGTCTCTTGTCCAGCCGCAGGGTACAGACCCTGGGCTGGTGGGCCACTGTCAGGATGCCATTCCTGACTTGGCAGGAGGGAGAGTGGAGAAAAGGTGCCAGGCACCTGGGGCTACTGCCCCCCACTTTCTAACGCCACAGAGGTTAGAGAGGCCTAAAAGGCATGAGGCCTGGCTCTCATCACTGACAGCTGTTTTCCGACTCTGCAGCTGTTTGGCTTTTGGAACTTTCACGCATCTACAGGTACTTTGGTGAAAAGTCACGCATCCATAGTTTTCTATGGTACAAGTTCTTGAAACCTTTTGAAAGTCATATTTTTAACTGTGTATGTTGGGTTTTGGTCGTTTTGGTCTTGTTTAGTTTAAATAAAGATACTTTATTTTTCTAAACTGGTGTGGTGTCCTTTTGTGGTGTTTTCACTGTGTTACTGTGAGTGTTGGTACAAATACTTTACACATTGCCTTTGGGATAAGCTTATCTGCTCGTGCCAAGCTACCAAGGGGGTGAGCGGGGTTATCTAGAGTGTGCATCCCCCTTACCCTGACTAGAAGCAAGGGTCCCTATTTGGACAAAGGTACCTACCTCTGCCAACTAGAGACCCCCATTTCTAACAGTGGTCTTTTTGCAGATTTTGTGTCCATGTAGCTTAACAGGAAGTCAGCCAACTGACCTTGAAGTCCACCTCTAGGTCCTGGGTAAAAGTGTGAGGAGGTCCTACCCTTAGGGTGCTCCTCACAGGTCAAATCAGCAGGTGCAGTCCTTCTTCCTCTGTCTTCCAAAGGTCCAGCAGAGTTCTAAGGAGACTACTGGGGACTGCCACATTTATGCCCAGTACCAGCCTATGAGTATGGGAAACTCCTGACTATTCCTTAAACAAAGGAGTATAAGTTCCCCAGAGTAACCTTACCCACTTTTGCAGCTCTTTCTGTGTGCTTTACTGACAAATTATCCCATATTGCTCCTTGCTGCCTAAAACCAACATGACAGAACCTTTCTTCCCCTGTACAGAGCTCCCTTTTCCCACCCAGACACTGACTGTGATAATGGGCAAACCCTCCCTTGTGGTCATTCAAAACCAGTTCTGGGGTAGCTATCCCTCTCTCTGGGGTTGGAGTTCTACGTTTGAACTACATCTGCCAGTGACAGGGTAGACATGCTTCAAAGCACAGAAAGGGGCTGGGCACAGTCACCCAGGCCATCCTGCTCAGGGTGGAAAACATCTCCCTACACCCCAGCCCTTTGTTCACTGTCTGGGAGGAATACACATCTCACCACTGGGGAGCCATCAGTCAGGTGACACTGAACACTGGCAGAAAGAAAGGTACATTTGGCTGAGGCAGTGAAAATGACAACCTTTTAATACTGTTAATTTTGAAAATAATGATTTAGAATTTGATTTGGCCATTACCTTAGATTTTAAATTACTATTAAAATGAGTCAAGGTCTAATTTTTCTAGCTACTCCAAACTTATGTTAATTATTAAAAGGTGGTGTAATGTAACCCAGTACATTTCTATGAGAAAGCCAGTCTTGCCACAGTGAAAAACAACTTTGAAGGTTTTTCACTGCCAGGACATGTCAAACATAAAATGTACATGTCCTACTTTTTAAATACTCTGCCTTATGGGTATTTGGGGCCTACCTCAAAGGTGATTTAAAAGTATTAAAAAGGAAGGTTTAGGTCAGTAAAAGGTTTATTTGGCCAAGTCAAATGGAAGTTTTGAAACTGCACACCCAAGCTGCAGTGGCAAGACTAGAGAAATGCTTTGCCCTGTCACTTTAGTGGTGGCACAATATGTGTTGCAATCCACTAGTGACATTTAACTAACAGACCCTGGGTACACTCACTTTTGGACCATATACTAGGGACCTATGGGTACGTTAAATGTACCAGTCAGGAGCATAGCCAATTTTGACATGTTTGAGAGGTCAGAGCACCTGCACTGAGACCAGGTTAGCTGTGCAGGTGCTCTGACCCCTCAAACATGTCGAAATTGGTTATGCCTCAAAATGCAGAGTAAAATAAACTGTCAGCATAAGTTGAAAACAATGGGGGACCATAAAAAAGAGGTATTCTCTTACATGTAAATAATACAAGTAGAATAATGCACTTCATAAAAATCTGTGGTGTAATGTTTAAACACAGATTGATCCGGAGCGTGAATTAAATGAGTGGCACACTATATACATGAATGTGCACTACAGCAAAAAACATGTATGCAGGATGTCTGATCATTAAGAACCAGGTGGTTATGTTGGTTCCAGAACGTAAATTATATGTGTGGGATGATACATACATTCATGTCAACTAGAAGGGAAAACATGTGAACCCAATATCAGATCAATACAAACTAGCCCTATATATTCTGTCAACTAGTAATTTTAAAAGTTATAAACTATGAGGATTTGAACATAAGTATTATATCGAAATGTGCTGCAAGTTGTGATCAAAAAGTATGAACAACCTGTACATTCATACAGTAAATCTTGTTAGTCCATCTATAGTTCCCATGCCTATGTACAGATATAACTTCATATTCAAATGTTTTTGTTAAGACATAAGTCAAACTGTACTCACATATAATATACATGCATGTTAGACCTGTCAGCCTTAGGGTGGTCTTCACCCAAACTTTTCGCCTTCAACCTCCTATTTTTCTGAATTAGTTTTTGCTGGCCTTAATGCACTGTGCACGTTACCACTGCTAACCAGTGCTAAAGTACTTGTGCTCACTCCCTAAACATGATAAAATTGGCACACACCTGATTGCCATATTGAATTTACTTTTAAGACCCTAGTAAAGTGGTACACCATATTTCCAGGGCCTGTAAATTAAATGCTACTAGTGGGCCTGCAGCACTTATTGTGCCATCCACTTAAGTAGCTCTTTGGAGCCTTTGTGCAGTTTTAAACTGCTCGGTCAGCCAGGCAAAACAAGCCTCTTGCCAGGCCTAAACCTTCCTTTATAATATATATAAGTCACCCCTATGGTAGGCCTTAAATAGCCCATAGGGCAGGGTGGACTGCACTTAAAAAGTAAGACATGTATTTTTTACTTTTTTATGTCCTGGTAGTGAAACACTCTTACATTTGTTCTTCACTACTGCAAGGTCTGGCTCTCCCATAGGATAAGGTTGGGTTACCTTATTACATTTAATAAGCAATAACTTTCAAGTGGGAGCAGGTAGGAGCGTCGTGTTAGGTGACTAAATAATTGTAATTTAAAACCCTCTTTAATTGTATAGTCACATTTTAAGTCACAATTCTGAAAATGGCACTTTTAGAAAGTTTGCATTTTCTTGTCCCAACCACTTGGAGTCTGCAGACTGTATTCTGGGTCACATGACTAGGTGTAGCTGGCAATTGGTCTTTGTGTATTACTCCCAGACAGTAAGACAAAGGGGGAATGGGTGTTGTCAGGATAGGCCAACTCTGTCAGGATGAGGGAGAGGAGCAGTCACCTACCACACTTGCACATCACAAAGACTCTGCCTGAGCACACTTACAAAGGGTTTCACACTAGTCCTTTGTGCCCACAGGCAAGCTGGGGCCAGAGCATGGAGGAAGGAAATTCCAGACACCTCTATAGGGGGAGGACCCTAGAAGCTTCTCCCACTTCAAAGTGAGCACCAGGTATAAATAATGGGCTCTCAGACCCAACACTTCAGTACATTTCTGGACCTGTGGATGACTCCGGAGAGACTGCTGTGCTGCTCTGCTGCAAGGACTGCTTCTCTCCTGCCCTTCTATTCTGCTGCCTGAATGAGAAGGACTGAATCTGCACTTGGAACCCAGGACCACCAGAGTGACTCCAAGGGCAAGCTGGCTGGCCTCCTGATCAGAGCTTCAGGGATAGAAAAGGCTCCAACCATTTTTAAACCTGCAACTGGACTCTGCCTACTGTGAGTCCTAACCCAAACACAAACCTAACGCTAATCCCCACAGCACCTCATTAGAACCAACGCAGCATCAATGCAAGCCTGCATTGCAGCTTTCACAGATCATTTAAACCTCTGCTGTGCGACATATCCTCAACACAGTCATCGCAGCCTCTCGTTCGAAGTGATACAGTGTGATGCAGTCGTGACGCAAGATCGCATCCCTTGCAGCTCATCAGAAGCTACTCAACGTATCCTCGACATTGCTTCACAACGTCTCATTGGAAGTGACGCAGAGTGGCACAGCCTTGACGAAAGCCTGCATCCCTTGCAGCTCATTGGAACCACTAGGATTTAAGGTCCATTTTCTCAGCGGAACTAACTTGGTCCCTGTATTCAGCCCAGGCTCTATTGAAGTCGGTCTGAACTTGTGACTTTGTCTCGGTATCGGGACGACTAGATAACTACAGTTGGCGCTTTTTGCTTTTAAGCACTATTTTTACATAATCCTTTACAATTGCATATCTCCAGTTCTACTAATTGGATTTTTCTCATTTTGGCATCAAATAGTTTATTAAAAGTTTCTCTGTTTTTCTAAATTGGTGTGAAATGTTTATTGAGTTGCGTTATCACTGTGTTACGTTTTGTGTGTTACATAAATACTTTACACATTTTCTCTAAGTTAAGCCTGACTGCTTTTGCGCCAACATACCAGAAGGTTAAGCACAGGTTAATTTAGTAACTTTAGTGGGTCACCCTGACGGAAATTGTGGTTGTTGCTTGAGCAGCGTTTTCACCCCACTCAACCAACAACTTAGGGGCCGATTATGATGTCGGGTGGAAAGCCTCCTTCTGTCAGTCAGAAACTCCTCAACCGTGTTGGATCCCTTCCGATCGGCTCGGTCTGTTTACATTTCGCCCGCCCGATTACGATGTTCACGGTCGGAACGTGAACAGGTCGGTCCCGCCGAATCGGTTCCCACCGACTCTCAGAGTATCCGTGTCGGTCTGAACCGCATCGTACACCCCTATGGACAGCGTTTCCATCCACGGGATTACGATTTAGATTTCCAACAGCCTTTCCGACTCGGCCTGTCCGACATGGAAAGGTTGTCGGAAAGTGACTTTGGGGGCCCCTGGCAGGGCCCCCTAGGCCCCACTGCCTACGGTTGATGTCCGAGGGGGTACCTAAGGGACCCCCTGTAACTCCGCACTGTGTGGGAGGCGCCGTGGGGTGCCTGTCACAGGGTGCAGAGTTCCCTGCAAATACCCCATTTCTCCATAGGAGCCTGTTTTACTCCCGGTTCTCGGGCATAACACGGGCTCCCATTGGAAACAATGGGAATCCGACCGAACAGTGTTCGGCCGCATCGTAATCCATCGGTCGGAACCGCTGACCGCGTGTTTATATGTAAGTCATAATGATCGAAATTGCAAAACTCAGTTTACCAAGGGATGACATATTCGCTTAATGATACCCTATAATAAACTGACCAGATATTACCTTTCAAATTCACATATATCTTTATAGTTATAAGGTACATGGAATAAACCTACTAGCGATAAATCTTAATAATAAACAATACAAAAAAACTGCAACTTGAGCAATCAAAGTTGATAACCATTGTGTAAATTTTATTACATACAAAACACTTGGTGTGATGCTGCATACAGTGGAACTCAGTTACCCTTTACAGATAACCATGGTCTATATGGATATTTTGTTCTACTGCTTTTAACTTAAGTATCCATAGTTTCTCAGCCCTAAGTAAGCAGACTTCCCTATGATCATTTCTGCGGTCAACTATTATATATTGTAGCCCATGAAATTGTACATCAAAATCAAAAATCTCTGCGTGCTGTTTCTCGTACTGTATGGCAAATGGATAGTGCTGATCATTGTTTCTAATTACTCTAATGTGTTCCGCAATTCGATCTCTAAATGCCCTTATTGTGCTTTCTATGTAGATGTCCCACATTTACAAACCAGGATGTAAACCACATATTTGGTGAAGCAAAACATATTTATATGAAACCTGGTCTTAGTGTTATGCTAAAAATCTGTAATCTTGTGTAGAGCGAACCTGCACATGCTGCATTAACCACTCTTATGAAATCCTATTGCTTGTTGACTAAGTAAATTTGTTGATATCTTGGTGCTTGTGTAGCTTGGACTGACAATGTTCCTGATGGTGATACCTCTTTGAAATGTAATACTCAGCTGTTTGGTGACCCATCTACATGTAGTGTTATAAATTGTGATTAGACCCCTGAGTTTGTTCAAAATGTGCTTCAGTTTGCCTACAACTTCACTGAATGATGTAATGATTCCAGCAATCTAATTTTGTCCCTGTTGTTATTATTAGCAGAGAGTCAATTGTCTATTCACCATATTCCCCTCTCTCATGGCTTTACCTAGTGTTTCTGTTGAAGCCTCATAATTCAAATCTGTGTTTCATATCTTGGTAGTTTCTATGATACTCCTCATCTTTGCTGCAATTTCTTTTTGCTCTGAGCATTTCACCATAGGGTATGCCTCTTACCTGAGATTTTGGGTTCGAGCTAGTAGCATGTAACAAGGCATTACAGTATGTTTCCTTGTGAAACAATTTGCTCTCAATGTTATCTCATTTGACATAGATTCCCACATCGAAAAATGTAATCATAGAGGTACTGTGATGTATTGTGAACTTCATGTTGTAGGCATTGTGATTTAAGTAATCAAAGACATCTTTCAATATTTCAGGGTCCCAGTCCATATCATAAGAACATCATCAATGTATTGCTCCCAATAATAGGTATTGTTGACCCCAGTGTGTGTATAAGTGCCCCAGACCCACTCTGAAGCTAGCCCATTAAGAGGTTGGCGTTAGAGAGGGCGAATCAGGAGTCAATTGTCGTATATGTAGATGCTGGTACCACATGCCATTGAATAAAAAACATTATTGAGTAGAATAATTGTACTCTTTTCTAGTAGCATTTCGCTGTGCTCTAAACAGTTTTGTAAGCCCCATTCATGAGTCGTATTAATCAAAAAGGAGACAACATCCAAAGTTACCAATGTCATGTCACTCTCACAAGCGATGTCATTGATCATGTTCAGCACATGTTGTGTATCCCTAATACATAAGAGTAGGAAAGAAAGAAAATATTCAGACACCCTCCCCAGTGGTGAGCTGATGCCAGATAAAATGTGTCTACCTGGAGGAAAGCCTACCTTTTTGTGTATTTTGATTAATGTATACCTACAGGGATACCCAGGTCTGTCTACTTTCAGGTATGCAAATTCATCATCATTGATGACTCTATCTACCGATTTATTCAGTTTCTGATTAAAATCTCCACCTATCCTGGCTATAGGGTTAGTATTGAATCTGTAATAGCATTCATGATCTCATGTCCGCATAAGGATCTCATTGTAATTTGTTTTATTCTTACCTACAATGCTTCTGCCTCACATATTACCAATGTAGGTTCTTCCCTGAGATCATTAAGTGCCTGCTGCTCGATTGTATCTACCAGCCTCCTTAGTTCTTTGATTGCCTTGATCACTCAATTGTTCCAGGTCCGCAGTTACTCCTTGAGCAGGAAGTCAATGTTAGTCCTCATTGTAAGTTGCAAATTTGGATGTTAGTCATTGAATACTATCTATGCCCTTGTTGGATTTGATCTCTAAGGGCCAGGTGTATCAATGGGTTTTACCCATTCTGTGTCTATGGGAAAATGGGTTCATACATATGGCCCTATGTCTTGTATTAGGTCAGTTATCATTAAAGGATCTTTGTTTGATTCAGTTATTGTAAATAGGGACATTTTATCTCTAATAAGCTATATATACATAGTTCACTCAGATGTTCTTGCTATTCCACTTTTGGTGGTAACCTGAGTTTCAAATTGAAGTATGTTTTTCAATTTAAGTTTGAATACACATTTATGTAGGTCAAATATTATTTTATTTTGTGTCACATATTGTTAAAGGGCAACAGCCCACCCCTTTTCTAAGAACTTAAATCATCTCTGGTGTTAGACTCTTATGTGATAAATTGATGACTGAGATACCCTGTATATTCATATTTCATTCAGTAGTCTCTGATCCCTGTGTATTAATTAGAGTCCCCCCTACAGCCTATTCCTCGACCATGATCTTCTTTGCAGTCCCTTTCTGTTGTCCGCAATACAATTTCCCCTCTTCATCCTATTGGGTTTCTTATGTCCTCTGTCTGTAATCTGCTAGCGGCACTCTTGTTCCCTATCCTTCTCCTCCCCATATCTTCAAAAAAAGAGGAGGTGTTTGTGTTTATGTTCCCTCACCTGAATCTGAGAGTTCTTCTCCATTACTGCTTGTGTAGACACTAGAAGTGACATTAATGAGTTACTGTGGCTTATTGGATATTGTTTTTCATCAGGTGATCAAATTGTTTGGCAAATGTGAAAATGTGCCCTTTCTTTTAGTCTCTCTCATCCCTTCTTAGTTCATTAGCTTTCTATTGTTTGATATCATCTCAATATTGTCTATTACTTCCTGTCCGATAATGTATTTCTTTTTGCTGGTCCAGACATTTTAATGGATTTGATCTCCTTTTCTAATTCTTTGATTTGTAGCTTTAGTTTGGATCCTTTCCATACTGTAAAATGTGGTATGTCTGTGTTCAAATCATTTTATGTAGCAAAGATCAAACATCTTAGACCCCAGGTATCCTATTATTCTTCAAGTATTGTTTTAGGGTGACCCTAAAACAATGAATGAATGAATGAATTTATCCATGAAGTCCTGCTGCTGTTGGTCCTATAGGTGAATCTTCTGCCAGTCTGATTCCCTGCCTTTATGTCTCTGAAGAGTTCCACCACAATCTCCTCACAGTGATTGGAAGCCAACCTCTCTATTTAATATTACAACTGTAGAGTGGAAACAGAAGTGTATACACTACCATATAGTCCAAACTGTAGATAACACAACTCGTGAGTGTGGCTCACAAGAATGTACCAAGCTTCATCTGAGTGCTTAGCAGTTGGGCTAAGTAGCCACTCCCTTGCTTGCCAAGTCAGGGATACAATCCACGAATATATGGTAACTAAGGGCCTGATTACGAGTCTGGCAGTCTTGCGACTGCAAGACTTGCGTTGGCGCAGGGGAGGCGGTCCACCATTTTTCTGATTAAGCCTTTGGCGTAGTCCTGCTCAGCATATTCCGAGTTCGTCCACTGCCAGCATTTCATGGCGGAAGTCCCGCCATGAAAAGGCTGGTGGTGGAGGAACAAAGGGTGCCCTACAGGGCCACCATGTTCCCCCCGCCATGGGGATACTTCAGTGGGACACATAAACAATAATTCCCCTCAACGCAGGCCCTCTTGCACTATGGCTCAAGGGGGCCTGCATTAGCGCAAGGCAGATAAATCAGTGCTAACACAGGGGGAAACGAAAGGCTTCAACATATTCTTGTATATACAATGCAGCCCTACGTTTCAGAAGTGGCAGAGCACAGCGTTAAGCCTAGGAGGCTAACACCGCAATCGCCACTTCCTTGTACATATGCCCCTATGTCTTATATGTTTTTCACCAATTTTTAAACACTGCATTCAAGAATACTTCAATGATTATGAAACAGCAGTTTAAACATGAGGCATGAACATGGAGATTTCTTATAGTTGTAGACTGTTAACGTTACTTTCACCTTTTCATACATATCATAGATTTATTACAGTGGAACTTTACACTACTGTCAATACAGGAGATATCTACATGCTGCATGAGGTATTTCACTGATATGTAGATAGTCACAACTATACTTTAGTCATTCTACACTCTACAATAAACTTATTTATCAGACATTGACTTACTTCTAAGATATCCCCAACCCTTTATAGTTCCTCTATACATATTACAAGGGCACTTATTTTGACAGTTAAGCACACTGGAATATTTAAGAGCAGATCACCTGCTTTCCAAACATGGGGGTCCATTACGATGCCAGGGACCGACCGCCGAAGTTGTGGCGGTCCCGCAATGCATATTATGATGCGCCCGCCACACTGGCGGGCGCACCCTGGGCCTATCGATACCAAAGGGCCTATTACATTGCGGTGGATCTGCTGGCTGCAGACCGGCCCACAATGCAATAGGAGTGCGCACATCATTGCCATGCATTACATGGCAGGCACCACGTAGTGCCTGCCACGTAGTGCATTGCAAAGAGGTGGGGGTGCACCCCCCACCCACCCAACACTCTGGGGGCCCGCAACGGGCCCCCAACAGCAAAAACTGCATGCCTTTCCATGGCGGCAATGCCGCCATGGAAAGGCTGATCACCGCCAGCATCATAATATGGATGGCGGTGTCTTGCAGACACCGCCACCATATTATGCCCCTTTTCCGCCCGGTCGACGAGTCGACCGGCGGAAAAGCGGCGGACGGTCTTTCCGTCCGCCGTGGACCCCCCAGCCATACTAATATGGCGGGGGGTCAATCTGGCATGGATGGCGGGTGGATCACCCCCGCCGGGCCAGCGGTGGCTACCGCCGGCCCGGCGGGGGTGATCCGCCCGCCATCCTAATGGGCCCCTAGGTTTGAAATCTCCTTCAACATCAAGTCATTATGCTTTGGGTCTGATTCACCTGTGTGTTGGTGACCGTTCACATGGTTTGGGATATTTTGGGATCTTTCTCTCTTGCATTCTGGTGAAGGGAAAAAAGTGAATTACTTTATGCAGTCTGTTGGTTTCAACTTCTTTAAAGCAGCTTGTAGCTTTGTAACTATATAGCTGCCCCCAATCTTATAAAATTTGCCAGAGTATCCTTCTTTCCCAGGTGACATATTATTAGGGAGAGCAGATGTAGCCTCTCTTACTTCCCCTGGTGTTATTTCACCATCTAGCAGGTAGTGGAGGGATCGGATATTTGGTGAATGCATCTTCCTCACCTGTCATATCATCATTGTCCTGGTCTGGCTTATGGTTCACTGACACAATATTGACACCTAAAATATCGACTTACAAAAATATCGACACACTAATATCGCATACAAAAATATCGACTACAAATACCAGTAAAAATGCAAATATATCGATAAAAAAATATCATAGTAAAAAAAATGGCTATAACTAATATCGAATACAAATGTATTGTAACATAAATATGGCAATAATTAAATAAACATAGAAATTAACAGGAATATCGAAACTCACAATATCGACAAAATAAATATCGCTTACAAAAATTATATAAATATTTAAACATAAAATACACACATTAAAATATATATAAAAATCTACTAAAACATACCACATACAAAATAATATCAAAAAACAAAATAAAACATAGGGGCCCATTACGATGTCGGGCGGAAGCACTACCGCCGTGCTGTCGGAGGCAAAACCCGCTAGTTACCGTCCGCCAGCAACGGCCCACACGCCCGCAAAATTAGGATGTGAAAAGTCAGGCAAACACCGCCCGTAAGCCTGCGACGCCACCCGCCATCAAAGTGCGCCCGTCTACGTAGCAGCGCGAGCCAATGGAGACACACCGTCCGACGAAATGACGTACCGCCCGGCGTACAAATTACGATGCCACAACCAAACAGCCTCACCGGCAAAGAGACACCGCACGAGATACCAAGGCAGAAACCCGACTGTAGAGTACGGAGACTAAAAAGGCGGCCCACCCAGAGATGAATCCTGCACTCCAGGCCATCCCCATGCTCTACCTGATGCACCACCTAGGAGTGAACGCGCCACGACGACGCAGGTAGGCAGACACACAACAAGGGCACGCAAACACTGCACACAATGCAAGGGCGGAAAAACTGTACATGGCTCCCCCAGACACCCCTGTGTGGACAGGACACATCCATCACTGTACCCACACATGTCCCACCTGTCAAAATAAAACAACTCGCAACATCCTGGGCACCCACTACCCGGGACCAGGAAGTGACGTCCCAGTCACGGCACCGCAGCGCAGCGGCGATGACGCAGGTACACATGCGCACAACGCAGAGGCCAACGACAGCGCCATGCATGGGCTGCACACAAACACCACAGGGTCACAACTACCCACCCCACACACCAGACCCACCCTGAAGGCACATGTCACGTGGCCTTCCTGCATCAATCATGTCCCCAACCGACAACTCACAGTTGTCAACTTGATGTCACACAAGTGTCCCGAACAGGGGAGTAATGTGATGGCAAAATAGGACACACCCTTGTGTGCAGAAAATGGAGAAGCACACGGCGGCTGCTACATAACAGCGCAGAATATGGACATTGTCCGTAAAAGGCACGCCAGTCTCATCCAAAAATACCTATACCATCCTGCTCGCAATATCAAGCCATGCAATGTACAAAATTGAAAAACCCTGCTGCCTGAGAACAGGTGTTTCCAATTACTACACCCACACAGAAGCCCCAATGTATAGCGGAAACGCAGTCTCCCGCCCACACACGGGAGAGCAGATAGCACTGAATGGCCTTCCATTCCTACTCTGAAATCACATTGCAACAATTTATGCAGGAGAATGGAGCCATTGTACCAACAAGAAGCCAAACAGAGCCATGCAGAGTAAACCGTCCACTGGCAGATAGCGCCTAACATGAAAGAAAGATAACACAAAAAAAAATTATACCACTCCTCCATGTGGGTCAAATGCAAGTAATCTGGAAAGAGTCAGACACCACTGGCCTTGACCATTCATTGAAGCATGTGGAATGAGGGCCTGTGTCCTCCGCCCAAGCTATAACCCAAGTCCTGCCGCCGTACATCCATTCCAGAATTCCCAGCATCGTCGGAGGTTGCACTCTGCTGACTGCACAGGCAGCCGGAGCACGCCATCACATCACCCTGTAGCAAAATGGCTGTTGCACCACTGCTTCCCAACTACGCCGGACAGATGCAGCTGTACATTGAGAGCTTGCTACAGATAGTGGGCTGTGAAAATCTGGCTATGCTGAACGTAAGTTACCGAGTAACTTACCGCATTCCAATGTTCAGCTGCGTCATCCCCGTTTTCTACTGTCGGAGGTGTCCGTTCCACTGTCCTGTGGATTTATGTCTCTCCAACCCGGCATGTCCAAAGGCGGACTTGGTACACTTGTTTGCACCCCTGGACGCCCACGACAGGATCTGTTCAGTGTATGGGGGCATGGCGTATGTGGCTGCAATCGGACACACACTGCAATGGGACCAGTGTGCCTCCACACAACGTATTCTGGATCACAGTTTCATCGAATGTCATCCAACATGTCCCATCAGGCTTCTACAAGGGTCAACTTACGATGAACACGTTGCTAGCCACCATCCGCTTCATTGGATGGCATCCATGTTTACCACCAATGCCATGGATGCCCTGCTGGAAGGTATCACATACCTGACAACTTGTCAATTCATCGGTCCCCGACTCAATACCCCCAATTGTACATTGATGTTCAACACCGTACCTATGCTTGGCTTTCGCACGGAGTGGGCAGTTAGCTGTACAACAACTATACCATACAATCTGCAACAAACACCTTACCATCAACTCCACTGCCATGACATCGGACATTTTCGGGACATGCACTCTGTTCCTCACCATATCCCGTGTCTCTGCATGAACAGGGGGAGGCAGAGGTATGGGACTTGTGTACAGTAACCACATGGCCAATACTGCATGAACAACTATGCTATAATATGTATTCTGCGCACCTGAACACATGCACCTGTCAGTGCACACTTATCTGTCTGCTGTATTACGTGAGAACTGTCACCTCACCATCGTCTGTACTTCCGTGCCAGGACTTTTGCATGGACAACAAATGCAACCCCCTACAACATGGCCCTAGTTATTGTGTCATGTTCAGTAGCCACCACATAGCAACAACCTGTGAGACGCTGCTGCATGCATGTAGGCTCATGCTCTGATGTCACCTCTGATGCAGGTGTGTCGGAGTCACTATTGTAGTAATCCCGTACCATGGAACTGAGATGTACTGTGCCTATGATGTCAAGCTGTCTGGTAGGCAAAATGAATACTGTCTGTGTCAAAGTCTAGAGCTCTTCAGTAATGAGCAAATGTACTTTAGCATAGCAAGGGCAAGGCAGTTGTAACTCTGAAGCCTTTATTCCACAGTCAACAACCAATCACATCTACCTGTACCCCCTTTTGTATGTGTAATCATGCTAAGTATATCCTCCACATGCATTTTGCTGTCAGTAGTGTCCACTATACTGCATCACAGAGGAAGTAAGTTCAAATACATGCCTTGAAGCAAATATGTGACTATGTAGAATTATTTATCGAAGACAAGTACGAATGAGAGAGGATGAGAATGTGTGAAGTACACGAGAGTCGTGAGATGACCATGTAGTCTAGTGTCATTGGATGTCAATGCATATGAGTTGCCGCCACAGTGGACCGAGTGAAATACCAGAGGTCGTGGGCCTTGGTTTGTCAGACTCTGACGTGGCCCAACAGATCATCACATTAACACTGACGGACTGGTCACTACAAAGCACAGTCCTACATATGTGTACAATTACCTTCACAGTCTGACATCACAGTCATCAAGCAAAATTAGGAGCCACGCAAGAAGCATGCTACAGCAATGCATGACAAAACACACACACGATATCAGTGTGGGTGGGCAGGTCTGCACAGTGAGTACGAACTGCAGAAATTCACATACATGCTCAATTAAACAAGGCACAATCTTGACAGTCACACACCCTGCAGACCCACAATGTCCAAAACATATCAAGTAGGAGTCATCCTGAACTGCAAGGACACACCCACACACTGCACACTGTGCAACATACAATACACACATGTGCTCACATTCACAGATCTGAACACGGATACAAACACCCACCATGGCCCTGGGTAACACGTGTGTAGTCGACATTGCCAGAGTGCACACACACACACCAACACTACCCTAAAGTCACACCCTTCACACCACACATACCTACACCTCCCAAATGCACACATTGAAAGTAAGCCGTGTGCCCAGGCTCAATGTTCATCACAAGATTAACATACACCTACACTGCTGGCCACACAGAAAGTAAGCTCACACATACACGCACACTCTGCACATGCTACCTGTCATCCTGTGGCAAGACTCACACCCTGTGCTTTGCTTGCCCGCAAACATGACACGTATACATTTTTGCAGAAATACCACCAAATACATGCAGACAATCCGTGTCACAAAAATACTTCTTCATCACACAAACAAGTAGCAGAGTCTGAAAGAAGTGAAGTCCCTGCCACGTGTAAAATACATTGGAATGTGAGACCAGACATTGCAATTGTTGAGGTACCATACACGGCATGTGCCTCACTTAACTATGCACACACAGTAACAACTGCAATCAGCAACTACACAGACACAACCGACTACAGGAACAACAGCATCCAGTCACAGATTACATAGACAGGCGGCAATATTGTTCAACACCAGGGACAGTGGCCAGTCTGATGTGCAGAGTAGTGATACGAAAAGCTGCATATGCAATGTGTGTGAGTGTACCCTGCCATGGCCAGCAACACTGCCATGGCAGTCACAATAGCCATTACAGCCACCACTGTGTCACAGGTAGTTGTGTGAGGGTGCCTACCATTCAAACAGGATGCCAGTCCGACTCGGTGATGTCTGTGTGCTACGGGACAGCTGGAGGTCCGCCCCTGAGAGAGAAGCACAACTGTGGAAGACACACATGTGGCATGCGAAGCGGGAGGGCTGCTTGGCCCAGGTGGGTGGGTGGCACTGGTAGGTGCACTCATGCAGTGTTGTAACAGACTGTGTGGTGAGGATTCCGGAGGGGTAGATTTCCACTGTGTTGGGTATTTGGAAAGCCTACCTGTCTGGGGATGAATGTGAACTCGTGTGGGCACAACAGGCACGCACACGATCAATGCTGCATCAGGTGTAGACGTTAGCCCTCCCTCTGGGGACATGCTGGATACTGCTGTGCGTCTGCCAGGCCCTTGCCAAGGCACTTACATCCCCTGTCCTCCAGGTGTACCCCCTACATTGTCCACCTGCACAGGCTACCCAGGGCACGGGATGGCAGTGGAGCTTGGTGGGTGGGAGGTCATGGCGCCCTTCTCCTGGTCACATCTTGCAGGCAACACATTCTCAGTGTGCAGCAGGGCACAAGTCCTAAATAAGAAGTGGGGGGACGCTGACGTCACGACAAGAAGTGACATCACGAAAGGTGGCTTGCACCATCAGACTCATTGCCGCCCCTCGCTCACCCCTTAGATGCGATTGCATCAGAGAAGCCAGCGCGTGAGCAGCAGCTCCAATCTCGCCCCAGAGAGGCCAAAGAGTGAATGTGTGGCTCCATTTGCTCCAGTCATCGAGCTCGCGGTAAAATAAGTGGGGGGACGCCGTCCACCCGCGTGGTACCCCGACTCAAGCCCTGGTGTGCAGGCAAAGTGTCCTATTGGCTTTGCGATATGTGTGAGTTGCATGACACTCGTTGGCGGGGGATGGCTCGGAGGCACGTCACCCTGAGGACCATATCTCACTCTATGGGTCCCTTGTCAATGGCCGCGGATGTAATGACTATGCGCGCCGGGGTGGGTCTACCTTTCGTCTGGGATGGTGTTTGCGGCCTGGCCCGCTAGGGCAGCTACAGCTTCTGTGTGTTGCATGTGGTGTATCCGGACTCCGGAGACTGTCATGCATCGTCACTGTTGTCCAGGGCTCGAGTCGGGGTACCACGCGGGTGGACGGCGTCCCCCCACTTATTTTACCACGAGCTCGATAACTGGAGCAAATGGAGCCACACATTCACTCTTTGGCCTCTCTGGGGCGAGATCGGAGCTGCTTGTGCAAGCGCTGGCTTCTCCGATGCAATCGCATATAAGGGGTGAGCGAGGGGAGGCAATGAGTCTGACGGTGCAAGCCACCTTTCGTGATGTCACTTCCTGTCGTGACGTCAGCGTCCCCCACTTCTTTTTTAGGACTCGTGCCCTGCTGTTGTCAGATATGCCACTTTCCAGGGGGGTGGGGAAAGGGTCAGGAATGTCAGCCTGAGATTGGCCCAGTTGAAGGCCCACCTTGACTGGGGAGGACAACCATTGGACAGTCTGGTGTAGCCCACCCACGCGTACATGTAGGCCCTCCATGAACTATGTCACCTGCGGCAAGGTGATGTCATGGGCAATGAAGTAATTGAGGAGAGCTGTCTGCCCCACGCAGAGATGCCGCACAAGCTCAACAGACCCAGCACTGAGGGCAGCAGGGGTCACATGTGCAGGGGCAGCTGTGCCTGGTGTGACGGACACTCTATCCTTCATCCTTGTGCCGACACGTGTTGCACCAGTGGAAGTAGATGGGAGGGCGGGCATTGGCCTCCGCGTGGCTGAAGAGGAGCCAGAGTCCACGTCCCCTGTGCTAGCAAACATGGATGCATCACCTCTGTCCTCAGATGACGCCGAAATTGCCGTCTCGGCCTGTGATTCATCCAGCACACGTCTGGCCCCTCCGAGGCGCTGGTCACATCTGTCTCACTCAGCTCCTGTGCAGCTGCTTCATCCGATGCCTCACCACTGTTGACCGTCCCCTGTCCCTCAGCACCCACGGGAGATGCCACATGAGAGAGAGCGAGGTTGCCTCACTCATTTGGCATCAATTAAACAGACATGTGCAAGGGAAGCAGCACAGAACATTCCCAAATCCACATGTTGCACGATACCTGTGCAATTGTATACAGCCACCACAATCAACACGTAATGGCTGGCGTACAGAAAATGAAGCCGCTAATAAGTGGCACATGTGTTGTGCACATAGCACAACACCCGGCCTGTGTCACCCTGCGACCATAGCCACAAATCGCTGTGTGCACACCCACTGTCCTGATGGTGGCAAGGATGACCACTACGTAATTAGGCCAAGGACATACCTACATGGAGCAGAATGGGACACCACTCACACAGACTGCAACATGACAGTCCACAATGGTCATGAGCCCATGCCATCCACCTGTCGTTCGATCGAGCACAACTACTGTTGCACAGTGTGCCGGATGTGTAAGTACCAGGAATATGAGGTGAGGCATCGCACACATATGTCCGAACGAAATCAGAGTAGGCACAGTGCCTCAAACATACATGTGAATTGCCACTCCAGCCTACTACAGGTTGTTCCTGAGGGCTACAACTCTGAATGCATTGACAATGCAGAGTGCTCAAATTACATCTTGACCCTCAGGAATCGCATATGCATGTCAGATGCACCCAGCACAGAGTACACTTACAACCCACTGCATCACACAACAAACATCACATTACCCAGATTATGGGTAGGCTGTGGACACATGCTGCCTCTCACAGCAAAAGACACCATCCCACAATACTGTACACTTGCTTGCTGCTGATGCCCCTACAAACGTGCATCCGGCACAGGCTGTGTGACTGTCAAGATGCAGACCATTAGTGGTGAAATGCAGCGCCGTGCTAACCTGACAATACGAGGGGGCATCCCCCGATTCGCTTTCGCCACGTAGTCGCTCATCCGGCAGATGACGTCACACCCTTTGTGGAATTGGCTGCACTGTCGGTTGCACATACACAGAGGCATCAACTTGGATGCAATGGCTCATCACAAGGCCTTGGGCTGGAGGACTTCCAACTGCAGGGATGGTACACAAGAGGGTTGGAATATCACTCATACACTTCTCATCATCACCCACATCCACCAATCACAGTGGCATGATGCTGACCCATCCAAAATACTCAGAGATGTGTAACAGAGCCAAGAAGTAATCGGACATGGCCTAACAGCATGTGTACACCACACGTGAATGCATGCTGGTGGGAGTGTGTACACAGTACCTGTCCATCCCATTCACATGCAGGATGCCAGCACATTGAGCAATGTGTAGTCTGCCCACATCTACTGTCCATTGTCAGGTGGACCAACACATAGATCACAAGGCAACACATCTTTGTGGGTGGACTCACTGTGTCCAACACTGCGCAGCCCTCAACGTACTCGCCCTGTGAATGGCTCACCCCGCAATAGAGGTCACATTCAGTGCCACTATCTCTCACACACATCCCTATCACAAGGCCTGGAGTGTTCAATCGCCAGGGCTGAGTTTGCGCATTTCCGGAGAGTTGTGAACAAAAGACACATGTAACCCACTGTACAGTCAGTGTTGTTTCTTTCTAGGATTGGGCGGTCAATGTGCAGCCCAGGTCTGCTGAGACTGAGAAGGCCAGCAGGGACCCAGCCAGCCATTCACACAAGCAATAACTGCCCTGAGTCCTGCATTGCCAAGTGGCTGCGTCACTGGATGTCTGACATGAAAATGCCATGTACCACCACTCGGGAGGGACATGCATGGGAAAGCGCCAGAGAGCCTACATACCCCTTCCACCTGTAGTAAGCATGGTAAGCAGTGCATGTTGGAACCCCACAGGCTCAGACTCATAGTGCTGCGGATCAACGACATGTGTGTCCCCCACATGCACTCCCACACACACTGTAGTTGTCTTACACACACAACTTTTGCAAGAAATAGCCTTGGGCAGTGTGCGTGGAGCTCGGAATCCAGGATCTCCAACTCCTCGCTGGTGAGTGGACCTGGACATATCTTCAGAGTCGTCGACATGAAGGTGGACATGTGGCAGCAGCAGCAGGTGTTGTTGAGGGATGCCAGGCCGCAGTCCCTGGAAGCTGTGGTAATGCCGGTCTCCCTCCCACACTCATAAAGCCCCCTGGGGCTGTTTCAGTGGGTCCAAGCTGCTGCAATTGGTGTACCATCTCTGCCTACTTCAAATGCACACAATGGCCTGCTCCGAGCTGTCCCGGTATGCTTACCTCTATAGTCGAACACGCAGGATGCAAGGCCATTAGAGTTGGCCTCAAGGGCCTGGTCCATGGTGGGTACAGTCCGCTGGTGCCATGTGGAATCCACAGTTTAATGTGCGCCATGCATTTGCAGGTGTGGCCATGATTTGTGTGTTGGAGCATGTCCACACTAGACAGGGCCACTTCATGCTGTGTGCATAGGCATTGACGGCCAGTGCTCAGCCCCCACATGTCTGTTGGCACATCATCATGTACACATTAGCATGGGAGCATGGGATGTGCATATGCACACACATGCCATATTTCTCAATATACATCTCCCACTTGGCACGTGCAACGTTACGTGTCACTTGTGATGTGTATTTGCATTCACACAGCTGTG
This sequence comes from Calotriton arnoldi, assembly GCA_963921515.1. NCBI lineage: Eukaryota > Metazoa > Chordata > Amphibia > Caudata > Salamandridae > Calotriton > Calotriton arnoldi. The sequence goes on from CAWUFW010013211.1 coordinate 282,595, forward strand.
TTGTCATGGAGTTGTCAATGTGTACACCTGTCAATGTGTGTTGGAGGTGTGATACGTACAGTGCTGTACATTGGGTGAACTAGGGACATCATTGACTGTCTCATATCCCGTTGTGCAACAGGACCCACTTGTTTGGGCCGCTCAGCCTGTGTACATTGTGTTGTTGGTGTGTGCCATACTCACCCAGCCTCGGAAGCTGTGTCAGGCACAGCAGCTAGGTATATTGCCGTGGTGTTGCCGCTTCCCACATGTGCAGTCTGAAATCATCATCATGCCTTTCAAGCTATTATGGCCTAAATCCCCATGTGCATGCTCATGGCAATGGTTTGTGTCAGTGGTCATTGCTATTGGTAAGGGGACCGGTGTAAGAGTATTGTAGCTGTGCTGTCCCTACTTGTCGGCTGTTCTGTGGTTCTATTGCTTTGTCAGTAATTTTAGTTTTGTGTATGTGAAAATGCCATGTGGTGTGTTGCATTGACATGTGTCCACTTTCATCTGTCCTAGGAGGAGACCAAACATACATCGCCCCTACCAATTGCTGGCAGACATGGAGGATGTGGAGGTTATACGGAAATTCCGTCTGGACCGACCCACCCTGCATCACCTATGTGCAATGTTGGAAGCCCACCTTCGTCCTCGCAGGGTGTATCCTACAGCATTCACACCCATGGCTAAGGTGATGGCTGCACTGCATTTTTTCGCAACCGGATCTTTCCAACACACGGTGGGCAGTGGAGGTGGGATGTCCCAGCCCATGTTCAGCATGGTGCTACGGGATGTCCTGTCAGCTATGATGCTCTACAGGAACCGGTACATCCGATTCCCCAGGGCTCGTGATTTGGCAGCAGTGAAGGGTGCTTTCTATGCCCTTGGACGCATCCCTCGTTGTTGGTGCAATTGATTGCACCCATGTTGGCCTTGTTGCACCACAGGTCATTGAGCACATCTATAGGAACCAGAAACATTTCCACTCCCTGAATGTGCAAGTGGTGTGCCTGGCGGACATGATTATCACACACGTGTGTGCGAAGTTTCCCGGATCCGCCCATGACTCGCACATCATGCGCCACAGCATCCTCCCATGAATGATGACCAATCTTCAACCGGACCGTGCATGGATTGTTGGTGAGTATGCATACTCGTGTAGCGTGCTGGGTGTGACATACTGTCTTGTATCCTGTTGGAATTGCAACGATTCTCTGTGTTTCTCACACCCAGGTGACTCTGCATATCCTAACGGGCCTTGGCTGCTGAGCCCACTACGTAATCCTAGGACACCAGCTGATGTCAGATACAATGAGGCGCCTGGGAGGACCAGACGTGTGGTGGAGCGGACTTTTGGACTCCTGAAGTCCAGATTCAGATGCCTGGACCGCACCGGGGGTGCACTGGCATACTCCCCACAGAAGGTGTGCCAGATAGTTGTGGTATGTTGTATGCTGCATGCTGCACAATCTCGCGATTCGCAGGCAGATCCCCCTGATAGTGGATGACGGTGATCAGCCAGGGCCCCCGCCTGCAGACCAAGCCGTGTCCAGTGACGAGGACAGTGGAGAGGAGGAAGCAGTGAATGAGCGTCAGCAGCTCATCGCCCGCTACTTCACTTGACGGTGAGTGACCATGTACGACGGCTGATGTTGCTGTAGTTGTGTAGGTGTATGTGTGCATTGTCACGGCGGCCTATTGTTCACTGAGTGCTGTGTGGCAATGGTCCATGTCCAGGGTAGTATGCCACTGACAGTGGCTGTAGCATTGTGCCCTGTTGCTCTGTGAGATGTGTGTACATTGCTTAAAATTGATGACAAGTACTGTGTGATGAGTGTGTGACACACACATTCAATGGACTCTTGTTCTGTTTTTCACCCCTAGGTCCCTACAGCCTCTCCTGGCCTATCGACATACCACACTCCAGATGCATTTCTGATCATGGTGACGGTTGCACATCCTTGATTAAACACAGAGCAGATAAAACAGAATGTGATCCATGTGTATTTATTTTAAGCGGTGACGTGATTGTGGGCAAGGTGATCACAAAAGTGGTGCATGCTGAAACAATGAGTTGACGGACATGTCCGCGTGATGGTCAAGGTGTACCCATGTTGTTCTGGGTCCACAGTCCGACAGACACATGCCATTCACATGGCAGTGTGGGGTAGGATAGTAGTCCAAGTGAATGCAGTAGATTGCCACCGTGGCTGGCTGACTCACTGGCGTTTGGAGCGTGCGAAGTCATCTCTGGACACCTGTTTCCTCTTCGGACGACCCCTTCCACGTTTGAGAGGGGGGGGTTGTGTTTGTGGGCTGCTGGTGGTGGCTGAGGATTGCCCACTCGCTGTGGACGCAGGGGAACTGGATGTTGCACGACCCTGCGCCCCAGCAGGTGGTGGCGGAGGTGGTGTGGTTGGCCTTGATTGGGCCCTCACCGCCACCACTAGCTGGCCCATGAGGTCGACAAGTTTGCCCATACGGGTCACGAATTGGCCCATATGGGCGTCCATGGACCTCAACACCCCAAGGACTTCCCGCGTATCAGCAGCTGACCGGGCCCATTGTCCCTGGGCCTCTTCATAGGCCCCAAGGACTCTGGCGATTTGTGGCAGGGCTTGGCTCCCAGGCTCTGATGGCGTTGGCCTGACCCTGCTCCTCCCACCTGAACTGCTGCCACCGACCTGCCCACTCGCCACATTGGTCACCCGGGGCCTTGTTGTGGCTCCCAGGGTCGATGTCGACGTGCGTACCACCCCTTGCGCAGGGTGAGTGGTCAGGGAGGCCCTGGTGGTGGTGGTGGTGGTGGTGGTTGCGGCGGTGGTGGTGGTCGCAATGACCGTGGCAGCAGGGGCCTGGGACTGGTCACCAGCACTGGGAGATGGGTTGGTGGGTAGGAAGGGTCCGGGGGAGCGGTTGCGCCCTGCCACACCAGATGTGCCTGGTCGGGAGTCCTCGTCCGAAGAGGTGTCCAGGTCTTCCACATCCGTGAGTCCGGGTGGAGGGCTTGTGGACTGGCTGTGATGGCTGCTGTCTCCCTCTCCAGCATCATGCTGTTCGTCACCTGTGGGGCGGAGACGAAAGGTTATTGTGTTGCACCTTGCAAGGTTTGAGTTAGATGTCTGACATTCACAGTTGGTGCACAGTTGTGCACTGATTTCCCAGATGTGTGTGTATGGCTCTACAATGTGTGTGCGTGATCAAGGCAATGGAATAGTGTGATGGGTGCATATGGCATGGTACGGATTTGGATAGCCAATCGGTGTGTGTTGCAGTACCCCTACATTTTGTGGCTTTGGTGGAAACGGGGTACAGCCCCATGAACGCCTTGGAGATGAAATATGTTTTTGGGGTTCAAATGAAACAATTAGAAACGCAGATGGCAAAAGGGGTACAGCCCCATCAACGCTTTTGAGATGAAATATGGTTTTGGGGTTCAAATGAAACGCTTAGAAACGCAGATGGCAAAAGGGGTACAGCCCCATCAACGCTTTTGAGATGAAATATGGTTTTGGGGTTCAAATGAAATGCTTAGAAACGCAGATGGCAAAAGGGGTACAGCCCCATCAACGCTTTTGAGATGAAATATGGTTTTGGGGTTCAAATGAACCGCTTAGAAACGCAGATGGCAAAAGGGGTACAGCCCCATCAACGCTTTTGAGGTGAAATATGGTTTTGGGGTTCAAATGAGACGCTTAGAAACGCAGATGGGATAAGGAGTACAACTCCATCAACGCTTTTGATATGAAATATGTTTTTTTGGTACATACTGTGACATATGGGTGCAGAAGGGGACATGTGTTTTGGCCACACGACACTGCAGAGACAAAGGTGTGTGTATGTCTGACATACCCAGCATATCTGCTCACTGTTATCATTTAGGGACATTACACTGCAAGCATTGTAGTGAGTGAGTAATGGTTGTGTGCCACACAACGTATTGCAGATGGGACAATTCCTTGGTGTGCGTGCTACCCTCAGCCATGTGCAGCAATGCAGTGCTCTTGGGGTGTTGACTATATTAGGTATGTTGTAAATCACAGTGTGACGTGCGCTTCAGACACTGCAGACACATTATTGGTCATCGGCAGGAATCTTTGCTGAACTACTGTATATGGGACAACTGTTTAGATATACCTTTCATGACACTGGGGCTGAAAGATTAGATGGATGAGATTTTGAATGTGCATTGTGTAGCTGTGTGGTTCATGGGTCCAGTGGTGTATGTGACATTACTGGGGTTCCACTCTGTTACATTGAGACAAGATAGACTTACATGGGTGATGTTGTACAATGTCAACGGAACAAGCAGACACGACTACATGGACAAGACTTCGATGGTGTTGCTGATGTGTGTGATGACTGGCACAGTGCACGCCATGTGGGTCAGTACTCCAGTGAGACTTGTGCATGCAGACGTGACTCCTTACGTGTTACTGTATTTGAGATGGCTCATGTGGGCTATGACTCTGTAATTCATGTCCGTGTGCACATTAGTCACATGATTATGACAGGGAGCAGTGCTACCTGTTCCTCTGTTCAACTTGTAATATGGTCAGCAGTCCATGCATGGGTTTGGCACAGCGGAGGCGGCATTGCACCGCTGTACCAAATTCGTAATCAGGCCATAAATTTATGGAAAGTGCTGGACACTAAACCCCACAAATTAATTATTCCCTCTCCACTATAACTAAATTCAGGGAAAATGCTGGACACTAAACACTACAAATTAAATATTCCTACACCAATATAACTAAATTCAGCGAAAGTGCTGTACACTAAACCCTAAAAAATTACTATTCATACTCCAAAATCACTAAATTCAAGGTAAGTGCTGGACACTGAATACAAAAAATGACTAATCCTATCCGAATATCATGAAATTCAGAGAAAATGTTGGACACTAGGCCGATTCCAATTCAGGCCGGAAATCACTCCGACCGAGCCGGACCCGGAGAGATTTCCGACCGAATCGGACCCTGGCAGTCCGACCGAACGAGTACTATGCGCACGCATGCAATCGGAATCGAGTCGGTCGGACTCCCATTGAAGTCAATGGGAGCCAGACGTACAACGCGTACGCGGGCTCCCATTGACTCAATGGGTGCGAGGCGAACAAGGGCGCCCCCTACAGCGGGTACGCCTCGATGCGACTCGTGGCGTACATGCACAGGTAGGGGGGACCCATGGGTCCCCCCTGTGTGTGACTCGCGTGGCTACGTGTACAGGGGGGTACGACACGGACCCCCAAAGTCCGGCTCCGACTGCTCTTTCGAGCCGGACGGCGCAAGTCGGTCGGACTGCTCGCGGCGCGCATCGTACTTGCCCGGCCGGGGAACGTCTCCATTGCGCTGTGCGAGTTGTGTCCGGGTGAGTCGGTCGGAGCGGTTCGGACCCGCGTACGAGTCGGTCGGCGATTTCGCGTGCGCTCGCATCGTACTCGCTCGGCCGGACGCACGTACGAATCGGTCAGGAAAGAGGGCTCCGAATCGGATCCGGTTAAGCCGAATCCGATTCGGTGCCTTACCGGCCGAGATCGGAATTGGCCCCTTAGGGGTCGATTCCGATCTCGGCCGGAAGCGCACCTAACAGTATTCGTCCGGAAAAAATACAAGCCGTACGCGTGTTTCCCGACCGATTCGAACACTCGTCCGAACGAACAAGTACGATGCGCACAACAGCCCAAATTCCGAGCGAGCCGTACTTACCCATTTCAGCTCCTGTTCCCCGCCCGAGCCGGATCCGTAAATGCCGATTCGAGTCGTACGGAAGCAAATACACAGCACCTTCTGGCCGGACTAGTACGATGCGCCTTCCGTACGCGCCGAACCCGTCGCTACGTCCGGCACGTTTGAGCATCCGGGAGAGCTGTACATAAGCTTCGATTCGCGCCACAAGACGATCCACGGCGACAAGACGAACAAGCCAGCGACGAGTACGAGTCGAAGCCACGAGAAACCCGAACGAGACGACCCAACCATGAATCCCATCGCGCAGGTCCTACCAATACTCTACATCTATTACCGGGACCGGTACGGACGCGTACGGCGCAGATGGTAAGTCAAACACCCACAACACAATCAAACGACACGTACCTGAAATATGTCACACACACATAGGGATGCACAAATGACGTACACTAGCAACAGCAGAACCATAGGGGCGGGATGGCTATCACCAATGCCATACACACCCATAGGGGGATGGATGCCTACCACTAATACCATCCCCACTCATAGTGTAGAAATAAAAACCTTCTTAGGGGTTCACTGATACATCTGGTCCTTAAGACCAACAAAGAAAAGATTGGCACGGAAGCTGTAATATCAAAAAACATGTTTTAATAACCTCAGATGAGGGAGATTGCGTCTTACGGTACCCGCAGGCCACTGTAGGAGGCATTCTAATGAGTGCAGAGAACAGGGTCCTTATATATGCATTTGTTACATAGTCAGCATAAAATCAAGGGGAGGTCCTAGCACATATAAGCATGCTTATTGACTAATATGGGTATACAAAATTTGCTTGCTCCACAAAGTGGGAGGGGAGACTAAACTGCTTACATCAGTAAGAATAGCCTGACAGTTCTATACTAGGAGCAGGTGCATTCTACCAGCTAGGCCTTTCTGAGCATGTGCAAGACTCTGGAAGAGGGAGAAAGCACATGGCGAGCACATGGCTAACTAAAATGGCTGCCAAGTACAAAATGGCTTTCAGCTCATGCTAACAGCGATTCCTGCAATCTTTAACAGATGATCCTTTTAGCATGAGCTAAAGACATTCCCATGATCTAGTAGAGACATAGAAAATATTTTGCACATTTTCTTCTCATAAATTCATCAATATCCTATGCTAGGTGGGCATTTACATTCTAAACATTTCATTAAGCAGGTATATATAAGGTATAAGCAGGAGTACAAAGGGAACAGAGCATTGGGTCATACAGGTAGCAAGAGAGAATAATGACTATTATCTCAAACAGAAATCTCAATATTTTTCCAACCCTAAGCAGAAAGCAAATACCAAAACCATCTAGTCTAATTCTAAGTTTCAGGGCTCTGATGTATTTCAGTGACTATCTATTTCAATTTCAGAATAGCCAACAGCACATACCTAATAAAAACATTTTCAATAGACTTTCTCAGTATTTTTTATGATGGCTAAAGTATCAATTAATATACTTAAGGAAAGAGTAAAGTAACATGCTCAGATGAACTTTTCTCGTGCAGAATAAACATTACTCTTAAAAAAAATATTAATGCAGTCAGACATATTATTACAAAAACAATCCTGGCTCCGGGGGACCAGGAGGACCACACAAGGCCATTGGAATTAGGACAAGGAGCCGCAAAGGGCTGCTCCTCCTCAAAAATGGGACGACCAAAGGGGTACATTACTAACAAAAAAAAGAGTCCTTGGGAAATTGTAGTACAACCAACCAGAGGGGAGTCTTCTCCCTGTGTCCGTTTGAGCCTCACAGGCAGGCTCTTGTTGTTCCCACGGTGGAGCTGCACAACTCGCAACTCAAGAATCACGGAGAAGGAAAAGTCTTTCTTTCAGGATAGAGCAATCACCCCCCCCAGGGCAAATACCCTCAATGATCCTGTCCAGTGTCTCAGGCAGTGCACCAGTTTTCTTCACTTTAATCTAACAGGCACCAAGGGCACAGCACCTGTACCCTAAACTCAAGTCCTTCCCTAACTCCTGTATTGCACCTCTGGCGCACTGCTCTTTTGTTGGGGCCACAAATTGTAGCCAATATGCTCAGGCATCCCTTGATCAACAAACAAAGGCGTAGACTTGCATTCACTTGGGACCAGGACTCAAAAGCCTGAAGCAACCCTTGTTTCAAAGGGGGTCACCTCAAGCAAAAGCCTCCTTGCCGTCCTTGTCGTTCTGTGACTCTCTCAGCTGGGCATCAAAAACTGGATCCACACAAAGATTTCTCCATCCTGATTTGTAACCCCGTCTTTCGCCCAAGACAGTGGCAGGGGTACACACTTCACGTCCCAGTGCTTCTGCCTTCACTGAGGTCCTAGTTGCCAGCAACACCTGTGCTGGTTCCTTTTGTTTTGACTGTAGGCTGGACTGGCACTGACTCCCAGGCTGGATCTCATGTCCGGGCCCCTCTGGCAATGGTTGTAAGGCAGCAAATATCTATTGGTGGACAGAACAAGAGGTCTTTAGACAAGGCACAGAAATAATCTAACAACAGAGAGGATAGTCTCAGAATACTTCTTAGTCTTGGGGCGCCCCATACATTAGCAATGCACCCAAGAACCACTTCATCTATCTAAGAGTAGAAAACCCTGGACCTATTGGCAAGTATAAAAGGAACGTTTTGGTGAACTGACAAGAGTAATACATCACCCAATCCCAAACAGCCAAGGAAGTCTGTGTTCATTTACTAAATTCTGAGGAAAAGAGAAAAACAATACAGACATACTCCAAATACTTACATTGGTGTATTCCTATATTACTAATCTGAAGAACCCTCAAGAAAAAGGAAATGTTCTACACTTTTACTCATAGATTTTACATTACTTGTACAGGACTGCAGACACTTGTAAAATAATTTCTCTTACATGTTATGCTTAGGACCATGCTCTCATGTTATAGGCGCAGCAGGAAAATCTAGAACTGCTAATTTAACAGGGATTCTTATTGCAAAAAGAACTAAACTTCAACATAGTGAGTACATTTTCTCCAGCAGAACATGTTATGACAAACAAACTCCTATAAAACAATATTTTCCTTCAAAATGTTTGCTAAGGATCACATGAGCGTCTTTCCTGCATTGTACTTTTCACGATCCGGAATTTGCAACATCATTTTCAAAAGGAAAAACCCTATCTCCAGCTCTAATAAGGGCTGTCAGCTTATTTACAGAGACTAGCTAATAAAAGACTAGCAATGCCCTTGCAAAACTGTATAGAACATGAGAATAACATAAACAATAATAGTGTTGCCACCTGAGATTTTTGAACAGAAACCCCCACTATACAGTTCCCCTTAAAGATCAAATAAGGGAACATCAATCTTTCATACAGGATGGGCAGTAACATAGCTTATATGTTTCATCATTTTATTAATTCTAACAATTTTAAAACAGTATTACAGAATAGCCAATAACTGTCACATGGCCATTTCCTAGACAGCTTAGACAGACTCAAGAAAGAGTGAGAAAAAGAAGAGAGAAAACATAATTTTGCCTACCCTTAATTTGTAGAGGAGCTAGCCTCCTTCCCCCATTTTGACAGTAGGAAAACCTGAAACAGGTTTCACTTCTGTCAACACTTTCAACCCCTATTTGTAGCAACTGGGCACAAACAAACTTATAGGAGATATCTTAGAAAGTGGCTATTCTCTGATTCAGCCTAACACAAGCACATTGAGTACTGTGGAAAGCGTTAGTAACCAATGTACCAATTCCTTGAGCAATTGTACTATATTAACATGAGGGCACATGAATGCAAACTAAAATCCATTTCCTCCTTATCGTAGCCCCTACACAGTATTCTTTAAACTAAAACCATTATTTTTATATACATGGCAGATCAATGCTCAACTGAGGGCTGCTTTTCCTTCGTTTCATATGACTGCGCAAAATGTGTGTGTGCCAAAAATAGGAAGCAAAGCTTCTCATTCCTCTCTCTGCGCTGTCATCTCGTCTTTCAAAAACTTTTCGAAGGTCGAAGTGTCCCAGCAAACCTTACCCTTCACCCTGCTAAGTTGCTAAATGCAGAACTCCGACCTTTGACCCGTTCAGCAGCTGGTCATTTTTTTTGTGCAAGGCTTGCCATGCGGTTTTTATAATTCAAAGCAACTCTGGAGAATCACGGCTGAAAGGCAGTCCTGTCTGGTCTGTTTGCCAGTAATTTAAAGGTAGGATAATAACGTCTGCTGGTTTCTGTATACTTATTTTCATTTGTGTACAGTATGTGGTGTGCAGTTTAACAATAGGGGGATGGATGCCTACCACTACCACCACCCCTACTCATGGGTGCTGGATGCCTACCACTACCACCACCCCTACTCATGGGTGCTGGATGCCTGCCACTATCACCACCCCTACTCAGGGGGGGCTGGATGCCTACCACTACCACCACCCCTACTCAGGGGGGGCTGGATGCCTACCACCACCACCACCCCTACTCAGGGGGGCCTGGATGCCTGTCACTACTACCACCCCTACTCAGGGGGGCCTGGGTGCCTGTCACTACTACCATCCCCACTCATAGGGGGATGGATGCCTACCACTACCACCACCCCTACTCATGTGGGCCTGGATGCCTGTCACTACTACCATCCCCACTCATAGGGGGATGGATGCCTACCACTACCACCACCCCTACTCATGTGGGCCTGGATGCCTGTCACTACTACCATCCCCACTCATAGGGGGATGGATGCCTACCACTACCACCACCCCTACTCATGGGGGCCTGGATGCCTGTCACTACTACCATCCCCACTCATAGGGGGATGGATGCCTACCACTACCACCACCCCTACTCAGGGGGGCCTGGATGCCTACCACTACCACCACCCCTACTCATGGGTGCTGGATGCCTACCACTACCACCACCCCTACTCATGGGTGCTGGATGCCTACCACTACCACCACCCCTACTCAGGGGGGCCTGGATGCCTGTCACTACTACCACCCCTACTCAGGGGGGCCTGGATGCCTGTCACTACTACCATCCCCACTCATAGGGGAATGGATGCCTACCACTACCACCACCCCTACTCATGTGGGCCTGGATGCCTGTCACTACTACCATCCCCACTCATAGGGGGATGGATGCCTACCACTACCACCACCCGTACTCAGGGGGGCCTGGATGCCTACCACTACCACCACCCCTACTCATGTGGGCCTGGATGCCTGTCACTACTACCATCCCCACTCATAGGGGAATGGATGGCTACCACTACCACCACCCCTACTCATGTGGGCCTGGATGCCTGTCACTACTACCATCCCCACTCATAGGGGGATGGATGCCTACCACTACCACCACCCGTACTCAGGGGGGCCTGGATGCCTACCACTACCACCACCCCTACTCATGTGTGCCTGGATGCCTGTCACTACTACCATCCCCACTCATAGGGGCATGGATGCCTACCATTACCACCACCCCTACTCATGGGGGCCTGGATGCCTGTCACTACTACCATCCCCACTCATAGGGGGAAGGATGCCTACCACTACCACCACCCCTACTCAGGGGGGCCTGGATGCCTACCACTAAAACCATCCCCACTCATAGGGGGATGGATGCCTACCACTACCACCACCCCTACTCATGGGTGCTGGATGCCTACCACTACCACCACCCCTACTCATGGGTGCTGGATGCCTACCACTACCACCACCCCTACTCAGGGGGGGCTGGATGCCTACCACTACCACCACACCTACTCAGGGGGGGCTGGATGCCTACAACCACCACCACCCCTACTCAGGGGGGCCTGGATGCCTGTCACTACTACCACCCCTACTCAGGGGGGCCTGGATGCCTGTCACTACTACCATCCCCACTCATAGGGGGATGGATGCCTACCACTACCACCACCCCTACTCATGTGGGCCTGGATGCCTGTCACTACTACCATCCCCACTCATAGGGGGATGGATGCCTACCACTACCACCACCCCTACTCAGGGGGGCCTGGATGCCTACCACCACCACCACCACCCCTACTCATGTGGGCCTGGATGCCTGTCACTACTACCATCCCCACTCATAGGGGGATGGATGCCTACCACTACCACCACCCCTACTCATGGGGGCCTGGATGCCTGTCACTACTACCATCCCCACTCATAGGGGGATGGATGCCTACCACTACCACCACCCCTACTCAGGGGGCCTGGATGCCTACCACTACCACCACCCCTACTCATGGGGGCCTGGATGCCTACCACTACCACCACCCCTACTCATGGGGGCCTGGATGCCTGTCACTACTACCATCCCCACTCATAGGGGGATGGATGCCTACCACCCACACAACCCCTACTCATAGGACGGGTAATGCATGACACAACCAGCATACTCCAACATAAGGAATGTCTGAAAAATACATCCCCCCCAACACCATGACAAGCATGTGTAGTCTGTGTCAAATGCCTACAACACTGAACATGACATTGAACATACAATGTGACCCCCTATCACATGTGTCACAGATAAATGTGTGTGGCCTCCACAATGCAAGCAGACCATGACCACTGTGGCAATGGGGTCTAACACCCCATCATCACAGTGACCAAAAGGTAAGTGTGGGGTCCATAGCTGAAGCACATTTTGAACATTGTGGCAATGGGGTCTAACACCCCATCACCACAGTGACCAAAAGGTAAGTGTGGGGTCCATAGCTGAAGCACATTTTGAACATTGTGGCAATGGGGTCTAAAGCCCCATCACCACAGTGACCAAAATGTAAGTGTTGTCATGTGAAAAGCTGCAAATGCCAAACTGCATGGATGATTCCTGGTCACACAACAACAAACACATCAGTGGCATAGTAGTGCTTGTGTCCCATAGCAACATAGATTGGGTGAGGCAAACAGTGCAGTGCCAATGAAACATCGCTTTGGCCATGTGCAGACAAACCTCACCCATGGGGGCTCACATTGTCAACATTCACGAATTACACAATGACAGAAGTGACCATCAGAATGCAGACCCACACATCAGCACCAATGGACACACAAATGTAGATATCCTGTGGAGACCGTAGATGTCAGGTGAACAAATACCATTCCGTGGCAGCCATAGGACATACAAACCATGATCATTGTGCTGACTGATGACCCAGGAGTCCCAGGGACAGCAGGGGAAACCCACCAAACAACATACAGCCAATGGCACACTAAAGAAATGCCAATGCAGTGGTGCAAATGCACAAACACAAACAGGCAGACTCACACTGCATATCAAACACAACAGGTGATGGGGGTGTGCCAGTGTCCCCAGGCAACCACACAACACATGAGGAGGCCTGAATCCCTATTACACAGATGTGTATACAGTGCCACACAAAAGTAACTCATGGATCGGATTCCCATGTGGGCAATCAGGCATTGTCAGATGAGAGGGAGCACAAATTACAAATGTCACACAAGCTTGTAGGAACAGCAACTAACACAGCAAGAGACAGACCCACCACAGCACTACCCCCAGGGACCCCACATTGTGGTGACACTGGCCTGCATGATAATCCCAGTGTGATGACAAAGGTAGATGTCGTACACACAGTGAACCACAGTCATGTTTCCTGAACAACTAACTACCATCACACCTACACAAGCACAAAGCAATCAGCACGGCCTGTCAGCCAAGGCCAACTTGGAGGTAGGGGTCATTTGCACACACTCAACACCACACACCTTGACCTCCACCAATGTGCAGCAGTGAAGCTCACATGGACTGGTGACATTGCACATGCACCCATGACAATCCCAGGGGTGGTGGGGGGAACTAAGGTGGAGATACCCATCACACATGGCCAGTCAACAAGACTTGTGAATGTCTGACACACTGCACAGTATGCTGTACATGGGCATGACGTCAAATCCACACCAACCAATGGGATCCCGGCCACAGTCACACACCAATGAAGAAGCCAAGGTCACCCACCAAGAACACACATAGACAACTTCCAACATTGCAGCTCTGACCCTGAGGAGTGGCAGCAGTCACAAACACAACGTGTCATAATCACTGAAAGCTAACACAAAAAGTAAATTACATGACTTGTGTAACCAACAAGTGCCAAGGGGAATCCTGACTGTGTCTCATCTGCGTTTGCCCACTAACTCAGCCCTGACAGCAAACACACCTATGGATGACACCCTGATGACCAGTAATGTGCCATGCACCCACATCACAGAGAACCCAGGGCGAAGATTTGGGGGGAACATAGGTCAACTCAGCAAGCATCACAAACAGGAACATCACTAGGGATCCCAGCCTGTGTTGCAAAATGGAAGTGAACACACACAGACATGCTCACACAACACACACCTTGTGCTCAGGCAATGTCACGGAATTACACACTGCCATGAGGGGACTCCACTCCTGTGTAAGGAAAGCTGTGCCATACGTTGTCTCTGCAGGGCTCTATCATGTCAGCAGTACACTTGGTCACTCAGTCAACAATTAGCACAAAATGAAGGCTCTCGTCACATCAGCCTGGTCATGAGAGTGTCACCGAAATCATCTGCACAGATCCAACACACATGTATAGCAAGTTGCACTGATAACACAGATGAGTCCTTCCCCATTGATGCCCAAACTTGCATGTCCAGTGGAGATGGTCACACGGTCAGGGAAACAGACACATTGAACAATGGCAAGCACAACTGATGTGCAGGGGTGTAAGCCACAGATGTGATATTGCAAATAAATGTAGGAAATCCCATTGGCAAATATTGAAAACATGACACCCTCATATTGCTGCAAAGGATGACATGGCTACATACCAGGATAGGACACATTCCCCCTGGACCACATGGGGTCCGCCACAGTAACACTTCATTTTCATGATACCAAATAACACCATCACTGCAGCAAGGGCATGGTTAGCATCATCAACATCAAGTACATCTGAAGCAAAACCACCAGAGAACAGAAAGGAGCTTTATTCAGCATATGTGTCTGAAAAAGAAAGTACTGCAAAAATACAAAGGCCAATGGCCAGTCCAACAGTTCAGTCCGAACAGGGTGACAGTGGCAGATGTCACCATCTGCTTGCCTGCACTGATATGGAGCAGGGACATTCCCCTCGGAGGGGTGTACGGGGGGGCAGGCCAGGCACCGCAGGGACAGGATCAGGGCTCACCAGAAGGAGGCAGGGAAGGGGTGGCTGGTGCTGGAGAGTCACTGACAACTGCAGTGGAGGTGTCTGACATGGTGTGTGCCGGCACAACTGGGGGGCATGAGTCAGATGGTGTGGGTGCCGGCACGACTGCAGTGGTCCAGCCAGATGGAGTGGACAGGTTCCCCACTGCAGGGCCCAAGTCAGACGGGGTGGTACTGGACTCCACTGCAGTGCCCATCTCCGGGGGAGTAGAATGGGGTTCAGGTAAGGTGGGCAGGACAGAGGGGGAGGACACGGTCTCCACACCAGTGGCACAAACATGTACAGCGGGGGGTGTGGGGCTGGAAGAGCAAGTGGTAGGAGGAGAAGGCCGCATCATTTTGGGGATGGTGTATCTGTGGGTGGGGGAACCTGGGAAAGGGTGTGGTGGGGGAACCTGTGTTGTGGGTGAATGAGGGATGGAGGAAGGAGACAGTGTGGTTGAGCTGCAGGGCGGTGGTGGGGTCTTGCTTTTCCGGGACCGGGGGGACTTGCGGGTGGGGGCCTCAGGCTGTCTGCGCCTGGGGGAGGGTGTCCGGGGGCGCGGGGCACTCCCCTCTGTGTGGGTGGACTTCCTCTTCCCCCTGTATGCTGGATCAGCGGGATCGGAGGGGAAGAGGCCGAGGTCACAGAGGAAGAGCTGCTTTGTAGGTGGGGTTGCAGGTGAGGCAAGGGAAGGGGTCTTGGAGAGAGAGGATTTTGAGGACTGCGGAGTGAGTGTGGATGCCTGTGTGTGTGTCTGTTCCCCATCCCCTGTGGGTGTGGTATCAGTCCCCTGAGGATGCTTGTGTGCACGTTTTGCCCTTGTTCTGTGTGTTTCTGTGCTGCTCGTGTCTGTGTGTTTGGGTGATTGTGCAGGTGTGCATGTGCTTGGGACAGGTAGGGTGCCAGGAAGTGTGGATGGGGCAGAGGTAGGAGGGGTGATGGACTGTTGGAGGAGGGACACTGCTGCCGTCAGGGAGGAGTCCATGGACCTATTTCTCCTCTGTAGGGCAGACATGCCCGTCGAGATGCCCTCCATGAACGACACCAGCTGTGTCAACAGAGTGGTGTGTGCATGGAGGACACTCAGCATTGTTGTCTGCCCTACATGGAGCTGCCGAAGTAGGTACACAGACTCCTCACTCAGGGCAGCAGGGGACACAGGGGCAGGGGGTGCGGTGCCTGGCACGAAGGAGACACGCTCCCGGACACGGGAGCCTCCACGGAACTCTGGAATGGGAGCCAATGGGAGGGCGGTGGTGGTGGCAGGGCCAGACATACTAGCTGGGGTGTGGTGGCTGCTGACACCCGCCTCCAGAAGGGAGTCATCCTCCGAGCTGCTGTGGTCCTCAGCTGAGGTGGATGGTGCTGAGGACTCCTCGGTGTGGCTCCCCTCGCCCTCCGTGCCACTGGGTCCCTCCGATCCAGTCTGGCTCTGCAGCTCCTCCTGGTCCATGGAGCTGTCCCCTCCTGTGGCCGTGGATGTATCTGCAAACAATTAGGGAAACAGACAAACATCAGTCACCTGCACTGACCGCACAGTAAGTACAGCACATTACAGAGCAAGCCCTGGCATCCTCAGTTGAACATTGCCAAAAGTCCTCACACAGATTAGGAGAAGACAATTGTCAGTCTGATGGTCAACCATGGCACTCACACCCCTCCTGCCCTTGCACCCATCTGTCTGGTGCCTGTTGGATGGTAATACCCCAGTGTGGACACAAGCACCACGTACACAGTTGTTGGACATTGCAGAGAACACGGTGAACTATGTGAACATGCACACATCACATCTCTTGCCACTGAGTTAGTACAGGTGTCCGGGTAAAGGGATGGCCAGAGTCTAATTTGAAATGCATGTGATGCATACCAGCACCAGACTCCATGATGCACCCATGTCCGGATAGTCAATGCCACAATGGGGTGCATGTTGCACATGTAACTCCCCTGCAGGATCACTCTTAGGAAGTTAAATGCCATGGCACAGGCATGCCTGCAAAGTCATACATCACTGTCTCCAGTCACATGGGCATGGCAGCCAGCCAACAACAGTCTGCACTATGTCACAGTCCTAGGAAATGGGGAATGCAAGTTATGTAGCTGACAAGTGCACATGTCCATCCCCCACACACCACATCATCTGAACTCTTATTTGGCCACGTCATGCCAATTGGACATATGGGAGACATGAAACACAACTCTATGAACCTGAGCACCTCACAGTCTGCTGTGAATGTAAAACAGCTGCCTGAAGTTCACAGTCGCATACACCTGTGTGCACAGTCAAGTGATCAAACACCTATGAGTCACAGAAGTATCGTCTCTCATGGTCACATCTCAGATGGCATGCTGAGCCCTAAACGATAAACATCCCAGTAGTCCTGACAACGAAGCCACGGCACAATGACACAGAGGCAGACACCTGAGGGAACATTTCACTGATCACAACATGTCAGCTGATACACGGGAGTGGGAGTACAGAGTGTATTGTATGCCCTGGAGTAGGCATGACTGTCCTGCTCCACCTGAAAGAGGGATGAGCCCTGGACAGTAGGCAGGTGGCTAAGCATGTGTGACACACTTGATATACATACTCCTGAGCCCCAAACATTGTTCCCACCCGCAGCATGGGGGTGTGCCAAATACCCCAGGGACATGTGGTGATTCAGACCAGCAAGTGGACCACATATCAAAGTTACACCCAGATTACATGTCAGAACTTAGGCATTGTGTAAGCAATTGACCCACCCATGAATCCCACAACATAGTCACGGGAACAAATGCTGTCCCCCACCTTGAGCGAAGCAAAATGCAATGACACAGTACCCAAGTGACACAATTTCCTGACTGTAAGGGCCACACATATGCGTATCAGATGAGGAGTGTACATGTCACATGGGTCCTGGACCACAAGACTGATGTACCGTGGAAGTTTAACCAGGCCAGAGGAGGGCACATAGCATGTCAGACAAAGTGCACAGTGCAGTCATGGACTCACCCCCTCCTTGCTGCTGTCTGGCCTTCAGCTGCCCATCCAGGTCAGGGAAGACCACCGCCAGGATCCTGAGCATGTGGGGGGTCAGGGTCCGGCGTCCACCCCTCCTGCGAGGAGGCGACAGCTTCAGCTGGACCTTTGCGATCCTCCAAGTCCAGCCCCGAAGGTCCTGCCACCTCTTCTGGCAGTTGCGGATCCGGCGCTTGTAGACCCCCACGGATCTTACTGCCCGGGCGATGGTCAGCCAGATTTCCTGCTTCTGGTGGGCATCAACCTGTGAGGATGACAAAGTGAAAATGCCATTACTACACATGCAACATATATGTGCATCACACAGTTGGATATACATGTCTCAATCACAGGTGAATATGATGTACACAGGCAGTGCAACGATGGCTATGAACAGTTTGCCAGCAGTTACTACATGGTATCATTGCATGGGAAGTAAACCTTGTTGGAATGCACTGTTACTGCACTGTACCTGTTCAGTGCATGTAACTACACACTTGGGGGGGGGAGAGCTACTCAGTGAGCATGCTAGCCAGTGGTGTGCACACTGTAAGTCTTGCTAGTCAGACAACATGCACAATTAGTAAGGCAGTGGACAGCACACTCACCTGCTCCCCTGGTTTCCCATACAGCTTGCTGTACTGTGGATGGAGGCTGTCCAGCAGGGCCTGGTTCTCCTCAAGGCTGAAGGCTGGGGCTCTCTCCACAGTACGTGCCATTGCAGTAGCCAGAGGATGCAGAGACAGCAGCAGTATTGGTGGCAGATGTCGTCCTGGAGCATGTAGTGCAGGCAAGTGAGCTCTCAGGGGAACAGCCAGCATCATATGTGTGCTGCAGAGGCAGATACTGTCCCATGTGTCCAAAGTGATAGGTCCAAGTCGTTTGCATCTTCTGAATCTGGCCAATCCATGGAATTGCACCACTCATACACGCCCACAGCATCCTTCAAAATTTAAACTTCATGACACCCATGTTTTTGCAACATTGTTGTGGCTGGCCAACTGAATTCACTGCATCAGACTCGTTACAGCTTCGAAAACGCGTCCGTTGCCATGCCAGGCCCTAGCCAATGCATGCGCACCGTCCGGACCATTGCTGTACAACGCGTATTTCAAAAGACAACGCGTACACGCTCACAACAGATGCAATGGCCAGTGCGTGCACACCGATCGGTCCATTGCTGTACAACGCGTACCCACTCACAACAGATTCAATGGCCAGTGCGTGCACACCGATCAGTCCATTGCTGTACAACGCGTACCCGCTCACAACAGATGCAATGGCCAGTGCGTGCACACCGATCGGTCCATTGCTGTACAACGCGTACCCGCTCACAACAGATTCAATGGCCAGTGCGTGCACACCGATCGGTCCATTGCTGTACAACGCGTACCCGCTCACAATAGATTCAATGGCCAGTGCGTGCACACCGATCGGTCCATTGCTGTACAACGCGTACCCCCTCACAACAGATGCAATGGCCAGTGCGTGCACACCGATCGGTCCATTGCTGAACAACACGTACCCTCTCACAACAGATTCAATGGCCAGTGCGTGCACACCGATCGGTCCATTGCTGTACAACGCGTATTCCGGGAAACAACGCGTACCCGCTCACAACAGATGCAATGGCCAGTGCGTGCACAGCGATCGGTCCATTGCTGTACAACACGTACCCGCTCACAACAGATTCAATGGCCAGTGCGTGCACACCGATCGGTCCATTGCTGTACAACGCGTACCCGCTCACAACAGATGCAATGGCCAGTGCGTGCACACCGATCGGTCCATTGCTGTACAATGCGTACCCGCTCACAACAGATTCAATGGCCAGTGCGTGCACACCGATCGGCCCATTGCTGTACAACGCGTACCCGCTCACAACAGATTCAATGGCCAGTGCGTGCACACCGATCGGTCCATTGCTGTACAACGCGTACCCGCTCACAACAGATGCAATGGCCAGTGCGTGCACACCGATCGGTCCGCATACAACGCGTACCCGCTCACAACAGATTCAATGGCCAGTGCGTGCACACCGATCGATCCATTGCTGTACAACGCGTATTCTGGGAAACAACGCGTACCCACTCACAACAGATTCAATGGCCAGTGCGTGCACACCGATCGGTCCATTGCTGTACAACGCGTATTCCGGGAAACAATGCGTACCCGCTCACAACAGATGCAATGGCCAGTGCGTGCACACCGATCGGTCCATTGCTGTACAACGTGTATTCCGGGAAACAAGGCGTACCCGCTCACAACAGATTCAATGGCCAGTGCGTGCACACCGATCGGTCCATTGCTGTACAACGCGTATTCCGGGAAACAACGCGTACCCGCTCACAACAGATGCAATGGCCAGTGCGTGCACACCGATCGGTCCATTGCTGTACAACACGTCCCTGTACAGGTCACTCGCATATGTCACCATGCTTGTCACTGGTGAACGTATGCCAGCCACATATACTTGCCAGGGACTATGGGGCACACCTACAACACCACACCCAGTCCACACTGTATCCTAAGGCATGTAAGGCTGCATTACCTTTTCTGTGAATGGGGGTAAACATGTGGTTTTTGGGGTGGCACTTGGGGGCAGCCACTCCCTGGCTGTGCACGTGTTCATGGGGACAGGATCCTTTGTGTGTTGTGCACATGACCACTGTGATGTGCAACTGTTCATTTCGGAGCATGTGGCATGGTCACATTTCCAGGTTGTGTATGTGTATGACATGTCACATACCCCCAGAGTCCCATGTGGGAAGGCATGTACATCACAGGGTGGCCCATTGCCACAATAGTGATGGCCCTCCACAGTCTGTGTGCATGTTGTGTTTCCGATGTCTCTGATTCCATGTGCACAATGGGAGACAGTCTCCACATCAACGTTGTTTGTGCATGGACTTTGATGTTGTGCGTGTGTGTGTCACAGACGTCCATGTCTGTCCTGCGGAGGCAACAGGGGCCACTACCTGTGGGAGTCATGTTTGTTTTTCTGACGTGTACATGATACGCCATGTCATGCCAGTGTCCATGTGGCAAGACAGGGTCACTGGGAATCTACATGTCAATGAGCTGTGATGCCTGTGGCGCATCTGTCCAGACATGTCACTGTGGTGTGTGTGTGGAACGTGACAGCAGTAAATGGGTACTGTGACACAGCCTAATGGTTTCCCATAGCACAACCTGGAACCTGTTGTCAACACATGTTGAACTGAGATGTTAGATGATGTCCATGTAGGTGCCATATATGTCCATACAGAACGGCACACACATCAAGTACTTGTGTCTCGTAATGATGTATCATGTGAAATTGAGTATGGTGAATGGCACATCTGTGGGGTGACTGACAATCTTTCTTTCTTCACCTATGCACTGCAGGGCACCGGCTGTCCATAGACCATTCCCTGACCTGGCAACGATGGTGGAACGTGACAGCATCCGACGGTACCGCTTCACCAGGCAGCTGATTGAGGATTTGGCAGTGCGCTTGGCCCCACATTTGCAACCTGGCCGGCCGTACCCTACAGCGCTGACCCCCAAGGTGAAGGTGATGGCAGCCCTACACTTCTTTGCCACCGGTACCTTTCAACACACTGTTGTGACTGCTGGTGGGATGTCACAGACTATGTTCAGCCGTGTGCTACGCGATGTTTTGGAGGCAATGTTGAGATGCCTGAACCAGTACATCTATTTCCCTACACGTCAACAACTCACTGACGTCAAGAGTGACTTCTATGCCCTGGGGAGGATGCCACATGTCATTGGCTCCATTGATGGGACACATGTGGCTTTGGTACCACCACAGGCACATGAGCAGGCATACAGGAACAGGAAACATTATCATTCGATCAATGCTCTGGTGGTATGTCTTGCAGATATGAGCATCTCACATGTGTGTGCCCGTTTCCCTGGTTCGGCACACAATGCCTACGTGATGAGGAGTAGTCGCATCCCGAGGATGATTTCACAGATGCAGAACCAGCGTGCCTGGCTTGTCGGTGTGTACTGACTTTGTACCATTGTGTGTGTTCTGCTATGTTGTATTCCGCCCTCTTTTCCAACTCTGCTAATGTGCAATTGTCTGTCTGTAGGTGACTCCGGATACCCCAACATGCAGTGGTTGCTGACACCCCTCAGGATCCCTGTGACACCAGCCCAGATGCGCTACAATGAGGCACATGGTCGGACCAGGAGAGTGATCGAGCGCACATTTGGTCTCCTGAAGAGCAGCTTTTGCTGCCTGGACAAGACAGGAGGGGCCCTCCCATATGCCCCAGCAAAGGTGTGCAAGATTGTCATCGTCTGCTGCATGCTACACAACCTGGCAGTGCGGAAGGAGTTGCCTCTCATCCTGGATGACGATGACCAACATCCGCCACCTGTGGAGGATCCTGGCCTGGGCCACGATGCCAGTGATGATGATGATGATGATGATGGTGATGTCCGCACACAGCTCATCACCAACTTCTTCAGCTGAATGTGAGTATCCAGAGATGTCATGTCAACGATGTGTGTTTGCGTGATATGTGTTGGTGGTGCTCTGGTGCTGTTTGAGTGTGGCCATGTGCTACTTGACTGGAAGCGTGCAGCGATGTGTCCTTACAGGTAGTCTGTACTCCCCAACAGTGTTGACTTGCTAACTTGGTTTTCTGTGAGTATCTTGTGACATGTATTGGCCATGAGTATTGCAGTTCTATCCTGTTCTTCCGTACTTTTGACTGTGTGTCATGTCTGTCCTTCACAGGGTACTTTCAGAGTTGTTTGGTGAACTGTGATCCCCCGACACCATGATTCAACTTCGAGGGTGGAAACAGTCGTTTCCCTACAGGTGATGTGCCACACACCCCTGGACTTTATTTCTTCTACACTTGTTGACTGTGTGGCCACTGCCACGTAGGATTACCTTGCATCTGTAGTGGAAACAACATGTTGCAAAGGTGTAATAAACCTGTGCTTCACTTTGGGTTGTGTGTTGTCTGTGGTCACACATCTGACTGACATGTGCTTACTGCACCTGTGGGCTAGTTAACACAGACTGTGAATAGGTGTGGTGTCTGTGCATTCCACTGTATTTCCTGGCAACATCAGTGTAGGCGATGAGTCTGATGGCCCTGGTGTGTATGTGTTGTGTAGCCCTAGTGGTGTGTCTCCCTCATATGTGTCACGTCACCATGACTCACATGACGGTGTTGAACTTGCTGTAGCAGTTAGCATGCACAGTGTCATTTAGCAGATCACCATCTACATGACAAAAACCACGTTGGAATCACAACAGAGGCAAGTATGGTGTATTAGTGAGTTTATTTACATACATGTGTGAGGATAGTGCACAGGATGGTGGGTGCTGTACATTGGGATTGGAATCCAAAGTTCCCAGATGAGTTGGAAGGCTTGGTAGCAGAAATGTCCTGAGTAAAGTCCACAGTCATCTGATACATTGGGCCAACTTAAGCTCCCCATGTCATGTGGGAGAGTTGTGTTGCATTCGACAGGGTTAACAGTTTGCACACAAAGGAGAATTTCCAGAACAGGTGTTGGGTTCCTGGGGGATGTACATGGCCATCGGCCTCTCAGTTTTCCTTCCTCGGACGACCCCCTCTTCTTCCGGGGGGGACCCTCACGTGCAGGCTGCTGCAGTGCAGAGGACTCTCCGCCAGAGTCCTCCTCCCTCCCTGTGGCAGTTGCAGTTGTTGCCGCACCAGATGTTGTGGGCACACAGGGAGGTGTGGCCATGTTGGTGCTAATCTGGTGGAGGCATGTCAATATGTCCCTATGCACCGCTGTCAGTTCTTCCAATGTGTCCCACTTGGACTCCATGCCAGGCATGTGTGTCTCCACACGGGACATGTGTGTCTCCACACGGTACATGTGTGAGTCCAAGCGGGCATGATGGGCAGCCTGCTGCTGTTGAATGTCCTTGAGGATTCCCACTACCTGGCTGACCTCTCCGGTGCTATTCTGGTACGCCTCAGCAATGCGTGCCAGTTGTGGGTCATCATGCAGTCCAGGCCCCTCTGCAAACAGCGACCTATATCTACCACCCCTCCCACCACCCCTGGCGACACGTGCGGGACCTGTGGTGGCACGCACAGGTGACCGTAGGCCCACTTGGGGGTTGTTACTGGGCTCGTTGTCCGTTGCTCCACGTTGGGCCGGGGTCCCTGTGCTGTTGTCATCGGTGGTCCTTGGTCTGTCTGTGTTGGCAGGGGTGGTCTGTGTGTTGGCAGTTGTTGGAGGGGTGGGTGCAGGGGGTGCAGATGTTGGTCCTGCTGGTGCTGCATGATGACTCGCACCGGAGGGGCCAGGTAGGTCTTCGCCATCCGAGGAGTGCAGAGGCTGTTCCACACCAGTGAGCTCAGTGTCCCCCGGAGCCTGGGACAGGGACTCCTCCTCATCTGCTGCTGTGTCCCCATCATCACCTGTTTTTGGAAGAGACACACAATGTATGTTATGTTTCTACGGGCATCAATGGTTCACACACCTGACAGTTGTGACTGTACCTCTGAAGCGGGCCTGTACATTGCATTATCCTAAGTTGTCACATTCAGAGGTTGATATTGGTGTAGCACATTGTCCTGCCAACCTGAAGCTTTTCAATGTGAATGTTGAGGTGTGTGCATGGCCAGCATTGGTGGACATCCGGCCCTCCTTCTCCACCCAGCCCAGTTATCCCACCATGGAACGTGCTTCCATTGCAGGGAGTGCAAGTTGGCTTTCAGGATGTCAGTCAGTGGTGTCCTGCTGTTGGATGGTGCCCAGTTCCTGGCAGGGGCTTGTGCTCCCCACAGCAGTACCCAGTGTCAGCCATCTTGTCAGTTCTTTTCCACTCCCTGTGATGTGAGCATGGTTCAGAGTGGTGTTGATGGGCCAATTGTGAGGGTGACCAATATCTGTGACTACAACTCCCATCATGCTATGGCCTACACCCCCCTTCCCAGCATGCCCATACTTCCTTCCTTTTGACTCTGCTTCCCTGTGGGGTAGTGTGCCTGTGCTGACAGGATGGCTGACAGTGTTGTCCTGGCGTTTGTTTGGCTACAAGTCCCAAGAGTGTCCCTGTGCTTCACACAGCATTACCCAGTGTGGTTGTTCTTTGTGCGATATTTAATTAGAGTGTGAGGCAATGCATTCTCCCAGGTGAGTTGTGTGGAGTTTGTGTTAAGGGTGTGTGTGAGAAAAGCTGCTGGTGACTATGGTCAGAGCTGTCAGTCCTCCTTCCCACCCAGCCAGATATCCCACCATGGAACGTGCTTCCATTGCAGGGAGTGCAAGTTGGCTTTCAGGATGTCAGTCAGTGGTGTCCTGCTGTTGGTTGGTGCACAGTTCCCAGCAGGGGCTTGTGCTCCCCACAGCAGTACTCAGTGTCAGCCATCTTGTCAGTTGTTTTCCACTCCCTGTGATGTGAGCATGGTTCAGAGTGGTGTTGATGGGCCAATTGTGAGGGTGAGCAATATCTGTGACTACAACTCCCATCATGCTATGGCCTACACCCCCCTTCCCAGCATGCCCATACTGCCTTCCTTTTGAGTGGACTGCACTGTGTGTGAGTGTGACAGCAATGGCAAGATGGCTGACAGTGGTGTCCTGCTGTTGGTTGGTGCACAGTTTCCAGCAGGGCCTTGTGCTCCCCACAGCAGTACCCAGTGTCAGCCATCTTGTCAGTTCTTTTCCACTCCCTGTGAGGTGTGCATGCTTCAGTGTGAGCTTGCTGGGCCATGTGGGTGGGGGATGTTGAGCTGTGACTACCACTCCCATCATGCTATTGCCTACACCCCCCTTCCCAGCATGCCCATACTTCCTTCCTTTTGACTCTGCTTCCCTGTGGGATAGTGTGCCTGTGCTGACAGGATGGCTGACAGTGTTGTCCTGGTGTTTGTTTGGCTACAAGTCCCAAGAGTGTCCCTGCGCTTCACACAGCATAACCCAGTGTGGTTGTTCTTTGTGGGATATTTAATTAGAGTGTGAGGCAATGCATTCTCCCAGGTGAGTTGTGTGGAGTTTGTGTTAAGGGGGTGTGTGAGAAAAGCTGCTGGTAACTATGGTCAGAGCTGTCAGTCCTCCTTCCCACCCAGCCAGATATCCCACCATGGAACGTGCTTCCATTGCAGGGAGTGCAAGTTGGCTGTCAGGATGTCAGGCAGTGGTGTCCTGCTGTTGGTTGGTGCCCAGTTCCCAGCAGGGCCTTGTGCTCCCCACAGCAGTACCCAGTGTCAGCCATCTTGTCAGTTGTTTTCCACTCCCTGTGATGTGAGCATGGTTCAGAGTGGTGTTGATGGGCCAATTGTGAGTGTGACCAATATCTGTGACTACAACTCCCATCATGCTATTGGCTACACTGACTTCACCAGCATACACAGCATTCCTTCCTTTCAGTGAGCTTCCCTGTGAGGTGGTGTTCTAGTGGTGGCAAAATATCTGACTGTGTTTGTTGGTTAGATTTGTGCCACTGCCTTGCTGTATTTGTAGTTATGTTTGTACATATCTTGACACAGTTACATGTCACTATGAGATGGCATGTATTGTGTTTATCCGACTGACAGACAGATCTTGGGGTGATTATCATTTGATTGCTGTGTATTTGCTAAGGGTGCATGGTTTGACTATCCCCTTGACAGTGATGTGTGTGTATTGTCACACAATATTGTGTATATTTGTTGTGTACTCACCAGGCTCTGGGATGTTTGATAGTCCATATACGCTCACTGGTGGTAGGATGGCCCGCACCTTCTCCTCCCAGGGCCTGAGGTATAGTGGTTTGGCAGGAGGGCCACTGCCGGTGTGCTGACTCAGGATGTAATCCTTCTTTAGTAGGTCCCTGACCCTCCAGCGCACGTCATACCACCTGTTCTGGATGTCTTCCTTTGTGCGCAAACATGGTGATTGTCCCACACCTACTCACCATACCAGCCACAGTGCGGGGGATCATCCCATCTTCCGTTATTCCGACCCTTCCATGGGCGCTGCACAGGGCATGGTTGTGGGTAAACGGGTGGTGGAGCAGCCGAGGAATGAGGGGGGAGCCTTCCGACGTTTGGCGCGAGGAGCGCGAAGACGGAAAGAACGGATTGACTAAAATTCCCATGAGGCAAAGCGGAAGTACCGCGATTGCCTCATGGGAAGGAACATGTGACCCGGAAGCGGAGGAGCATAAAGGAAGCCTCCGGTGCAGGGCTCGGTGCTGATTATTCTTTTGGATAGCAGCGCGTTCCGCTGCCTTCCCCAGGTTCTGCTCTGGTACTGGTAAGGGTGCACTTGCACCATTTCACTCGAGACTCTGTTACGGAAGCGGGATTCGCTTCACAAGCATTGTTGGCAATTACTGCCCGAGACGCTTATCTGCATTTGCATATTGGCCATCTGAATAATCGGAGTGCTGTTCAACTCCCTTTACACTACGGCCATTTCTACTGAGTTATGCACATTAATCTTCACACAACCTTGGGGGCATTAGGTGTTTAGGAAGTTGCTCAGCCAAGCATGGATAAAAAGCACACAACATTTATGGCTTGATGAACTGTTACTTGCGCATAATATCAAAAGGATTATTTTGGTGTTTGTTTGTTGTGTATCTCCTAACAGGGTGTTCAAGAGGCGGCCTACTGCTCTTCCCCTGTGATGCGAGCGCTGCCAGGCTTCATGGTGTGCACAGAATAAAAAGGATGTTATGTTGCATGCCATGCTAATATAGGGGACATCTCCACTCCTTACAATAATTGGTTGTTAAGAATCCGTCTGTTTACCTCTTCCCCAGCGCAACCCCCCTCCTTGCGAAAAGTAAGACAAGGTCTTTATACCGCCTCACCTGGGAACGATGAATGTAGTTACTTTACAGGTACGCAAGAATTAGCGGGTACAAGAGAGAATCCTGAATTAGTTCTGTAAATTAACCTATCTTGTTTTACCTTACAGATCTCCCTCCCTGCAGTCCCCTTCCTTTCCTTCCCCCACTTGATCATCCCGCTCGCCTGTGCTGTTATAGCAATCAGGGTTGGGACTGTCGAGAGGTGGACCCCTTTTGGCATCAAACCATTCCCGAGGAATCACCGAGCTGACAGAATAATCAGCCCACGTATATTATTTCCTCCTGGGCCGATCGATAACAAAGATGGCCACGTTAGAGGACGTTATAGGTGCCCTGGCAGGGCTACAGACAGAGTTAGCCGCCTCTCGAGCAGAAACCGAGAACCTTAAGCAGAAAATAGATCAGATGCAGCGAAACCCATTTGATATAGGAGTAGGGAGATATACAGGAGGAGGGTTTACCAATCCTTCAACCCCTTTTGCGTAGAGATGCCCACACCTATCCCGCTTGCAGCACCAGAGAGGTTCTCGGGGGATCCAGGGAAGGTCCAGGTGTTCCTCACACAGGTTCTGCTACATTTCAATTGTAAGCCCAAGGCTTTTACTGCTAATCAGGCTCGAGTAGCCTTTGCTATTTCCTATTTGGCTGGAGATGCAGCACAATGGGCTGTTCCATTGGTACGTCGAGACGATCCTTTACTATACGACTGGTTAGCCTTCCGTGTTGAGTTTGAAAGGGTGTTTGACCGTAGAGCTGCTGCCTTTACCGCCGACCGGGAATTGCTGGAACTCAAACAAGGGAACAAGGATCTACTGGTTTACATTAACACTTTTCAAAGGTTGATAGCCGAAACAGACTGGCCAGAAGCTAAACAAGCAGCCTTGTACTACCAGGGTCTTAAGGACGAATTAAAGGACGTATTGGCAACCATTGATCCTCAACCTACCTCGTGTTTGGAACTCATTAGTTTGACCTTGAGACTGGATCATAGACTCAATGAACGCAAGGGCGACAGAAGACGAGTTGACCGGCCAGCTCCTAGGTTTGAGAGGAACAGAAGCATTGGGGGAAGCGGCGGTAGCATTTCAGAACCCATGGAAATAGGCTCTGTAAGAGCCTCCCTCACTACAGAAGAAAGAGAACAACGCAGGAAGAACGGGCTCTGCTTATATTGTGGGAGGAAAGGTCACTACGTGAAGGACTGCTTGATCAAACCTAAAGGCCGAGTTCGTGAAGGACAAATCACGGCTGCCTTGGAAGGACGGAAACCGGAAAACTCCAAAGCTCAAGAAGACGGGAAGGGAAGTTCTTGGGCGTAAAATTTATACCTTCCATCAATCAAGGGCCAGGAGACCTTTCTGTTCATTTCTATGTTACCTTAAGAGTTTGTCGTTAACCGGTGGCATTCACTAAAGGCCATGGTCGATTCCGGAGCCACAGGCCTGTTTATGGATACGGAATTAGCCCAAACCTTACAGCTGGTACTCCTGAAAAAACCAGAACCAGAGACAGTGGTGGCCGTGGATGGGCGGCATTTGGCGTCAGGGCCCATATGCTACAACACGCAAGAATTGGAAACCACGTGTGGAAATAACCATAAGGAGCTGTTACGCTTTAATATCATTCAAGCCCCTCAATATGGTATAATCCTGGGGCTTCCTTGGTTGCGGAGACATAATCCCACCATCAACTGGAGCGATAATACGTTGGAGTTTGTGTCCCCTTATTGTTTGGAACACTGTAAAAGGCCACAGGAGAATCCAGCCACAGCATTATCAAAAATCTATATGGTTGCCACAGCCGAAGAGCAAGATATTGAATTGCCATTTCCTTATAGAGACCTGGAAGACGTGTTCAACGAGGAACAAGCAAACGTCTTACCCCCACATCGTCCGTACGACTGCCAAATCGACCTACTCCCTGGAGCAGTAATCCCCTGTGGCAGGATATACGCGCTTACCGAACCAGAGAATGAACATCTGAAGGAGTACCTTGATACCTATCAGAAGAACGGCTTCATACGACCTTCCAAGGCCCCGGCTGCTTCGCCTCTTTTTTTTATTCCAAAGGCTAACGGCGAATTAAGGGCTTGTGTGGACTTCAGAGCACTGAATAACGTCACGGTAAAAAACGGTATCCCTTACCGTTGATACCAGTTTTATTGGACCAGGTTCGGCAAGCCGTGATATTCACGAGACTGGATTTGAAGGGCGCATATCATTTGGTAAGAATGCATAAAGGGGACGAGTGGAAAACAGCCTTCCGGACACGCTACGGGCTATTCGAGTATAGAGTCATGCCGTTTGGGCTATGTAATGCCCCTGCGGCATTTTAATACTTTCTGAGTGATGTGCTCCGGGAATACCTAGACATAACGGCCATCGTATATATCGATGATATCTTGATATATTCTAACAGAGAAGAACAACACACCTCGCATGTAAGAGCGGTGTTGCAAACGTTGCGTAAAAACCATCTGTTCTGTAAACTCAGCAAGTGCGAGTTTCATGTGCGAAAGGTGGAATTTTTGGGGGTCATGTTATCAGCAGAAGGACAGGAAATGGCTCGTCGAAAAATACAGGCAGTTATGGACTGGCCCCAGCCAAAAACAGTGAAGGATGTGCAATGCTTCCTGGGCTTTGCGAACTTTTATAGGCGTTTCATCAATCACTTTTCACGTGTGTTGACGCCTATCACAAGACTCCTAAGAAAAAACGTGACTTTCCAATGGACGGAAGAGGCTCAACAAGCCTTCATGGTGCTGAAGCAAGCCTTCACGTCGGCTCCGGTCTTGGCACATCCAGACAACACCCTCCCGTATGTTGTTGAAGCAGATGCGTCTGGTACAGCAGTAGGGGCCGTGCTATCCCAGAGGAATAGAGATACCGGACAGCTTCATCCGGTGGCTTACATGTCTCATAAGCTTAACCAACATGAGTCCAACTATACCATCGCTGAGAGGGAACTCCTAGCCATCAAGGTAGCCTTCGGCGAATGGAGGCATTATCTGATGGGGGCGAAACATACAGTCACGGTCTACACAGACCATAGGAATCTACAGTTTATGAAATCAGCTCGCCTACTCACCCCTAGACAATTAAGATGGATGCTGTATTTCGCCGAATTCGATTTCGTGGTAACATATCGACCGGGAGTCGATAACAAGAAAGCCGACACCCTTTCCAGACAAGACACTATGACCAACACAGAAACACCACAGACACAGGCAATCATACCTACCAATAAGGTGATTTGCCTGGCTCAAACAGACAACTTTCTTCACCATATAAAAAATACTATGAAGAAAACCAAGTGGAAGACTTGGTTAAAGAGAAACCCCGCCTGGAGACTTAAGGAAGAATTGCCTATGAGAGGGCAACAGTTGCTGGTTCCCAGTCCTACGCTGCAGAAGGAAGTATTCCAGTGGTGTCACGAAAACCCCTGTGCAGGGCACACTGGTGTAGAGAAGACCTTGGAGAAAGTGGTACGTCAATTCTGGTGGCCCACCGTGCGAAAAGACATACAGACATTGGTTAGAGGTTGTGGGGTATGCAACCAAGCCAAGACAGATCAAGGAAAACCTAGGGGATGCCTTCATCCATTACCTACCCCTGAAAAACCGTGGGAACATATATCTATGGATTTTATTGTAGGATTACCTAAAGACCAGGGATGTACCACGATTCTAGTGGTTGTCGACAGTCTCACCAAGATGGGGCATTTTATAGCGTGCCCCGCAATTCCTTCCTCAGCACAATTGGCTCGGCTGTTACTCACCAACATAGTACGTTTGCATGGGTTACCAACTGTTATAGTGTATGACAGGGGTGCGCAGTTCACCAGCCGGTTCTGGAAAACTTGGTGTAAAACCCTTCAAATCTCGGCCAACACGTCAACTGCCTACCACCCACAAACAGATGGTCAAACGGAGCGTGTTAACCAGACTCTTAAGCAATACCTCCGTTGTTACGTAGATAACACCAATGATGAGTGGGTGGACTTGTTGTGGTTGGCGGAGGTTGCATATAACAGCGCCCAACACAGCTCCATTAAAATGACTCCATTTTTTTGTACCTATGGATTACACCCTAGACTTATTCCGTTGATACAACCACAAAAAACAGAAAAGATTCCGGAACTCACTGAACGTACCAAAAGAATACAACAAACATTTAAGGTTGCACGACAACGCCTACTGGTGGCCAAGGAGCGCTACAAAAAGTACGCGGATAAACGGCGACGCCCTGGTCCGATATACAAGAAAGGTGATTATGTATGGCTCTCGACAAAAAACATAAGATTTAGAAGGTACAGCATCTTCAATCCTAGGTTCATAGGTCCTTACAAAATCATGCGATGCATTAACCCGGTGGCCGTGAAGTTGGCGCTGCCTTCGAACATGAAGATACACCCAGTTTTCCATGTTTCTCTGTTGAAACCTTCGAATAAACCGGTAAAGAAACAGCCTACCCCGATATGGATCGACCAAGAACCAGAGTATGAAGTAAAATGCATTCTGGACTCGAAAAGAAAAAGAGGCATCGTGTGGTACCTCATAGCATGGAAGAACTACGGTCCTGAAGAAAATTCCTGGGAACCCGCCGTGAACGTACATGCCCCACGTTTAACAGAAAGATTCCATAGGAGGAACCCTGACAAACCCCGGCCGGACAGGAACCCGCCAGAGGAAGGATGTGCTGTCACACACCTACTCACCATACCAGCCACAGTGCGGGGGATCATCCCATCTTCCGTTATTCCGACCCTTCCATGGGCACTGCACAGGGCATGGTTGTGGGTAAACGGGTGGTGGAGCTGCCGAGGAATGAGGGGGGAGCCTTCCGACGTTTGGCGCGAGGAGCGCGAAGACGGAAAGAACGGATTGACTACAATTCCCATGAGGCAAAGCGGAAGTACCGCGATTGCCTCATGGGAAGGAACATGTGACCCGGAAGCGGAGGAGCATAAAGGAAGCCTCCGGTGCAGGGCTCGGTGCTGATTATTCTTTTGGATAGCAGCGCGTTCCGCTGCCTGCCCCAGGTTCTGCTCTGGTACTGGTAAGGGTGCACTTGCACCATTTCACTCGAGACTCTGTTACGGAAGCGGGATTCGCTTCACAAGCATTGTTGGCAATTACTGCCCGAGACGCTTATCTGCATTTGCATATTGGCCATCTGAATAATCGGAGTGCTGTTCAACTCCCTTTACACTACGGCCATTTCTACTGAGTTATGCACATTAATCTTCACACAACCTTGGGGGCATTAGGTGTTTAGGAAGTTGCTCAGCCAAGCATGGATAAAAAGCACACAACATTTATGGCTTGATGAACTGTTACTTGCGCATAATATCAAAAGGATTATTTTGGTGTTTGTTTGTTGTGTATCTCCTAACAGGGTGTTCAAGAGGCGGCCTACTGCTCTTCCCCTGTGATGCGAGCGCTGCCAGGCTTCATGGTGTGTACAGAATAAAAAGGATGTTATGTTGCATGCCATGCTAATATAGGGGACATTTCCACTCCTTACAATAATTGGTTGTTCAGAATCCGTTTGTTTACCTCTTCCCCAGCGCAACCCCCCTCCTTGCGAAAAGTAAGACAAGGTCTTTATACCGCCTCACCTGGGAACGATGAATGTAGTTACTTTACAGGTACGCAAGAATTAGCGGGTACAAGAGAGAATCCTGAATTAGTTCTGTAAATTAACCTATCTTGTTTTACCTTACAGATCTCCCTCCCTGCAGTCCCCTTCCTTTCCTTCCCCCACTTGACCATCCCGCTCGCCTGTGCTGTTATAGCAATCAGGGTTGGGACTGTCGAGAGGTGGACCACTTTTGGCATCGAACCTTTCCCGAGGAATCACCGAGCTGACAGTGATTGTGCGTTGACCCTGTCGACGATCCTCTGCCACATCTTGGTTTTCTGCGACATGGGGGTCTGTTGTACCAATGTACCAAACAACTGGGGCTCTACCCTGAGGATCTCATCTACCAGGACTTCCAATTCACTGTCTAGGAACTTTGGATTCTTCTTTAGGGGCATGGTGATGGGTGGTGGTGGGGATTGATGTGTGTGTGTGTGTGTGCAGGTGAGGGTGTGTGAGTGTAGGTTTTGCTGGGTGTATGTGAGGGTGCTATTTGTTGAGGTGCTAATGGTGTGTGGCTTGTGTGATGGATGAGCTGTGAATGTGTCTGTGGTTGCTGTGTGATGGTGTTCTGTGCTGGTCAGGTCAGTTGAATTTGCAAAGGATCATGGTAGGGATTTGTGGCCTTTATATAGGTGGAGTTGGGGGTGTGTCCTTGTTCCATGTTTTTTTTCCCTGTATTTATTGACTTTGTCATTGCTTGTTTGGCCCTTTTTTTTGTTTTTTTCCTTAGTATTTTTTGTGCATGTAGGAGACGTTCTTCGGACCAAGTAGGACGCTGCAGTTGTCTCGTGCGAGCTTCTCCGAGTCGTCCACGCTGTGTTTCTGCAGGGTTTCTTGTGCGGCGCACGCGTCGGTCGCCGAGTACTGGCTTCCTTCGGCTGGCTTTTGTATGCGTGTCGGTCGTTCGGCTTGTGCTCCGTGCGACTCAGTCTGTTTTTCCACGCATTGCATCGTACTGCTGTTGAACTGTACTTACAATGACCACTGAGACTCCATTTTGTGTTGCCATGCTCTCAGCAACCTGGTAAAGAATTGCTTTCTGTGTCTCTGTTGGAGCTTGCTTAACCCTCCCCGCTCCTTGTGGTTGAGCCTGAGAAGCTGCTTGTGTACCCCGCCCCCGGTTGCGCCAGAGACTTAGCCGCATCCTGTCCACTGTTGGTAATTCAGCCTCCCACGACCAACGACTGTGCCCCGTGACCACGCCATCTGGGCATGGAAGTCAGAGGCTGTGTGTATTGTGCAATCGGAAACAGATGCTCTGTGACCACGCCATCTGGGCACGGAAGTCAGACCCGATGTACATTGTGCAACCAGAGGCAGATGCTCCCTGGCCACGATTGCGCCACCCGAGGCTGATGAGGAACTTGTATTGTGTAACGAGTGTGGCTAGTGCTATAATTGTGTGTGCGCTGCGGAGTGGGGCAGCAGTCTCCGTAGAATTGTCTTTGTGCCATTCTGGGACCCTGTCCTTAGCTCGAGCTAATAAAATAACTTACTTCCCTCCATAGCTAAGTTGTCCTGGTCTCTTTGGTAACATAAGATTGAGAAGGAGAACCCGTAGATTCCAGGTGTTCCCTGCCCCGCTGGCTTTAACCCTCCAGTGGGGAGGTGTCTCCAAAAAGCCGGTTCTACAACTTGGCGCCCAATGCGGGGCGTCTTCGGTGGTCGTCATCAAGCCTGGTGGTCGTGAGGGGTCCGTGATCGAATTCCAAGGGAGGCGCGCCACTACATTGGCTGTAAATTGTCCTTGTGGGCACGAGGTCTCCGATTGCGTGATTCCTCCCTCCTATGGGCTATCCGACTGAGGCCCCGACTGACGCCCCGGTTCCGGTTCCTAGTTTTGAGAGATCGAGACCTTTGTGACTCTTGCCATGTGAGGGAAGATTAACGGTCAGGTAAGAGTGGGAGTGACCCACTTCTTTGGTGAATTGTATTTTGTTTTTGGTATTGTTCGACTTTTGCAAAAGCCGAAGCCAAGGGGTAAGTACAGTTATATGCTGTAAATATTTGACTATACCCCTTGATGTTTGGAACCAGGATACGCGTCTAGAGATGCCTGGATTTAGTAAGTTTCGGAAATGGTGCTGTTGTTATTGTGCACAGGACTCCGCATTGGAGGAATCTTGTCCGATTCCTCCCCTGGGGACCCCTAATCATGAAGTCTATGCTAAACATGATATCGGCCCAATTGTGTTTTCCTCACTCTGGCACAAGTATACAAAAGGTAATGCTGAGTTACAATGGCCAATGCACGGTCGTTTTGAACCTCCTGTATTAGACAAACTGGAGGAGAAATTGTTTCAGAGAAAAGTTAGACCTGCGATGTTTGATTCCTTTCGGGTTTGGTGCAAGGAGTCCAAGCAGAAGGAAATCAAACTCAAAAAGAACGAAGCTAAAACAATGCGTATGAGTGTGATTCAGAAGGCCCAGAATCATGATGATCAGAAGATAGAAGAGGGTATAGTAATACATGATAGATTACATCGAATGCAGGTAGATGGATGTTACGTTACAAAAAAGGTTCCCGAAAAGGCCCGGGACAAGGAGGATGACCCTCTCATGTCCTCCATGTTAGACACCCCTCCACCTTATGCTCCCGCCATGTATCCGGCCCTTGATCCCACACAGTTGGCCCTCGCTGCCGCTCCAGTTGTTGCCCCTGCCCCTGCCCTGGTTCATCCGATACCTCAGCCACTCGTTCCCAATGCCCCCACTGTTCAGGCCACTGTACCGGTGCAGGTCCACCCTTCCCTTTCCCTTGTTGCTCCTTCCACTGGTCCCGTACCTGTCCAACACAATGTGCCTTTAACTCCCCTCACAACTAACCCGTTTCTTGTTGACAGTCATCCGACACCTTCCCCCAGTGCAGGGCTATTGGCAAATGCTTGGTCAGTGGTCTGTGATTATATCCCTTATGTAACTCCGCATAGACCACCCACTCCCAGACGACGTACGTTGCGCAGACAGATAGGTAATACGCAGGAACAACTCGTTATGGGTCAGCAAGCTCGTATGTGGGTGGAAAATGGCACTATGTTCACCGCTCAGGATGTATGGATGACCATGGATCAGTGGACGCGCATCCAACAGATTGACATTTTTTGTGATATGTGTGACATACTGATCCAAATGTGGGAAGATTCTGTAGAATCAGGACCAACCCCAGGTCTGTCTGACCTTCGCAATCAGGTTTCGAAGGGGGACATTCAGGGCCCCGCACTATTCTGCGATTTGGTAACGTTAGTAGCCTATAGGGACTCTTTATCTGGTGTCACGCTAAATAAGGGTTTTCCAATGAGGGAGGTACAGCCTGTTTGGAGGGACCGCGTTGTTGGCGTGGATAGCCAGCCTGACATACCGGCGGGTTTTAGGCAAATGTGGGTCCATGTCCCTTGGAAAAGGTCTGATGTCCTCAACTTAAAAGCCAATTGCCTGACCCGCGTAAAAATCCAGCAGGTTATTTCAAGGAATTGACTCAGACCCTCCAGTCTTGCATGATGACTTTAGCAGATATCGATATGTTAATGGGACAGGTAGTACCGACTGAAGTATGGTCTAGAATACGTCATAATGATCAGGCAGAATTTGGCCACACTTGGAAACAATTTGAGGAGGCCGATAGAGCTCGAACTGGCGGTGAGAAACCTGATCCCATGATCTTGGCCCTACCGGCCCAGATACTCACTGCCATGAAAAAGATGTTAACACCTCACCGTATTAATTGGGACAAATTAGCTGCTTGCAGGCAAAAGAAAGATGAAAGTGTCTCAGACTTTTTCACACGATTTGAAAGCACGTTCACCGACTATAGTGGACAGGATATGACTTCAGAGGGGGGACAGCGACTGTTTGTGGATAAATTTGTGTCCAATTTGTTACCAAAACTTGGGACTAAGCTCAAAATGTTGGAAAGTGCCTGGCCCATTTCCACCCCGTATGGCATTTTGACAATGACCCAGTATTATGAGAATAGGGAGAATGAAGAGCGAGACAAAACAGATAAGAAGACTAAAGATCTCAAAACAAAGGTATTACTCCAACAGGCATACCCGGCCCAGACTCAAAACAGGGATGCCCCGAAGTTCCAACGAATTGTTCAGAAATCTGCCCCCATAACTCCCCGCCCACCACTGGGGCCCAATCAATGCGCTTATTGTCGCTAGGAAGGTCATTGGCGCGATCAGTGTCCCTTGTTGGTCCGGAATCACTCTGCTCCTGCTGATCGCTTCACAGGGCAACGGCCCCAGAGAGGATGAGGACGAGGCGGACTTACAACGCAGTCACAGGACAGGAGACCCCTCATGCATGAGAATAGATTTGATAGAGCCAATTATGAAGATCGCAATTATTTTACTGAGGATTATGAGCCTGAAGAAGGGACGGGGTTTCTGTCCCACTAGGATTGCCAAGGACAAGAGAAGGGACCCGTGCCTATTCCTGTTGACCAGAAGGGACCGTATGTTCACGTTACAACACTGGGCTCTACGGAACCATTCTTGGTCGATACTGGTGCAACCAAAAGTTCTATTGCTCGGTCTAAAGTCCCTGGGGCCCCCTTGTCTCGCGCAAATAACATTTCTGTGGGGTTTTCTGGTACCCCAGTGTTTAGCCCCGTCTCACAACCACTGGAACTAACGATAGGACCCTACACGGTTAATTCCCCTTTGGTTTTGACTTCCACATGTGGCGAAAATTTGTTGGGTTTAGATCTATTAAAAAGATTACATGCCACCATATACTGTTCTCCTGATGGTGTTTACATCACTATGGGCCCCCCTACCACACACCCAGTATATTTAGCCTCCTCAGATCCCATTCCCCAGGAACTTCAAAATGTCCCTCCTACCCTTTGGGCCCAAGGTGATACTGATGTCGGCCTTTTGTCCATACCCCCTTTTCTGTTACCCTGAAGGAAAATGCTCGCCCTCCCCGACTTCCCCAATACAAAATACCCAAGGAAG
Organism: Calotriton arnoldi; assembly: GCA_963921515.1. Classification (NCBI taxonomy): domain Eukaryota; kingdom Metazoa; phylum Chordata; class Amphibia; order Caudata; family Salamandridae; genus Calotriton; species Calotriton arnoldi. The sequence continues at coordinate 320,860 of CAWUFW010013211.1, forward strand.
GGGAAAGGGCATTACTCCAGATCATTTCTGAACTTATTGACAAGGGCGTGGTTGAAGAGACAAGAGGCAATGTGTGTAATAGCCCAATTTTGCCTGTCCTCAAACGCACTGACCCTTCCAAGCCCCCTGTTTATCGTTTTGTCATTGATTTACGCGAAATAAATAAAATAGTAGTTCCCCAGTTTCCTGTGGTCCCAGATATCACTGCCTTACTCACTATGGTCCCCCGTCGGCATGTTTCTTTTCTGTCATTGATTTGAAGAATGCCTTCTTTAGTATACCCGTTGATGAACAGAGTAGGGATCTTTTTGGATTCTCATTGGCCGGTCGAAGTTTCCGGTTCTGTAGAGCTCCACAAGGATATACAGAGAGCCCTTCCATTTATAGTCAGGCCCTCAAGGGCCAACTTGATTCTCTGTCCCTACCTCAAGGTACCGCATTACTCCAGTACGTTGATGATTTGCTCATAGCGGCAGACACCGAGGTGTTATGTAAAGAAGGTACGATGAAATTGCTCCTGTATTTGGCACAGTTCAATCACAAAGTTTCCCTCTCTAAACTCCAATATTGTCGACATGAGGTTACCTACTTAGGTCATCTCCTGTCGAAGGAGGGACGCCGCCTCACCCCTGAACGAATACAGACTATCAGTAAAATGCCCCCACCAAAAACGCAGAAAGAGGTCCGTGCTTTCATTGGAATCACCTCCTACTGCCGTCAATGGATACCCAATGTTTCTCTACTCATTAAACCTTTGTTGGCCCTCACACTTAAAGATGTTCCTCACCCGCTCCCTTGGACAAATGAGTGCCAGCGTGCATTTGAAGAACTAAAAACCGCCTTGTGTTCAGCCCCGGTGCTAGGCACCCCGAGTTATCAGAAGCCCTTTACTCTTTTCGTACATGAACATGATGGTTGCTCATTGTCAGTATTAACACAGCGTTTTGGTGACAGACAACGCCCCTGTGCATATTTTTCTGCATTTTAGATCCCGTGGCACGCGCGTTGCCCAGTTGCTTGAGAGCAGCAGCCGCAGCTGCCATATCCATTCGCCAATCTGCTGGTCTGGTTCTTGATACTGCACTTACAGTTATGGTTCCTCACGCAGTTGATACTTTATTGAATAGGACAAAAACTCAACACCTTACTAGTGCACGTTTGTCCGGATATGAGTTGACTCTCTTAGCCAGTCATATCACCATCCGCCGCTGCACTACACTGAATCCAGCCACATTGTTACCCTTTGTTGATGGTGACACTAGTTCTGATCCACATGATTGTGTCCTCCGGACGGAGGAAGAGACTAAAGGCCGTGTGGACTTGACTGACACACCCCTTGCTGATCCTGATGGTACCCTGTATGTGGATGGTTCTTGTTTCAAACTTCCTGATGGTAGCACAACTACCGCCTATGCTATCACCACGTTACAGACAGTGGTGGAGAGTGAGAGGATACCTTACCAATCAGCACAGGCCGCTGAGTTAGTGGCGCTGATAAGAGCGTGTGAATTGAGTGCGGGGATGGCCGTCAACATCTACACCGACAGCCAGTATGCTTTCGGAGTGGCCCATAATTTTGGGCGACTGTGGGCTGAGAGGGGATTTTTAACCTCTCACGGTACTAAGATACAACATGGTCAACTGGTCAGCAGGCTGTTAGAAGCATTGACTCTCCCTTCAAAGATAGCTGTGGTTAAATGTTGCGCCCACAAGAAAGTAACAGATGACATAGGAAGAGGTAATGCATTTGCTGACCAGACTGCGAAGGAAACAGCCAAAGATGCCTCCTCCCGTATGTATGTAGCTGGCCCCCCAAATTGGGTACCGGAGGGAGGGATGCATGAGGACACTCTTGAAAATGTGAAGGAAATACAGGCGGAGGCAACTAGAGAGGAAAAGGCTCTCTGGGAAGAGCAAACAGGCCTATTAGATGAGAATGGCTGCTGGACGGATCTGTCTGAACAACAGCGGTGGTTGTTACCCGATGCCTATGTTCTGCCAGTGGTCACTATGGCTCATGGCCCAGCTCATATTAGTGCAAAAGGTATTTGCAAATTGCTAGCTCCAGTATGGCAAAACAAGCATATCCCAAAATATGCTGAGAGGCTAGTCAGGAATTGCATGATTTGTTTGATGCACAACCCAGGTAAGGGCACACCAACACCTGCTGGGAATTTTGCACCCCCATCTTGCCCCTTCGAGGTGCTCCAAATAGATTATATTCAGATGGAACGATGCAACAACCTCCGATATGTCCTGGTGGTTGTGTGTGCCTTTAGTAAGTGGATTGAGGCATACCCTCTTAAGGACAACACTGCTATCAGCACTGCTAAGATCTTGTTGAAGGAATTTTTTCCCAGATTCGGAATGCCCAGAATTATCTGGAGCGACAACGGAAGCCACTTTACAGGGGAAATAATGAAGAAAGTGTGTGTAGGGATGGGGATCAAACAGAAATTCCATGCCGCCAATCACCCCCAGTCAGCGGGTTTGGTTGAGCGCCACAATGGGACATTGAAATTAAAAATGGCTAAAATACAGGCTGCCACAGGACTATCTTGGCCGGACGCCCTGCCTCTTGCCCTTTTATCCACTAGAGCCACGGCACATTCCCGCACCGGACTATCGCCTTATGAAATAGTATTTGGTCGACCAGCAAATGTTTGGGGAGTGCCCCGCCCAAAGAAATATTCTGATATTGAATACCCATTATTGATTGATTATTTACATGAATTGACCACTAACCTGCGTCTTATTCATCATCAGGTACAAGACATCCTGACACCCAAACCCGAGGGCCCTGGCCACACCATCCAGCCAGGTGATTGGGTCTGCATCCGCAACTTCCAGAGGACCAAGAACCTGGAGCCGAGGTGGAAAGCGCCCCAACAAGTGTTGTTGGCTACCAGATCTGCAGTGAAAGTGGCAGGAAGAAAGAATTGGGTACACGCGACGCACCGCAAACGAGTGCCTCTGCCACTGCCATATGACCAGTGGGTCAAGGAGGGCCTGGGAGACAACGAATGTGAGCAAGTCCCACGCCTTGTACCCTTCAGTGACGCTAACGTTGCCTGGGCTTCATCTGAGCGAGAGGACGACGACATCCTGCAAGCTGCTGTTCCTCCTCGTTTGAGGCACTCAACAGCCGGAGCCTTTGTTTCCTGATCAAACAACGCCCGGATCCACTAGGTACAACCTTCGACCCAGAAAAAAGGACTGAAGCGACAAAGGTCTCTGCCCTCTACCTCACCTGGCCTGACGTACGCTGCAAGGCTGTGATATTTGCCGGCGGATATATCTGACCAGTGCCGGTACAGCGGACCAGAGCGTGTCAATGGGACTGCTGGAATCACTGTCCGGTGAAGCAACCACCAATCACAGGCAGCAACTAGGGAAGACCAGGTGAGGCATGACGGTGACAAAAATGAACCCTGAAAGCATGAAGGACAGGAAAATGAAGAAAAGAAAGTACATAAAGATAATACATGGCCGGCACATGATCTGTCTACTTGTACTCATAGTTATTTTACTCGTACTGGCCTGCCTCGGGTGGATAACACACGCTGCCCTTGCATCACCTGAGTCTCCTACCTCTACAGAATCGCCTCATCAGCATGTGTCATTGCCCCCCACGTGAAAACCAGAAGGGCAGAATTTTTTAACAATACTTTCATTCAGATGTTACACCAGCACCAGCTCGTGGTGAATACAACAAACTGTTGGGTATGTGGGTTGTTGCCCCATACTGCGGGCACAGGGATGCCCCTGATTCCTTCTCCCTTTTCTCGAGCCGGTTCAGCCTACGGATGGTACACGGTATTCTTTGACGCCTTCTATTCAGGTAACACATCTCCGCGATCCCTAGGGAAGATTAGTAGCAAGCAAGCATTCACCCACATTATGGCTACGGAGTGGCCAAATATGACTAAGGCTTCACCCGAAAAGGATGAATATGAGAACAACCACGGGTCTTTCTATCCGTCGAGCCTCATCGGCAGTGGAGAAAGACGACGGCTGCCGCCCCTCAGGGACCTCCCTGTCTACCCACATTCCGGGCGATACTGCATCGAGAGCAGTGGAACAGCATGGGTGGGGGAGAGTGACTGCACCTACACGCTCCAGCTTAATGGCTCGACTCGCCCAGCTCTGGTGGCATCGCTCAATACCTATTTTGTGTGTGGGAGCAAGGCCTACACCTGGCTGCCCAAGTCATGGGCTGGCACCTGTTATATCGCTTGGTTGCTTCCCCCGACCTACACAGCCGATGCAACACACCACATCCAGAAGAGAGGTGTAGTTGATGCTGAAGACACAGCCGGGCAAGAATTTGGAGACTTTGCTAAAGGGTTCCTCCCCTTTTGGGGCCCTATGGTCAATGGTCGCGATATTCGACACCTTACAAGAGTGGTAGAGGCCACCATCAACGTGACTGCCGGTGCTCTCAGTAACATCACTGCTGAACTTCAAGCGGACCGCCTGATGACTTTGCAGAACCGGATGGTTCTTGACATAATCCTAGCGGACCGTGGAGGAGTCTGTACATTGATCAAAACAAGCTGCTGTGTATACATACCTGATAATGCACCGACAGTTTATCAAGCAATCCAGAAGCTCCATAAGATTGCTTCCGACATCCATCAGGATGAGGGTTCATGGTCCCTAACCGGTTGGTTTTGGGGCCTGGTCTCTCAGTGGGGATGGAAGATATTGATTTTCGTTGCCATCATTGCAGCCGCATTCTTTTCTTGCTGTCTCTGTGTTCAATGTATGCCCGCGCTATGTGGCCTCTGTGCCACCTCCTTAGTCGCCCAAACCAGTGAATTCACACCACCAGAATGCCATGATGATGCTTCAGAAGGAGGTCCAGAATATGATGGACATTGACCTAGGTGATGACTAATAGTTGCCTCTGCATGGCAAAAGGAGGGACTGTTGAACTGTACTTAAAATGACCACTGAGACTCCATTTTGTGTTGCCATGCTCTCAGCAACCTGGTAAAGAATTGCTTTCTGTGTCTCTGTTGGAGCTTGCTTAACCCTCCCCACTCCTTGTGGTTGAGCCCGAGAAGCTGCTTGTGTACCCTGCTCCCGGTTGCGCCAGAGACTTAGCCGCATCCTGTCCACTGTTGGTAATTCAGCCTCCCACGACCAACGACTGTGCCCCGTGTCCACGCCATCTGGGCACGGAAGTCAGAGGCTGTGTGTATTGTGCAATCGGAAACAGATGCTCTGTGACCACGCCATCTGGGCACGGAAGTCAGACCCGATGTACATTGTGCAACCAGAGGCAGATGCTCCCTGGCCACGATTGCGCCACCCGAGGCTGATGAGGAACTTGTATTGTGTAACGAGTGTGGCTAGTGCTATAATTGTGTGTGTGCTGCGGAGTGGGGCAGCAGTCTCCGTAGAATTGTCTTTGTGCCATTCTGGGACCCTGTCCTTAGCTCGAGCTAATAAAATAACTTACTTCCCTCCATAGCTAAGTTGTCCTGGTCTCTTTGGTAACATAAGATTGAGAAGGAGAACCCGTAGATTCCAGGTGTTCCCTGCACCGCTGGCTTTAACCCTCCAGTGGGGAGGCGTCTCCAAAAAGCCGGTTCTACAACTTGGTGCCCAACGCGGGGCGTCTTCGGTGGTCGTCATCGAGCCTGGTGGTCGTGAGGGGTCCGTGATCGAATTCCAAGGGAGGCGCGCCACTACATCGGCTGAAAATTGTCCTTGTGGGCCCGAGGTCTCCGATTGCGTGATTCCTCCCTCCTATGGGCTATCCGACTGCGGCCCGACTGACGCCCCGGTTCCTAGTTTTGAGAGATCGAGACCTTTGTGACTCTTGCCGTGTGAGGGAAGATTAACGGTCAGGTAAGAGTGAGAGTGACCCACTTCTTTGGTGAATTGTATTTTGTTTTTGGTATTGTTCGACTTTTGCAAAGCCGAAGCCAAGGGGTAAGTACAGTTATATGCTGTAAATATTTGACTATACCCCTTGATGTTTGGAACCAGGATACGCGTCTAGAGATGCCTGGATTTAGTAAGTTTCGGAAATGGTGCTGTTGTTATTGTGCACAGGACTCCGCATTGGAGGAATCTTGTCCGATTCCTCCCCTGGGGACCCCTAATCATGAAGTCTATGCTAAACATGGTATCGGCCCGATTGTGTTTTCCTCACTCTGGCACAAGTATACAAAAGGTAATGCTGAGTTACAATGGCCAATGCACAGTAGTTTTGAACCTCCTGTATTAGACAAACTGGAGGAGAAATTGTTTCAGAGAAAGGTTAGACCTGCGATGTTTGATTCCTTTCGGGTTTGGCGCAAGGAGTCCAAGCAGAAGGAAATCAAACTCAAAAAGAGCGAAGCTAAAACAATGCGTATGAGTGTGATTCAGAAGGCCCAGAATCATGATGTTCAGAAGATAGAAGAGGGTATAGTAATACATGATAGATTACATCGAATGCAGGTAGACGGATGTTACGTTACAAAAAAGGATCCCGAAAAGGCCCGGGACAAGGAGGATGACCCTCTCATGTCCTCCATGTTAGACACCCCTCTACCTTATGCTCCCGCCATGTATCCGGCCCTTGATCCCACACAGTTGGCCCTCGCTGCCGCTCCAGTTGTTGCCCCTGCCCCTGCCCTGGTTCATCCGATACCTCAGCCACTCGCTCCCAATGCCCCCACTGTTCAGGCCACTGTACCGGTGCAGGTCCACCCTTCCCTTTCCCTTGTTGCTCCTTCCACTGGTCCCGTACCTGTCCAACACAATGTGCCTTTAACTCCCGTCACAACTAACCCGTTTCTTGTTGACAGTCATCCGACACCTTCCCCCAGTGCAGGGCTATTGGCAAATGCTTGGTCAGTGGTCTGTGATTATATCCCTTATGTAACTCCGCATAGACCACCCACTCCCAGACGACGTACTATGCGCAGACAGATAGGTAATATGCAGGAACAACTCGTTATGGGTCAGCAAGCTCGTATGTGGGTGGAAAATGGCACTATGTACACCGCTCAGGATATATGGATGACCATGGATCAGTGGACGCGCATCCAACAGATTGACATTTTTTGTGATATGTGTGACATACTGATCCAAATGTGGGAAGATTCTGTAGAATCAGGACCACCCCCAGGTCTGTCTGACCTTCGCAATCAGGTTTCGAAGGGGGACATTCAGGGCCCCGCACTATTCTGCGATTTGGTAACGTTAGTTGCCTATAGGGACTCTTTATCTGGTGTCACGCTAAATAAGGGTTGTCCAATGAGGGAGGTACAGCCTGTTTGGAGGGACCGCGTTGTTGGCGTGGATAGCCAGCCTGACATACCGGCGGGTTTTAGGCAAATGTGGGTCCATGTCCCTTGGAAAAGGTCTGATGTCCTCCAACTTAAAAGCCAATTGCCTGACCCGCGTAAAAATCCAGCAGGTTATTACAAGGAATTGACTCAGACCCTCCAGTCTTGCATGATGACTTTAGCAGATATCGATATGTTAATGGGACAGGTAGTACCGACTGAAGTATGGTCTAGAATACGTCATAATGATCAGGCAGAATTTGGCCACACTTGGAAACAATTTGAGGAGGCCGACAGAGCTCGAACTGGCGGTGAGAAACCTGATCCCATGATCTTGGCCCTACCGGCCCAGATACTCACTGCCTGGAAAAAGATGTTAACACCTCACCGTATTAATTGGGACAAATTAGCTGCTTTCAGGCAAAAGAAAGATCAGGTAGAGGCAGCCACAAACTACAAGCACACGATGGGCTGAGGGAAACTGCCACGCTGTTCTTAAATTGTTTTAACTGCTACTGATCTTTTAAACACTGCTGCTAGCGCATTTTCCACAGCGCGACCGCGCACATTTTTAAGCTTTTAATTATTGCATACTAAATGTGAAATACCTGAATTTGTATTGTTTACTGGATTCTGACTCCCCGGTCCACCACAGCTCCCATAGCTGATTGTTGTGGAGGGAGGTATCCACGCCGAATATCCTCACTTCCGGGTGGCCATTAGGTCACAGCCATCTTGGAAGTCGGCGCTCTAGTGCTCACTGTAAACTTTGGCTCAGGCTGCACTTAAATTCGGGATGGCGCCGACGCGCAGTTGATCAGGTAGAGGCAGCCACAAACTACAAGCACACGCTGGACTGAGGGAAACTGCCACGCTGTTCTTAAATTGTTTTAACTGCTACTGATCTTTTAAACACTGCTGCTAGCGCAATTTGCACAGCGCGACCGCGCGCATTTTTAAGCTTTTAATTATTGCATACTAAATGTGAAATACCTGAATTTGTATTGTTTACTGGATTCTGACTCCCCGGTCCACCACAGCTCCCATAGCTGATTGTTGTGGAGGGAGGTATCCACGCCGAATATCCTCACTTCCGTGTGGCCATTAGGTCACAGCCATCTTGGAAGTCGGCGCTCAAGTGCTCACTGTAAGCTTTGGCTCAGGCTGCACTTAAATTCGGGATGGCGCCGACGCGCAGTTGATCAGGTAGAGGCAGCCACAAACTACAAGCACACGCTGGGCTGAGGGAAACTGCCACGCTGTTCTTAAATTGTTTTAACTGCTACTGATCTTTTAAACACTGCTGCTAGCGCATTTTGCACAGCGCGACCGCGCGCATTTTTAAGCTTTTAATTATTGCATACTAAATGTGAAATACCTGAATTTGTATTGTTTACTGGATTCTGACTCCCCGGTCCACCACAGCTCCCATAGCTGATTGTTGTGGAGGGAGGTATCCACGCCGAATATCCTCACTTCCGGGTGGCCATTAGGTCACAGCCATCTTGGAAGTCGGCGCTCTAGTGCTCACTGTAAGCTTTGGCTCAGGCTGCACTTAAATTCGGGATGGCGCCGACGCGCAGTTGATCAGGTAGAGGCAGCCACAAACTACAAGCACACGCTGGGCTGAGGGAAACTGCCACGCTGTTCTTAAATTGTTTTAACTGCTACTGATCTTTTAAACACTGCTGCTAGCGCATTTTGCACAGCGCGACTGCGCGCATTTTTAAGCTTTTAATTATTGCATACTAAATGTGAAATACCTGAATTTGTATTGTTTACTGGATTCTGACTCCCCGGTCCACCACAGCTCCCACAGCTGATTGTTGTGGAGGGAGGTATCCACGCCGAATATCCTCACTTCCGGGTGGCCATTAGGTCACAGCCATCTTTGAAGTCGGCGCTCTAGTGCTCACTGTAAGCTTTGGCTCAGGCTGCACTTAAATTCGGGATGGCGCCGACGTGTAGCGGACGCGTGCAGCGGGCGCGCCTAAGGCAAGCCCGTCTGCGCCCGTCCGGGCCCATCCGGGCCCATCCGGGTCCAGGGGCCAGGAACCCTGCCCAAATGACTATCCTCCCTGGAAAACCCGTCAGTTACACTAACACGGAGCTCTTAGCTTTGAACGTAGCTGTCCAGCCATGGTGTAGGCATTCTCTGAGAGCAGAGCTGCCCTTGATTTGCCCGGTCTGCGGGTTTTCTGGAAAGAGCAGGGTGCCTATTACACTTGAATTGGATATCAGGATGGCTCACTGCAAAGCCTGGAAGATGGGACTAATTAACTGCAGATCCCTACCCAAGCATGCAATGGAGGTTAGACTTCTAATAGAAGAAGAGGAATTGGAGGTCTTGTTTTTAACCGAAACTTGGCTTCGAGAAAGTTCAACCCCGGAAATTTTAGAAGCCCTACCTCAGGGCTATGAAATTCACCGCCAAGATAGAGTTGGAGCGATAGGAGGGGGTATTGCTATTATTTGCAAAACACAGCTTGGGTGTACCATTTCCCCCCTTAACATCGCAAAATCCGAGGCTTTTGCCTGTAGATAATCACTATCGCCTTCAAGCTCCTTTTCAGGTGGATTGGTCTACAGACCCCCAGGGGCCTGTACACAATTTTTAGACTCAGCCCCTGACATGCTGGCGAGCATGTTAATAGGGAAAAGTGCCCTCACAGTGCTAGGTGACCTCAACATCCATTTGGATGATCCCATAGACCCGTCAGCTATGAGATGTCTTGCTGACATGGAGGCCCTACAGCTTTCACAACTGACACCATCAGCTACCCACGAAAAAGGTCACTGTAGGAGAGTAGGATCTGCCTCTTATGTTGCCCCCACTTTTTTCTGATGTTAGCACTGGTTTCTGGCTATAGTCTGGCTGGGTCCCTGCCAATCAGGGCCCCAGCCTCTCTGTTCTCTCTAAACGACATGGAGTGCACTCTAGGTGCACTAGTGATTGGATACTGTGGTGCCTTATGAGTCCCTAGTATATGGTACCTTAGGTGCCAAGGGCATAGGTACTTCACAGGCCTACCAGGGGCTGCAGCATGTATTATGCCACCCCTGGGAAGCAGTCTAAATCTGACACCACAGGCCTGCTACTGCAGCCTGGGTGAGGTGGTGCTAGCACCCCTCACTGAGATATAGGTTTCCTATATCTCTCCTGCACACACATATAAACCTATCAGTCACCCCTAAGGCAGGCCCTATCAATCCTGAGGGCAGGGTGCTTGGCTTCTATGTGAGGGGGTGCCTCTGCCTGAGCAGGGCCCCTCTGCAGCTCTCAGAGTCTATTCTCTGGTGCTGTTTGTGGATGCGGTTAAACCATATACTATTAAGTGCATTATATCCTCGCGGTAAATGCTAACTTTGGAATGGCTGCATCAAAACATGTCGTGTTTGGTGTCAAACATCTTGGAATACTACCCCCACGCCAATCTTGGCGGCGGGGGTAGCATTCCACCCTTCTAGAGGGAGAAGACATGTACCTGCTGTGGAAACGCGGTAGAATCCTAAAGAGCCCTGGCATCACAAAATGGATGCCACCAGTCACAGACACTGGGCTGCCCTCCTGCTGATGACCGAAACTCGCAGTGGAGGAAGCCCAACAATAGGCATCCTGTCACAGGGAGGTGTAACCACCTCCCAGACAGGGTTTAGTGTATTGGGGCTGGGTGGGTGCACTCTTAGAGTGCTTTGAAGTCCTGCACTGGGGGAGCAGAAGGCTCCTCTGTGCATATGCCAGTTCAAACCAGCTCAGGGGCTACCTGCCCCTGCTCTGGCGCGAAACTGGACAAAGGGAAGTGGGTGTAGCCACCCCTCCCTTGACCCTCCCATAGGTGGGGTCATAGAGCTAGTCCATCCCCTCTTTTTAGTATAAGAGGGGAACCTTGCCATTGCAAAGCAGATAACCCCTGGACGACGCTCTACAGAAGAATCCTGGCCCTTCGACGTTCCACTACCTTTGGAAGACAGAAGAATCTCCTTGGAGTCAAGGAGTGACTCCCTGCTTGGCAGGCACCAAAAACGACAACGACGGTCGCAAACTACGCCGCTCCCGCCGGAGTCCGAAGTCCCTGCAGCCCAAGAAGTGGATTTCCTGACTTCTCCAAGGCCATCGTGAGTCCCCAGCGAAGCTGAGGCAAGTGGACCCCACGAGTGACGAGGAACCGCGACCCCTGGGTACCGTGCACTCTTGTCGAGTGCAACCCCTTCACAACGTTCCACGAACTTGTGCTTTAGACCACGTGTGGTCCCGACCTCTAGCAGGAATCCCTCCGAAGATCAGAGGCCTACACCGTCCCGAGTGACCGTGGGCCCCTGTTGAGTGATTCCGCCCGAGGTGTCTTCGCGATCCCTTGCCAGCCGGCTCGTGGGTCCCCAGAAGACTTCTTAAAGAAACCAAAGGGCTCCCCTGGTTGCTCCAGGCCTGCCCTGACTTACCCTCGCTGGGTGAGTCTCTCAGACCTTGCTGGTCTGTGCCATCGACTTTTCTTCATCTCCCCGAGACTTGCTGTTGCCAAGGCTTGTTGGCTCCAATCGAGTTGCCGACACCGCAGTAAGCTGCAGACTTCGTGGGACACACAGAATCCAGCTCCTGGTCATCGTCGACGCCTCCTGGACCTCGTGGCTGAAGAGTCAAGGCACCCGCAACCGACCTGAATCAACCGACGACGGTGGGCATCCATCTTCCTTGCCCCGAGTCACTGCCAAGTGACTTTGAACACTGTCCCCTCTGCTTTCAGGTCATCCTTCTTCAGAATCCAGGCTTGGATTCCACCGGACACTTCTTCAGCTCCCGCAAGCAGCAAGTCTTCTTTGTTCGCCATTGAAAACGACGCCGCGACCCGACACCAAAGGACACCTATGCACCCGGCTTCCCTGGGTGAGGTAACTCCAGCACTACAGTGCTCCTGTGGGTGTGGGCCCTAGAACTACTTACCCTGTGAGTGACTTGCTTGTAGGTTCTCCCGAAGTCTCCTAGAACTCTTAATTTCCAACCGCGACTTGCCCCATTGAAGTTAACGGCGATCCGCGCCTGTGTATCCACACTGCACGCGTCCCCCGTGGGTCCTTTACTTACCTGCCTTGGGTGGTTTCGTGAGGCCCCAGCACTTCTGAAGGCCCTAGGCCTTGTCTCCCTGCAAGTCGTTGTTGCTAAGTCCCTTTTTAGTATATGGTCTGGTACGCCCCTAGGGCCCCAGCCATATTTTGTGCTTAACTTATTGTGAAACGTTGATTTGTGCATATGTTTGTCTTCTAATCTCATAAAGAGATTAGTAGAGAGTTATTTAGAAATAAATACATATATATTTGATATATATACCTGTGTGGTGTCTTTTCATTTGGTGATTCAAGAGATTATATGGTAAAACAAGCTGCTTTACATTCCTTCAAGACTTAGCCTGAAGGCTGCTCTCCACAGCTACCACTAGGATAGCTTTCTTTAAAAGGTTGTCTTAAACCTATCTACCATAAGAGTCGATTTGCCCTGGTGCAAGGTGTCCACTTTAATTAGTGAACAGCATATACCAGGCCAACTTCTCACATTGGTGGGCAGCGTGTGGGATTCCAGCTTGCCATTGTTTTACCAGAAAATCTCTATTTGAATTACTAACTGAAAACCATTATAGGTACTCAAGGTACATATAAAGTCAAGCTTAGTATCAATAAGTTCTACTGAACTTAGAGCTGTGTGCCAAGGGATAGCACACCCTTTCCACAGCTCAAGCTAGGATCAGTAGGCCACAAACTAGTGTAGGTAGTACAACACTGCACAACACTAGAATGTCCTTAAAGGGTGGACCCAGTGGATCCACTCAGCCTCAGTATAAGGACATGGCTTTCTCTGACTTGAGAGCCATGTGTGTTGACAGACACCTGAGGCTAGGACAGAGTCCCTCAACACTACACCTGATAGATCTGCTGACAGCAGATGACCTTAGATTGGCTCTAGGAGCTAAAGGGTTTGAATCAGTGGGTGGGTCAGTCATAGTATCTGGGTCAGATGATGAAAATCAGAATGACCAAGACTCTGTGATTGAAGGGCCAGGCTTCAAGGGGCCTGAAAAGGACAGAGGAATTCTCCCTAAGAGAACTGACAGAGAGGAGGAGAGGCACAGATCCCCTTCCAGGGAATCTGACCACTCTTATCACTCTGGCAGAGAATTTGTCCAGCAGAGGAGCTCATACTTTTCCTTAAGAGAGACCTCCTCTGAGAGAAGGTGCAAACTGCTCCAGTATGAGGAAGCCAAAGTGGCCCTCAGAACCAAGCAGTTGGCACTGGATAGGGAAGCCCTGGAGATCCAGAGAGCTTCTAGAAAAGAGGGTTAGAACCCCCTGGTGGCAGCAACAGTGTCCCTAGAGGCAGAGAATATATTCCTGACCATAGGAACCTGAGCAAGGTTGTTCCTCCCTACCAGAGTGGGGATGATATCCACAAGTGGATAACTGCTATGGAGAGGGCCTGTAGAGTACAGCAGGTCCCCCAAAAGCAGTGGGCAGCAATCTTGTGGCTCTCCTTTTCAGATAAAGGAAGAGACAAGCTCCTCACTGTTAGAGAGGAGGATGCTGATGATTATGAGGTCCTGAAGAGTGCACTGATAGATGGGTTTGGCTTAACCACTGAGCAGTACAGGTTGAAGTTCAGAGATACCCAGAAGGCACAGACTCAGGACTGGACTGACTTTGCTGATTGTGCAACCAAGGCTCTAGAGGGTTGGCTGGTTGGCAGTAGGGTTACTGATTTCAAGGGATTGTATAATCTGATGATGAGAGAACAGATCCTAAATAATTGCCAGAACCAGTTGTTGCATCAGTACCTGGTGGACTCTGATCTGACCTCTCCCCAAGAATTGGGAAAGAAGGCAGACAAATGGGTCAGAACCAGGGTGAGGCAGAAAACCCAGAACCAAGGGGGTGACACTAAGAAGCAAGATCCTAAAGGCTCTGAGAAAGGTGGGGATAAGTCAAAAGACCAGAAGTCTTCACAAGGGCCCCAAAAATCTGCATCTGGTGGGGAGTCACAGTCCAACAAGGGAAAAGGCCAAAAGAAGCCCTGGTGCAAATTCTGTAAACAGAAAGGGCACTGGACTTCTGATTGTACCAAGTCCAAAGACCAAACCACCACCACTCCTGCCCCTAAGGCAACTGTGCCCCCTAGCTCAGCTACTGGTGGAGGTGGTACGCAGAATAAGGGTGTAGTAGGGTTGACCCTGGGTTCTGAAGTGGATTCTGACCTAGTCAGAGTGACCACTCAGGCAATGCTGATTTGTGATGGAAACATTGATATGTCCTTCCTAGTAAGCCCCAGTAATCTGGGCAAGTACAAACAGCAGCCTTTGATAAATGGCAAACAGGCTTTGGCATTTAGGGACACAGGTGCTAGTGTCACCATGGTGGCAGAGGACCTAGTGGACCCTGGACAGATCATCCTGGGCGAAATGTACCAGGTGACCAATGCAAGCAATGTCCAGACCAACCATAGTCTGGCAGTTGTGAATTTCTCCTGGGGAGGGGTAACTGGCCCCAAAAAGGTTGTAGTCAGTGCAGACCTCCCTGTAGAATGTCTGTTGGGCAATGATCTAGAGACTTCAGCCTGGTCTGAAGTAGAGTTATGGACTCATGCTGAGATGTTGGGCATCCCTGCAGAGGTATTTGCTGTGACCAGGTCACAAGCAAGAATGCATAACACTGAACCAGCTCTGGATCCTGGAACAATGGACCAGATGCTTCCCAAGAGGAGGAGCAGTAGGGTTAAGGCAGTGCCTTCCCCTCTGTCTCAGATCAAAGATTCACTTCCAGAGGGAGGTGAAGCAGAACCTGAAGAAGGAACTGCCCCAGAGGGACTTGAACCTGACCAGGTTGAGTTCTTGGGGGCAGGGGGCCCTTCTAGGGAAGATCTGAGTAAGGAGCAACAGTGCTGCCCTCTCTTGAACCCCTCAGACAGCAGGCTGCTGCTGAGGCTGCTGGGAGTGCTAGTGGGTCCCATAAAGTTTATTGGGATGAGGGACTCCTATATTCTGAGGGTAGAGACCCAGCCCCTGGAGCCACCAGGAGGTTGGTAATACCTCAGAAGTTTAGGGGTTCCTCTTGACCTTAGCACATGATATCCCTTTAGCAGGTCACTTGGGCCAAAACAAGACCTGGGACAGGCTTGTTCCACATTTTCATTGGCCACATATGTCAGAGGACACAAAGGAGTTTTGTCGCTCCTGTGTCACTTGCCAAGCCAGTGGTAAGGCAGGTGGCACAACAAAGGCCCCCTGATACCACTACCTGTGGTGGGGGTACCCTTTGAAAGGGTAGGGATTGACATTGTTGGTCCCCTTGACCCTCAGACTGCATCTGGGCACAGATTTATCCTGGTGGTAGTGGATCATGCCACCAGGTACCCAGAGGCAATTCCCTGAGGACCACCACAGCCCCTGTGGTGGCAAGAGCCCTCATTGGAGTTTTCTCCAGAGTGGGTTTCCCAAAGGAGGTCATTTCTGACAGAGGTACCAACTTCATGTCAGGATATCTGAAAGCAATGTGGAAGGAGTGTGGTGTAACTTATAAGTTCACCACCCCTATCACCCACAATGCAATGGTTTAGTTGAACGCTTCAACAAAACCTTGAAAGGAATGATTAAAGGACTCCCAGAGAAGCTTAGGCGGAAATGGGACCTTCTTCTTCCTTGCCTGTTGTTTGCATACAGAGAGGTTCCACAGAAGGGGGTTGGTTACAGCCCATTTGAGCTTCTGTTTGGGCATCCTGTGAGAGGTCCACTATGTTTGGTAAAAGAGGGCTGGGAGTTACCTCTCAAGCCCCCCAAACAAGATGTGATGGACTATGTACTTGGTCTCCGCTCCCGGATGGCAGAGTACATGAAAAAGGCAACCAAAAACCTGGAGGCCAGCCAAGAATTGCAAAAAGCTTGGCATGACCAAAGGCTGTGCTGACTGTATACCAGCCAGGACAGAAAGTGTGGGTGTTGGAACCTGTGGCCCCAGCAGCCCTCCAGGACAAGTGGAGTGGCCCCCATACAATAGTTGAACAGAAGGGAGAAGTCACCTATCTGGTGAATCTTGGAACTCCCAGGAGCCCCTAAGGGTGCTTCATGTCAACAGATTAAAGCCATATGTTGACAGGGCTGACATGGGCTTGCTCATGGCAACTGATGAGGACCAGGAGGAGGAGAGTGACCCTCTCCCTGACCTGCTCTCTCAGAACCCTGATGATGGGTCAGTAGATGGTGTTGCTTTGGCAAGCAGCCTCACTGACCATCAGCAAACTGAGTGCAGACAAGTTCTGCAACAGTTTAGACATATGTTTAGCCTGACCCCTAGTCAGACTACCTGGTGCACCCATGAGGTGGACACTGGGGACAGTCTGCCTGTCAAGAATAAAATCTACAGGCAACCTGACCATGTCAGGGACTGTATCAGGACTGAAGTCCAGAAAATGTTGGAGTTAGGCGTGATTGAGCCTTCAGATAGCCCTTGGGCTAGCCCAGTAGTCCTGGTACCCAAGCCTCATACCCAGGGTGGTAAGAAAGAAATGAGGTTTTGTGTAGACTACAGAGGCCTCAATGCAGTCACTAGGACTGATGCCTATCCCATACCAAGGGCAGATGAGCTGATTGATACTTTGGCCTCAGCCAAGTATCTAAGCACATTTGACCTAACAGCTGGCTACTGGCAAATCAGATTAGCTGATGATGCAAAAGCCAAAACAGCATTTTCGACTCCTGGTGGGCACTACCACTTTGTGGTGATGCCCTTTGGATTGAAAAATGCACCTGCCACTTTTCAGAGGTTGGTGAATAAAGTTCTGGCAGGGATGGAAACTTATTGCTCAGCTTATCTAGATGATATTGCTGTCTTTAGTTCCTCCTGGCAGGATCACCTGGTCCACCTCAGAAATGTTTTGGAGGCCCTGCAGAAAGCAGGCCTCACTATCAAGGCCACCAAGTGCCAGATAGGGCAGAGTCAGGTTGTGTACCTGGGCCACCTTGTAGGTGGAGGCCAGGTTCAGCCTTTACAGAGCAAAATCCAAACCATAATGGAATGGGTTGCTCCAACCACCCAGACACAGGTGAGAGCCTTCTTAGGCCTGACTGGGTACTATAGGAGGTTTGTCAAGGGATATGGATCTATAGTGACCCCCTTGAATGATCTGACCTCAAAGAGAATGCCAAAAAGGTTCAGTGGACAGCTAGCTGTCAAAAGGCATTTGAAGACCTAAAGCAGGCCATGTGCACTGCCCCCATCTTACAGAGTCCAGACTACACCAAAAAGTTCATTGTCCAAACAGATGCTTCTGAGCTGGGTGTGGGAGCTGTACTGTCTCAACTGAATGATGAAGGTCAAGACCAGCCAGTAGCTTTTATTAGCAGAAGGCTGACCCCTAGAGAGAAACGTTGGTCAGCTATAGAGAGGGAGGCCTTTGCTGTGGTATGGGCCCTGAAGAAGCTGAGGCCATACTTGTTTGGTACTCACTTCATAGTTCAGACTGACCACAAGCCCCTCCTATGGCTAAAGCAGATGAAAGGTGAAAACCCAAAACTTTTGAGGTGGTCCATTTCCCTACAGGGGATGGACTATACAGTGGAACATAGGCCTGGGACCCAACATGCCAATGCAGATGGACTCTCAAGGTATTTCCACTTTGAACACGAAGACTCAACTGGTCAAGGTTAGTTTAGTGTCCCTGCGTTTGGGGGGGTTGTGTAGGAGAGTAGGATCTGCCTCTTATGTTGCCCCCACTTTTTTCTGATGTTAGCACTGGTTTCTGGCTATAGTCTGGCTGGGTCCCTGCCAATCAGGGCCCCAGCCTCTCTGTTCTCTCTAAACGACATGGAGTGCACTCTAGGTGCACTAGTGATTGGATACTGTGGTGCCTTATGAGTCCCTAGTATATGGTACCTTAGGTGCCAAGGGCATAGGTACTTCACAGGCCTACCAGGGGCTGCAGCATGTATTATGCCACCCCTGGGAAGCAGTCTAAATCTGACACCACAGGCCTGCTACTGCAGCCTGGGTGAGGTGGTGCTAGCACCCCTCACTGAGATATAGGTTTCCTATATCTCTCCTGCACACACATATAAACCTATCAGTCACCCCTAAGGCAGGCCCTATCAATCCTGAGGGCAGGGTGCTTGGCTTCTATGTGAGGGGGTGCCTCTGCCTGAGCAGGGCCCCTCTGCAGCTCTCAGAGTCTATTCTCTGGTGCTGTTTGTGGATGCGGTTAAACCATATACTATTAAGTGCATTATATCCTCGCGGTAAATGCTAACTTTGGAATGGCTGCATCAAAACATGTCGTGTTTGGTGTCAAACATCTTGGAATACTACCCCCCGCCAATCTTGGCGGCGGGGGTAGCATTCCACCCTTCTAGAGGGATAAGACATGTACCTGCTGTGGAAACGCGGTAGAATCCTAAAGAGCCCTGGCATCACAAAATGGATGCCACCAGTCACAGACACTGGGCTGCCCTCCTGCTGATGACCGAAACTCGCAGTGGAGGAAGCCCAACAATAGGCATCCTGTCACAGGGAGGTGTAACCACCTCCCAGACAGGGTTTAGTGTATTGGGGCTGGGTGGGTGCACTCTTAGAGTGCTTTGAAGTCCTGCACTGGGGGAGCAGAAGGCTCCTCTGTGCATATGCCAGTTCAAACCAGCTCAGGGGCTACCTGCCCCTGCTCTGGCGCGAAACTGGACAAAGGGAAGTGGGTGTAGCCACCCCTCCCTTGACCCTCCCATAGGTGGGGTCATAGAGCTAGTCCATCCCCTCTTTTTAGTATAAGAGGGGAACCTTGCCATTGCAAAGCAGATAACCCCTGGACGACGCTCTACAGAAGAATCCTGGCCCTTCGACGTTCCACTACCTTTGGAAGACAGAAGAATCTCCCTTGGAGTCAAGGAGTGACTCCCCTGCTTGGCAGGCACCAAAAACGACAACGACGGTCGCAAACTACGCCGCTCCCGCCGGAGTCCGAAGTCCCTGCAGCCCAAGAAGTGGATTTCCTGACTTCTCCAAGGCCATCGTGAGTCCCCAGCGAAGCTGAGGCAAGTGGACCCCACGAGTGATGAGGAACCGCGACCCCTGGGTACCGTGCACTATTGTCGAGTGCAACCCCTTCACAACGTTCCACGAACTTGTGCTTTGGACCACGTGTGGTCCCGACCTCTAGCAGGAATCCCTCCGAAGATCAGAGGCCTACACCGTCCCGAGTGACCGTGGGCCCCTGTTGAGTGATTCCGCCCGAGGTGTCTTCGCGATCCCTTGCCAGCCGGCTCGTGGGTCCCCAGAAGACTTCTTAAAGAAACCAAAGGGCTCCCCTGGTTGCTCCAGGCCTGCCCTGACTTACCCTCGCTGGGTGAGTCCCTCAGACCTTGCTGGTCTGTGTCATCGACTTTTCTTCATCTCTCCAAGACTTGCTGTTGCCAAGGCTTGTTGGCTCCAATCGAGTTGCCGACACCGCAGTAAGCTGCAGACTTTGTGGGACACACAGAATCCAGCTCCTGGTCGTCGTCGTCGACGCCTCCTGGACCTCGTGGCTGAAGAGTCAAGGCACCCGCAACTGACCTGAATCAACCGACGACGGTGGGCATCCATCTTCCTTGCCCCGAGTCACTGCCAAGTGACTTTGAACACTGTCCCCTCTGCTTTCAGGTCATCCTTCTTCAGAATCCAGGCTTGGATTCCACCGGACACTTCTTCAGCTCCCGCAAGCAGCAAGTCTTCTTTGTTCGCCATTGAAAACGACGCCGCGACCCGACACCAAAGGACACCTATGCACCCGGCTTCCCTGGGTGAGGTAACTCCAGCACTACGGTGCTCCTGTGGGTGTGGGCCCTAGAACTACTTACCCTGTAAGTGACTTGCTTGTAGGTTCTCCCGAAGTCTCCTAGAACTCTTAATTTCCAACCGCGACTTGCCCCATTGAAGTTAACGGCGATCCGCGCCTGTGTATCCACACTGCACGCGTCCCCCGTGGGTCCTTTACTTACCTGCCTTGGGTGGTTTCGTGAGGCCCCAGCACTTCTGAAGGCCCTAGGCCTTGTCTCCCTGCAAGTCGTTGTTGCTAAGTCCCTTTTTAGTATATGGTCTGGTACGCCCCTAGGGCCCCAGCCATATTTTGTGCTTAACTTATTGTGAAACGTTGATTTGTGCATATGTTTGTCTTCTAATCTCATAAAGAGATTAGTAGAGAGTTATTTAGAAATAAATACATATATATTTGATATATATACCTGTGTGGTGTCTTTTCATTTGGTGATTCAAGAGATTATATGGTAAAACAAGCTGCTTTACATTCCTTCAAGACTTAGCCTGAAGGCTGCTCTCCACAGCTACCACTAGGATAGCTTTCTTTAAAAGGTTGTCTTAAACCTATCTACCATAAGAGTCGATTTGCCCTGGTGCAAGGTGTCCACTTTAATTAGTGAACAGCATATACCAGGCCAACTTCTCACAGTCACCTCCTAGACCCCATTTTTTCAAACGATCCCAGATTGGAGGTGCTTGCACCCAAGCGGGTGCCATGGACAGATCACGCCATGATTCCGTTGCGCCTCCGTAAATCGCATACAGGGGATCAAAGAAAAGAACCTATAGTAGTGGGCGCAAATGGCCTAGGAAAGTCCCGGAGGAGTGGATCAAAGATCTGGAATCCTCCACACCACCAGACACTAATGACCTGGAAGAGGCCTATGACAACTGGCGAACCTGGATAAATAGCTCCATTGATCGGAACTTTAGGAAGCCAGGTCTACTAACGCATAAACACTCGAATAGATCGTCCTGGTTTTGCCCTACGCTGGTCGCTCAAAAAAAGAGCTGCAAAAGACTAGAACGTAATTGGAGGAAATCATATGATCCACAGCTCAAAAGAGCTTACAAACTAGCCATACAGCTCTACCACAAGAGCATTAGGAAAGCACAAGCAGCCTTCTTTGAAGCAAAAATCGCAAGGTCCTCTAACTCCTCCAAGGAGCTTTTTAAAATTGTCAGATCACTCACCACAATAGACCCAGGCACAAACAGTTCCCAATATTCCAAAGAAAGATGCAATGGGTTAGCCTCATTTTTCAAGAGTAAAGTGGAAAACATTTACAATTCCCTCCATCCTAATTCCACCACGACGCTAAGTGTCACAGAAGGCCCCCATAGAATTTCAAACCCCCCAAGAAAGAGTGAACATTTGGAACTGTCCCACCCCTCCACACCTGCCCTCTTGTCCTTCCCGAAAATGAAGGTAGAACAAGGTTGCTCCACATTACAGAAACTCAAATCAGGCTCCCCGCTTGACCCAGCCCCACCTCACATCCTAGCCCAAGGTGGGAATGCTGTTTTTAACCAATTATCCAATCTCATTAATCTCTCCTTTGAAAAGGGCAAGGTGCCCAAAGAGTGGAAACACGCCATCATTAAACCCCTGCTAAAAAAACACAACTCGACCCTGCAGATTTGGCCAATTATCGCCCAATATCCCTATTGCCTATCTTAGGCAAGATTGCTGAGAAATACGCGAACAACACGATCTCTAGCTTCCTCGAAAACAACAACATCATACACCAGACCCAGATGGGTTTCCGACCAAACCACAGCACGGAGTCAGCCCTGCTGGTGGTCACTGAAAAACTTAAATCCATCTTAGACCAAGGGAGAACTGCGGCCGTAGTACTTTTGGATTTAAGTGCAGCGTTTGATACGGTAGACCACACAGTGCTAATCCAAAGACTGGAGAATGTTGGAATCAGAGGAGTAGCCAACCAATGGATTGCGTCATTCCTGAGGGATAGATCCTTCCAATGTATGGAGGCCGGATTTAAGTCAGACTCCCTCTCAGCACCTTGGGAGTCCCTCAGGGATCCTCCCTGAGTCCAACACTTTTTAACATTTATCTTAGCCCCTTGGCACATATAATTCAGGATTTTGGTCTCTCCATCGTGTCATATGCTGATGACACTCAACTAGTGTTCTCAATCTCAGACTCTCTTAACTTGGACCATAGGCAACTCGTCCCCTGCCTGGAAAAAATCGGGTCTTGGATGGCGGACTGCAGCCTCAAACTGAATGGGGATAAAACAGAGCTAATGATACTGGGCAATAATTTCAGTCCCCGCGCGGAGATCCCCTGGCCTTCTAAGTGGGGACTGCCTCCTCCTCCTAAAACAGCAATACAAAACTTAGGTATGTGGTTGGACCAGAACCTGACTATGGAGGTCCAGGCCAAAAAACTATCAGGTACCTGCTTTGGGATACTCCGCATGATTAGAAAATAATGTCCCTGCTCCCAGAGGAGTCTAGGAAAACTGTAGTCCAAGCCCTGGTGGTATCAAGGCTGGACTACAGCAATTCTCTCTTTCTGGGCTCCCTAAATATGTCACGTAATAGACTGCAGGTCGTACAAAATGCAGCTGCCCGACTGCTGTTGAACATACCCAGACACCACTCAGTTAGACCCGCACTAAGAGAGCTTCACTGGCTTCCGGTCCATGCCAGAATCAAATTTAAGTCCTTAAGCCTGGCCCACAGAGCCATGTATGGGAGAGGACCCGCTCTGATTCAAAAGTTGGTCTCACACTACTCCCCCTGTCGACAACTTAGGTCCAGCGCCAACTTCCTGATGAACTCTACCACAGTGAAGAGAGCCAGATGGGGTGGAAGGTCATTCACCCATCTGGTGCCAAAACTCTGGAACAGTTTGGACCCAGAACTCCGACTAATTGACAATGAAGTGGCATTCAAAAAAGACTAAAAACATGGCTCTTTCCCTAAACCCAAGTGCTAAACAGTCTCCGTCCTGTATCATTCCAGCGCTGAGATGCCCATGGGTAGTCATGCGCTTTACAAATCTCATAAAGTCTCAGACTTTTTCACACGATTTGAAAGCACGTTCACCGACTATAGTGGACAGGATATGACTTCAGAGGGGGACAGCGACTGTTTGTGGATACATTTGTGTCCAATTTGTTACCAGAACTTGGGACTAAGCTCAAAATGTCGGAAAGTGCCTGGCCCATTTCCACCCCGTCTGGCATTTTGACAATGACCCAGTATTATGAGAATAGGGAGAATGAAGAGCGAGACAAAACAGATAAGAAGACTAAAGATCTCAAAACAAAGGTATTACTCCAACAGGCATACCCGGCCCAGACTCAAAACAGGGGTGCCCTGAAGTTCCAACGAATTGTTCAGAAACCTGCCCCCATAACTCCCCGCCCACCACTGGGGCCCAATCAATGCGCTTATTGTCTCTAGGAAGGTCATTGGCGCGATGAGTGTCCCTTGTTGGTCCGGAATCATTCTGCTCCTGCTGATCGCTTCACAGGGCAACGGCCCCAGAGAGGACGAGGACGAGGCGGACTTACAACGCAGTCACAGGACAGGCGACCCCTCATGCATGAGAATAGATTTGATACTGCCAATTATGAAGATCGCAATTATTTTACTGAGGATTATGAGCCTGAAGAAGGGACGGGGTTTCCGTCCCACTAGGATTGCCAAGGACAAGAGAAGGGACCCGTGCCTATTCCTGTTGACCAGAAGGGACCGTATGTTCACGTTACAACACTGGGCTCTACGGAACCATTCTTGGTCGATACTGGTGCAACCAAAAGTTCTATTGCTCGGTCTAAAGTCCCTGGGGCCCCCTTGTCTGGCGCAAATAACATTTCTGTGGGGTTTTCTGGTACCCCAGTGTTTAGCTCCGTCTCACAACCACTGGAACTAACGATAGGACCCTACACGGTTAATTCCCCTTTGGTTTTGACTTCCACATGTGGCGAAAATTTGTTGGGTTTAGATCTATTAAAAAGATTACATGCCACCATATACTGTTCTCCTGATGGTGTTTACATCACTATGGGCCCCCTACCACACACCCAGTATATTTAGCCTCCTCAGATCCCATTCCCCAGGAACTTCAAAATGTCCCTCCTACCCTTTGGGCCCAAGGTGATACTGATGTCGGCCTTTTGTCCATACCCCTTTTCTGTTACCCTGAAGGAAAATGCTCGCCCTCCCGACTTCCCCAATACAAAATACCCAAGGAAAGGGAAAGGGCATTACTCCAGATCATTTCTGAACTTATTGACAAGGGCGTGGTTGAAGAGACAAGAGGCAATGTGTGTAATAGCCCAATTTTGCCTGTCCTCAAACGCACCGACCCTTCCAAGCCCCCTGTTTATCGTTTTGTCATTGATTTACGCGAAATAAATAAAATAGTAGTTCCCAGGTTTCCTGTGGTCCCAGATATCACTGCCTTACTCACTATGGTCCCCCCGTCGGCATGTTTCTTTTCTGTCATTGATTTGAAGAATGCCTTCTTTAGTATACCCGTTGATGAACAGAGTAGGGATCTTTTTGGATTCTCATTGGCCGGTCGAAGTTTCCGGTTCTGTAGAGCTCCACAAGGATATACAGAGAGCCCTTCCATTTATAGTCAGGCCCTCAAGGGCCAACTTGATTCTCTGTCCCTACCTCAAGGTACCGCATTACTCCAGTACGTTGATGATTTGCTCATAGCGGCAGACACCGAGGCGTTATGTAAAGAAGGTACGATGAAATTGCTCCTGTATTTGGCACAGTTCAATCACAAAGTTTCCCTCTCTAAACTCCAATATTGTCGACATGAGGTTACCTACTTAGGTCATCTCCTGTCGAAGGAGGGACGCCGCCTCACCCCTGAACGAATACAGACTATCAGTAAAATGCCCCCACCAAAACGCAGAAAGAGGTCCGTGCTTTCATTGGAATCACCTCCTACTGCCGCCAATGGATACCCAATTTTTCTCTACTCATTAAACCTTTGTTGGCCCTCACACTTAAAGATGTTCCTCACCCGCTCCCTTGGACAAATGAGTGCCAGCGTGCATTTGAAGAACTAAAAACCGCCTTGTGTTCAGCCCCGGTGCTAGGCACCCCGAGTTATCAGAAGCCCTTTACTCTTTTCGTACATGAGCATGATGGTTGCTCATTGTCAGTATTAACACAGCGTTTTGGTGACAGACAACGCCCCTGTGCATATTTTTCTGCATTTTAGATCCCGTGGCACGCGCGTTGCCCAGTTGCTTGAGAGCAGCAGCCGCAGCTGCCATATCCATTCGCCAATCTGCTGGTCTGGTTCTTGATACTGCACTTACTGTTACTTACAGTGGTTCCTCACGCAGTTGATACTTTATTGAATAGGACAAAAACTCAACACCTTACTAGTGCACGTTTGTCCGGATATGAGTTGACTCTCTTAGCCAGTCATATCACCATCCGCCGCTGCACTACACTGAATCCAGCCACATTGTTACCCTTTGTTGATGGTGACACTAGTTCTGATCCACATGATTGTGTCCTCCGGACGGAGGAAGAGACTAAAGGCCGTGTGGACTTGACTGACACACCCCTTGCTGATCCTGATGGTACCCTGTATGTGGATGGTTCTTGTTTCAAACTTCCTGATGGTAGCACAACTACCGCCTTTGCTATCACCACGTTACAGACAGTGGTGGAGAGTGAGAGGATACCTTACCAATCAGCACAGGCCGCTGAGTTAGTGGCACTGATAAGAGCGTGTGAATTGAGTGCGGGGATGGCCGTCAACATCTACACCGACAGCCAGTATGCTTTCGGAGTGGCCCATAATTTTGGGCGACTGTGGGCTGAGAGGAGATTTTTAACCTCTCACGGTACTAAGATACAACATGGTCAACTGGTCAGCAGGCTGTTAGAAGCATTGACTCTCCCTTCAAAAATAGCTGTGGTTAAATGTAGCGCCCACAAGAAAGTAACAGATGACATAGGAAGAGGTAATGCATTTGCTGACCAGACTGCGAAGGAAACAGCCAAAGATGCCTCCTCCCGTATGTATGTAGCTGGCCCCCAAATTTGGTACCGGAGGGAGGGATGCATGAGGACACTCTTGAAAATGTGAAGGAAATACAGGCGGAGGCAACTAGAGAGGAAAAGGCTCTCTGGGAAGAGCAAACAGGCCTATTAGATGAGAATGGCTGCTGGACGGATCTGTCTGAACAACAGCGGTGGTTGTTACCCGATGCCTATGTTCTGCCAGTGGTCACTATGGCTCATGGCCCAGCTCATACTAGTGCAAAAGGTATTTGCAAATTGCTAGCTCCAGTATGGCAAAATAAGCATATCCCAAAATATGCTGAGAGGCTAGTCAGGAATTGCATGATTTGTTTGATGCACAACCCAGGTAAGGGCACACCAACACCTGCTGGGAATTTTGCACCCACATCTTGCCCCTTCGAGGTGCTCCAAATAGATTATATTCAGATGGAAAGATGCAACAACCTCCGATATGTCCTGGTGGTTGTGTGTGCCTTTAGTAAGTGGATTGAGGCATACCCTCTTAAGGACAACACTGCTATCAGCGCTGCTAAGATCTTGTTGAAGGAATTTTTTCCCAGATTCGGAATGCCCAGAATTATCTGGAGCGACAACGGAAGCCACTTTACAGGGGAAATAATGAAGAAAGTGTGTGTAGGGATGGGGATCAAACAGAAATTCCATGCCGCCAATCACCCCCAGTCAGCGGGTTTGGTTGAGCGCCACAATGGGACATTGAAATTAAAAATGGCTAAAATACAGGCTGCCACAGGACTATCTTGGCCGGACGCCCTGCCTCTTGCCCTTTTATCCACTAGAGCCACGGCACATTCCCGCACCGGACTATCGCCTTATGAAATAGTATTTGGTCGACCAGCAAATGTTTGGGGAGTGCCCCGCCCAAAGAAATATTCTGATATTGAATACCCATTATTGATTGATTATTTACATGAATTGACCACTAACCTGCGTCTTATTCATCATCAGGTACAAGACATCCTGACACCCAAACCCGAGGGCCCTGGCCACACCATCCAGCCAGGTGATTGGGTCTGCATCCGCAACTTCCAGAGGACCAAGAACCTGGAGCCGAGGTGGAAAGCGCCCCAACAAGTGTTGTTGGCTACCAGATCTGCAGTGAAAGTGGCAGGAAGAAAGAATTGGGTACACGCGACGCACTGCAAACGAGTGCCTCTGCCACTGCCATACGACCAGTGGGCCAAGGAGGGCCTGGGAGACAACGAATGTGAGCAAGTCCCACGCCTTGTACCCTTCAGTGACGCTAACGTTGCCTGGGCTTCATCTGAGCGAGAGGACGACGACATCCTGCAAGCTGCTGTTCCACCCCGTTTGAGGCTACGGGACACTCAACAGCCGGAGCCTTTGTTTCCTGATCAAACAACGCCCGGATCCACTAGGTACAACCTTCGACCCAGAAAAAAGGACTGAAGCGACAAAGGTCTCTGCCCTCTACCTCACCTGGCCTGACGTACGCTGCAAGGCTGTGATATTTGCCGGCGGATATATCTGACTGGTGCCGGTACAGCGGACCAGAGCGTGTCAATAGGACTGCTGGAATCACTGTCCGGTGAAGCAACCACCAATCACAGGCAGCAACTAGGGAAGACCAGGTGAGGCATGACGGTGACAAAAATGAACCCTGAAAGCATGAAGGACAGGAAAATGAAGAAAAGAAAGTACATAAAGATAATACATGGCCGGCACACGATCTGTCTACTTGTACTCATAGTTATTTTACTCGTACTGGCCTGCCTCGGGTGGATAACACACGCTGCCCTTGCATCACCTGAGTCTCCTACCTCTACAGAATCGCCTCATCAGCATGTGTCATTGCCCCCCCACGTGAAAACCAGAAGGGCAGAATTTTTTAACAATACTTTCATTCAGATGTTACACCAGCACCAGCTTGTGGTGAATACAACAAACTGTTGGGTATGTGGGTTGCTGCCCCATACTGCGGGCACAGGGATACCCCTGATTCCTGCTCCCTTTTCTCGAGCCGGTTCAGCCTACGGATGGTACACAGTATTCTTTGACGCCGTCTATTCAGGTAACACATCTCCGCGATCCCTAGGGAAAATTAGTAGCAAGCAAGCATTCACCCACATTATGGCTACGGAGTGGCCAAATATGACTAAGGCTTCACCCGAAAAGGATGAATATGAGAACAACCACGGGTCTTTCTATCCATCGAGCCTCATCGGCAGTGGAGAAAGACGACGGCTGCCGCCCCTCAGGGACCTCCCTGTCTACCCACATTCCGGGCGATACTGCATCGAGAGCAGTGGAACAGTATGGGTGGGGGAGAGTGACTGCGCCTACACGCTCCAGCTTAATGGCTCGACTCGCCCAGCTCTGGTGGCTTCGCTCAATACCTATTTTGTGTGTGGGAGCAAGGCCTACACCTGGCTGCCCAAATCATGGGCTGGCACCTGTTATATCGCTTGGTTGCTTCCCCGACCTACACAGCCGATGCAACACACCACATCCAGAAGAGAGGTGTAGTTGACGCTGAAGACACAGCCGGGCAAGAATTTGGAGACTTTGCTAAAGGGTTCCTCCCCTTTTGGGGCCCTATGGTCAATGGTCGCGATATTCGACACCTTACAAGAGTGGTAGAGGCCACCATCAACGTGACTGCCAGTGCTCTCAGTAACATCACTGCTGAACTTCAGCGGACCGCCTGATGACTTTGCAGAACCGGATGGTTCTTGACATAATCCTAGCGGACCGTGGAGGAGTCTGTACATTGATCAAAACAAGCTGCTGTGTATACATACCTGATAATGCACCGACAGTTTATCAAGCAATCCAGAAGCTCCATAAGATTGCTTCCGACATCCATCAGGATGAGGGTTCATGGTCCCTAACCGGTTGGTTTTGGGGCCTGGTCTCTCAGTGGGGATGGAAGATATTGATTTTTGTTGCCATCATTGCAGCCGCATTCTTTTCTTGCTGTCTCTGTGTTCAATGTATGCCCGTGCTATGTGGCCTCTGTGCCACCTCCTTGTCGCCCAAACCAGTGAATTCACACCACCAGAATGCCATGATGATGCTTCAGAAGGAGGTCCAGAATATGATGGACATTGACCTAGGTGATGACTAACAGTTGCCTCTGCATGGCAAAAGGAGGGACTGTTGAACTGTACTTAAAATGACCACTGAGACTCCATTTTGTGTTGCCATGCTCTCAGCAACCTGGTAAAGAATTTCTTTCTGTGTCTCTGTTGGAGCTTGCTTAACCCTCCCCGCTCCTTGTGGTTGAGCCCGAGAAGCTGCTTGTGTACCCCGCCCCCGGTTGCGCCAGAGACTTAGCCGCATCCTGTCCACTGTTGGTAATTCAGCCTCCCACGACCAACGAATGTGCCCCGTGACCAGGCCATCTGGGCACGGAAGTCAGAGGCTGTGTGTATTGTGCAATCGGAAACAGATGCTCTGTGACCACGCCATCTGGGCACGGAAGTCAGACCCGATGTACATTGTGCAACCAGAGGCAGATGCTCCCTGGCCACGATTGCGCCACCCGAGGCTGATGAGGAACTTGTATTGTGTAACGAGTGTGGCTAGTGCTATAATTGTGTGTGCGCTGCGGAGTGGGGCAGCAGTCTCCGTAGAATTGTCTTTGTGCCATTCTGGGACCCTGTCCTTAGCTCGAGCTAATAAAATAACTTACTTCCCTCCATAGCTAAGTTGTCCTGGTCTCTTTGGTAACATAAGATTGAGAAGGAGAACCCGTAGATTCCAGGTGTTCCCTGCACTGCTGGCTTTAACCCTCCAGTGGGGAGGGGTCTCCAAAAATCTGGTTCTACACTGCGCGGGTCGGAGTTCGCGGGTACGTTTCGTTCGAGTTGATTCCTGGTGCGTGTTGGTCGGTTCTATTCGTGTGGTTTCTCGGCCGGATAGCTTGTTTCCGTCCGGTTCGGTCGTTCGGCTTGTGTTCCGTACGAGTCGGTCGTGATTCACATGCATTTCATCGTACTTCCCAGTTCGGGCAACGCTGGTACGTGTCGGTCGGACTATATTCCCGTACCGAGTCGGTCGGTATTTTTTCCGGCCCGAATCGGAATCGGCCCCTAAACCTTAAAAATTACTATTCCTACTCCATGGGGCTGATTACGATGGAAGACGGACTTCTGTCCATCCGCCATCGTCCCGGTAATATGATATTACAATGCGGCTGCAGAACGACCAGCAGAAAAGGATATTGTAATCCCTACGGTGGTGCCTGACAGGTACCGCCGCCATTGTGGGACTACAGGGAGATCCGACTGGCAGTCGGATAAAGACCGCCTGTCAGAACCGTGGCTGTCAGTGTTTCCGACCGCCACCTGTCCAGAAGCCATTGTAATATGGCAGACGGAGATCCCTGTTACAATGGCGGGGAGACCGCCACCTACAGCCTGTCGATGGCGGTCTGCCCCCCATCGAAATCGGGCCCTAAATTCAGGGAAAGTGCTGGATACTTAACCCTACAAATTAAATACTCCTGCTCCAATATAACTAAATTCAGAGAAAGCACTAAACACCAAACCCTAAAAATTAACTATTACTACTACAATAAGACTAAATTAAGAGAAAATGCCAAAAACGATTATATTCATTATATTTCTAAATTTAAATATATTAAATCTTTAACTCATATAAAGAAAATGCAGTAACACTTTTCAAATAAATATTAAAAAAATTTGGGAAAGTAATCACAATTAAAATTACCAAAAGCTAAAATCTAGAATGAGAATTATAAAAATGTCATAAACAATAATAAACAAACTGCACACATAAAAAATGTAAACTTAAAATCATATTGAAAAAAACATATTATATTAACATAAAAATTGGTTTTACAAACACCACATTTTTAAAAATATTTTAAAAATACAATTTTCACATATAATTTTTTTATTGTTAATATTAAAAGTTTATTACAAATAAAACAATTTTGAAAAATTCCACAACAAATCCCATAATAAAACACACTACTAAAAATCATCTGCAAACAAATAACCTTTTGTTAAAAAATATTAATTATATTAAAACAATCAAAAAGTATGTTCCTCAAATTTATAAAAAACAAACATATTCATAATATTTTACTAAAATTCTCCCAAAAAATAAAAAATTATGCAACCCAAATTTTTTTACAGTGTTTACAATCATTACAAAATTTTCACATTTATTTTAATCTTATTTCAACTTTTTTTTAACATTTTAAATATTAGTAGACTACCCAACAATATCTCCTACAAACACTACATCCAACTACTGAACATTTCTATATTCTATACATGTTCTAAAAAAAATGTAAATAAAAAAAACCCAAAAATGTTTTTTAATAATTTTTTTCATTGTCCCTAAAAACCAAAACATTTCAGTGCAAAAATATTAAGGGGCCGATTACGATGCAGCCCATAAGGGCTCTGACCTGAGCCTTCAGGGCTGCATTGTAATGTGCCGCGCAATTTACTTTCCGACCGCCTCATTAGGATGGAGGCAGTCAGAAAATAAACCGGCTCGGACAGCCCTTCGGCCAGTCAGAAGCCGGCCAGTAATCTTTCTGCCCTTGAGGTTACGATGCACGGTTTCTGACTTGGTTTCCATGCTAGCCTGTCCGACATGGAAACCATGTCGGAAAACGTGTTTGGTGCCCCCCAGGAGGGCCCCTTTTGGGGCACGACCTCCCGGTTGGAGGCCGAGGGGGCATCTGTGGTGCCCACCTGTTGATCCCTGCACCTTGTGGCAGGCACCTTGAGGTGCCTGCCACTGGCGGCAGGGATGAACTGCACCTCGCTTTTCTCAATTGGAGCTTGTGTTATGGTCAGTTTATGGGTGTAACACGAGCTCCCATTGAGAAAAGGGAGCATGCTACCCAACAGTGTACGGCCGCAATGTAATGGGCTGTTCGGGACAGCCGACCGGGTGTTGGTCAGTCCCAGGACCGAGTCTTTGTCGAAATCAGCCCATAAATGTATTTTTTTAAATATTAAACACTTAACAAACAATACACAATATTTTTTTTAAAATTATATCTGTACTTAATGGCTAAATAGTGCAATACCTTTTTTCTCTTTATATAATGTGTTACCTGTTTGACGTTTAAAGATATGAACTGTAAGGGTTTTGTTTGTTTTGCCATGTTTATGGAAAAGGTGAACTGGGTTCACTCAGTCAATAGTATATATTAGGGTTTTCGTCTGGGTGTAA
Source organism: Calotriton arnoldi (assembly GCA_963921515.1). Taxonomy (NCBI): domain Eukaryota; kingdom Metazoa; phylum Chordata; class Amphibia; order Caudata; family Salamandridae; genus Calotriton; species Calotriton arnoldi. The sequence goes on from CAWUFW010013211.1 coordinate 353,202, forward strand.
TGTGTGACCTACTTTGGGAATGGAGACTTTCACAGTCATTCCCAGAAATGGGGAAACCTGTGACTTGTACTATTTTGGGCAGTGATAAACGTGAATAGTGGGGTGCTCTTGAATGAGAAAAAAAGGATAGGGGTGAAGAAGACATTTTTTCCAATGTGGATAATGAGGAAATAACTACACTCACATGTTCAAACATGGCACTTGCAGAGGCCAAAGTGGTGGATTTCTTCAGTGTATGTGTGAGATATAGACTAGGGTAGAGTTTCTATGAAAGAGAAAGAGGGCAATAAGTTAGCCTCTTAAACTTTTATACCATCCAGCTCTACTATGTTTTCAGGGGTCGTCATTGTTACAATCCTTAGTATGAGCCGTTGTAATCAGGTGGTATCTCCATAGTCGGTAGAAAAGGAATAGCGGTTGAAGGAGTGGTTACCAGTGGTGTGGTACCTTTACTCTAAGCTGGTTTGTTTTTAGGCTCTTGGGACATTATTTTTCTATAGGTATAATTTTGTATTTCCTGAGAGAAAGTATGGATACTTGGAGTATATTCCAATGCAAGGTAGAGTCCCTAATACAATATAAAAATACTAGTATTGGTTATCTGATGAAATACCATGAACACAAATATTGGCAGCAAAATAATTGAGAATACAAATATCGATATATATACTTTGGGCCAGATTACGATCTCGTTAGGAAGGCCTCCTGACGGGTACCGGAACGTGTGAATCCGAATCAGTGCCTATATTTCTGACCGAGTCGTCACCCTCTCCCAATGACCAAGTACGATGCGAAGATCTCGTCCGCGTCGACCAAATCGTTTCCAGGACCCAATCCTGTCTGACCGACTCGTTCGCAGATGAATCGTGCCGTGCAATGGAGCCGGATTCCGACTGAGCGAGTACGATGCATGATTCGGTCAGCTGTATCGCCTCAGTCTCAGTGAGACGAAACAGCTGTCGGAATCGGACTTCGGGTGCTGTAGCACGCCCCCTTCACCCGGAGCACTTTGAATCGGTCACAGGGGGTGCCCATGGGTCTCCCTGATCCATGCATGCACAGTCTGGCGGGCAACATGGGGTGCCCGCCACAGGGTGTACGCTTTTCCCCATTCACCCTTTTTTGCTATGGGAGCCAGTGTACGCGTCGGTGCAGGGGCTCCCATAGAGTTCAATGGAAGTCCGAGCGAACAGAGTCCGTCATCATACGGCTGCATCGTACTCGTTCGGTCACACTCGCACAGCACGATTCGCTTGGAAAGCCATCCGGATCAGAGTCGTACGGAGGGCTTTCCTAGCGAGATCGTAATCTGGCCCTTTGTATGTAAAGTCCAAAAATCAACAAAAAAGACCACAATACAGTAATATTAATGCATTAACTTTGAAGATGATATTAACTAAATAATTTTACAAATTAAAAATTACATAAAATGTATAACATGCAAAGTAAAAATATATACTTTAAAATAATTGCAAAAGTAAAAATATTTTTTTTACATTTTGAATAAATGATAAAAAAACAAATTAGAATTAGTTATAAAATCAAATGCAAGATGTTAAAAAATAAGATTTCAAAAATATAAAATAAAACATCAAAATAATTCATAAAAATGAATTAATTTGCATTGGACTAAATTTTTAAATTAAACAAAAAATATTAAAACTAAAAAAAATGTTTTACTTGGAGAGCTATAATTAATTATTCCTGCTCTACCTGGGCAACACAAGGGAAAGTGTAGGACTTTGGAAGGGTCATATTTACTATTCCTTCGCCAACTTAAGCATAACTAGGTAAAATGCTGAACTTTGGAAGGGTCAAATTTTTACTATTCCCACTTCACTCTCAGCAACAGAAGGGAAAGTGTTGGACTTTGAAGAGGTCAAATTTACTATTACCACACCAACATAAGCAAAAGTAGAGAAAGTGTTGGAGTTTTGAGCAGTTCATTTAATATTCTAACTCCAGTCTAACCAAAAGTAGGGAAAGTATTGGACTTTTGAGTAGCCAGATTTACTATTCCCAGTCCAGTCTGAGCAACAGCTGGGAAAGTGTTGTCCTTTCGAGCGGTCAGATTTACTATTCCCAGTCCTAAAAAAACAATACTGACAATTAAAATTAAAATAATTAATAAACATAAAATCAACACAAATTAATAATTTAATAATTAAGTAAACTGATTAACCAATTACCAATTAATAATGAATAATTTACATATTTAATAATCAATTAAAACCTAAATTACATACAAATAAATTATACATTAAAAACAATAGTTTATATTTTTAACAACTTCTACCCTAACCCCCTACAAACCCAACAGCTCCCTATTAGATTAGCAATTTCCAATCAAAATTAAAAAACATTACATTCCAAATACAAACTTACACATTAAACACATTGGGGTCGATTCCGATTCGGGCCGGAAAACGTACCGACCGACTCGGAGCAGGAATAAATTCCGACCGACACGTACCGGTGCAGCCCGACCCGCAAAGTACGATGAGAAACGTGCAAAACCCGACCGACTCGTACGGAACACAAGCCGAACGACCAAGCCGCGCGGAAAACAGCAATCCGGCCAGAAAAACACGCGAATCGAACCGACCGACACGCACCCGGAACAATCCCGAACGAAACGTACCCGCGAACTCCTACCCGCCAAGTACGATGCAACGCGTGGAAAACACGACCGAGTCGCACGGAGGACAAGCCGTACGACCGACACGCATACAAAACTGCGAGCCGAAGCAACCCAAAACACCGCGACCGACGCGTACGCAGCATAGAAAACAGCACAAACACAGCGTAAACGAATCGGAGAAACCCGTACGAGACAACTGCAGGGTCCGACTCGGTCACAAGAACGTCTCCTACATGCACAAAAAGTACAAAGGGAAAATACACAAAAAAAGGCCAAACAAGCAATTACAAAGCAAATAAATACTGGGGGGCAGGGAACAAAGACACACCCACAACTCCACCCATATAAAGGACACAAATCCCTACCATGATCCTTTGCAAATTCAAATTACCTGCCAGCACTCAACAGACAGCAACCACACACCCACAGCTCATCCATCACACAAGCCACACACCATCAGCACCCCAACAAATACCAACCTCACATACACCCAGCAAAACACACACTCACACACCTTCACCTGCACACCAACACACACATCACTCAACATCACCATGCCCCCAAAGAAGAATCATAAGTTCCTAGATAGTGAATTGGAAGTCCTGGTAGATGAGATCCTCAGGGTAGAGCCACAGCTGTTTGGTACACTGGTCCAACAGACACCCATGTCGCAGAAAACCAAGATGTGGGAGAGGATCGTCGACAGGGTGAACGCACAATCACCATGTTTGCGCACAAAGATAGACATCCAGAACAGGTGGTATGACGTGCGCAGGAGGGTCAGGGAGCTGTTGAAGAAGGACTACCTCTTGAGCCAACACACCGGCAGTGGCCCTCCTGCCAAGCCAGTATACCTCAGGCCCTGGGAGGAGAAGGTGCGGGCCATCCTACCACCAGTGAGCGTATATGGACTAGAAAACATCCCAGAGCCTGGTGAGTACACAACAAATGTACACAATATTGTGCCACAATACACACACATCACTGTCAAGGGGAGAGTCAAACCATGCACCCTTAGCAAATACACACCAACCAGAACAGAACCATCCCAAAATGTGTATGTCAGTCAGATAAACACAACACATGCCATCTCATAGTGACATGTAACTGTGTCATCACATGTACAAACACAACTACAACTACAGCTGGGCAGTGGCACAAATATAACTAACAAACACATCCAGACATGTAGCCACCACTACAACACCACCACACAGTGAAGCCCACTGAAAGGAAGGAATACTGTGTATGCTGGGCAAGTCAGTGTAGCCAATAGCATCATGGGAGTGGTAGTCACAGATATTGGTCACCCCCACAACTGTCCCATCAACACCACCCTGAACCATGCACACATCACAGGGAGTGGAAAACAACTGACAAGATGGCTGACACTGGCTACTGCTGTGGGGAGCACAAGGCCCTGCTGGCAACTGTGCACCAACCAACAGCAGGACACCACTGACTGACATCCTGAAAGACAACTTGCACTCCCTGCAATGGAAGCACGTTCCATGGTGGGATATCTGGCTGGGTGGGAAGGAGGACTCACAGCCCTGACCATAGTTACCAGCAGCGTTTCTCACACACACCCCTAACACAAACTCCACAAAACTCACCTGGGAGAATGCATTGCCTCACACTCCAATCAAATATCCCACAAAGAACCACAACCCTGGGTCATGCTGAGTGAAGCACAGGGACACACATGGGACTTGTAGCAAAACTAACCCCAGGATAACACTGTCAGCCATCTTGTCAGCACAGGCACACAACCCCACAGGGAAGCAGAGTCAAAGGGAAGGAAGCATGGGCATGCTGGGAAGGGGGTGGAGGCAATAGCAGGATGGGAGTGGTAGTCACAGATATTGGTCACCCCCACAACTGTCCCATCAACACCACCCTGAACCATGCACACATCACAGGGAGTGGAAAACAACTCACAAGATGGCTGACACTGGCTACTGCTGTGGGGGGCACAAGGCCCTGCTGGCAACTGTGCACCAACCAACAGCAGGACACCACTGACTGACATCCTGAAAGACAACTTGCACTCCCTGCAATGGAAGCACGTTCCATGGTGGAATATCTGGCTGGGTGGGAAGGAGGACCGGATGTCAACCAAATACAACCAATGCAGACCATGTACACACCCCAACATTCACATAGAAATGCCCAAATAATGCAGGACAATGTGCTACACCAATATCAACCCCTGACTGTGACAACTTAGGACAATGCAATGTACAGGCCCGCATCCAGAGGCACAGTCACAACTGTCAGGTGTGTCAACCATTGATGCCTGCAGAAACATAACATACATTGTGTGTGTCTCCCAAAAACAGGTGATGATGGGGACACAGCAGCAGACGCTGAGGAGTCCCCGTCCCAGGCTCAAGAGGATAAGGAGCTCACTGGTGTGGAACAGCCTCTGCCCTCCTCGGATGAAGAAGACCCACCTGGCACCTCCGGAGCAAGTCATCATGCAGCACCAGCAGGACCACCAGCTGCACCCCCTGCACCCACCCCTCCAACGACTGTCAACACACATACCACCCCTGCCGACATGGACAGACCAAGGAGCACCACCACCACCAGCACAGGGACCCTGGACCAACGTGGGGCAATGGACACCAACACCACCAACAACCCCCAAGGGGGCCCAGGGTCACCTGTGCGTGCCACCTCAGGTACTGCACATGTCGCCAGGGGTGGTGGGAGGGGTGGGAGACATAGGTCACTGATCGCAGAGGGGTCTGGACTGCATGATGACCCACAACTGGCACGCATAGCCGATGCGTACCAGTCCAGCACCGGAGAGCTCAGCCAGGTAGTGGGGCTCCTCAGGGACATTAAACAGCAGCAGGCTGCCCATCATGCCCGCTTGGACTCACACATGTCCCGCGTGGAGTCCAAGTGGGACACACTGCAAGAGATGACGGCGGTGCATAGGGACATATTACAATGCCTCCGCCAGATGAGCAGCAACCAGTCAACACCTCCCTGTGTGCCCACAACATCTGCTGCTGAAACAACTGCAACTGCCACAGGGAGGCAGGATGACTCTGGCGGAGAGTCCCCTGCACCGCAGCAGCCTGCACTTGAGGGTCCCCCCAAAGAAGAGGGGTCGTCCGAGGAAGGACAACTGAGAGGCTGATGGCCATGCACAACCCCCAGGAAGCCAACACCTGTTCTGGATAATCACCTTTGTGCGCAAACTGTTCACCCTGTTGACTGCAACACAACTCCCCCACATGACATGGGGAGTACAAGTTGGACCAATGTCTCAGATGACTGTGGACTTGATACAGGACATTTCTGCTACCAGGACTTCCAATTCATCTAGGAACTTTGGATTGCAATCAAAATGTACAGCACTCACCATCCTGTGCACTATTCACACACATGTATGACAATAAACACACTAATACACCATACCTGCCTCTGTCGTGATTCCAACGTGGTTTCTGTCATGGAGATGATGACCAGCGAAATTACACTGTGCATGCTAACTGCTACAGCAAGTACAACACAGGCATGTGAGTCATGGCAACGTGACACATATGAGGGAGCCACACCACCAGGGCTACACAACAAATACACACCTAGGCCATCTGACTCATTGCCTACACTGATGTTGCCAGGAAATACGGTGCAATGCACAGACACAACACCTATTCAAAGTCTTAGTCAACTAGCCCACTGGTGCTGTAAGAAAATGTCAGTCAAATGTGTGACCACAGACAACGCACATCACAAAGTGAAGCACAGGTTTATTACACATTTGCAACATGTTGTAACCACTACAGATGCAAGGTAATCCCACCTGGCAGCGGGCACACAGTCAACAAGTGTAGAAGGAAGGAAGTCCATGGGTGTGGCGCACATCACCTGTAGGGACCCGACAGCTACCACCCTGAAAGTCGAATCACGGTGTCGGGGATCACAGTTGACCAAACGACTCTGAAAGTACCCTGTGAAGGACAGAAATGACACACAGTCAAAAGCACTGAAGAACAGGACAGAACTGCAATACTCATGCCCAATACATGTCCCAAGATACCCACCCAGAACAAAGTTAGCATGTCAACACTGTTGGGGAGTACAGACTACCTGTAAGGACACATCGCTACACGCATACAGTCATGTAGCCCATGGACACACTCAAACAGCACCAGAGCACCACCAACACATACCATGCAAACTCACATCATTGACATGACATCTCTGGATACTCACATTCAGCTGAAGAAGTTGGTGATGAGCTGTGTGCGGACATCACCATCATCATCATCATCACTGGCATCGTGGTCCAGGCCAGGATCCTCCCCAGGTGGCGGACGTTGGTCATCGTTATCCAGGATGAGAGGCAACTCCTTCCGCACTGCCAGGTTGTGTAGCATGCAGCAGACAATGACAATCTTGCACACCTTTGCTGGGGCATATGGGAGGGACCCTCCTGTCTTGTCCAGGCAGCGGAAGCGGCTCTTCAGGAGACCAAATGTCCGCTCAATCACTCTCCTGGTCCGACCATGTGCCTCATTGTAGCGCATCTGGGCTGGTGTCACACGGTTCCTGAGGGGCGTCAGCAACCACGGCATGTTGGGGTATCCGGAGTCACCTACATACAGACAATTGCACATTAGCTGAGTTGGAAAAGAGGGTGGAACACTACATTGCAGAACACACACAATGGTACAAAGTCAGTACACACCAACAAGCCAGGCACGCTGGTTCGGCATCGGTGACATCATCCTCGGGATGCGACTACTCCTCATCACGTAGGCATCGTGTGCAGAACCGGGGAAACGGGCACACACGTGTGAGATGCTCATATCTGCAAGACAGACCACCAGTGCATTGACCGAGTGGTAGTGTTTGCAGTTCCTGTATGCCTGCTCTTGGGCCTGTGGTGGTACCAAAGCCACATGTGTCCCATCAATGGAGCCAATGACATGCGGCATCCTCCCCAGGGCATAGAAGTCACTCTTCACGTCAGTGAGTTGTTGGAGTCTAGGGAAATAGATGTACTGGTTCAGGTATTTCAACATAGCCTCCAAAACATCGCGGAGCACACGGCTGAACATGGTCTGTGACATCCCACCAGCAGTCGCCAGAGTGTGTTGAAAGGTACCGGTGGCAAAGAAGTGTAGGGCTGCCATCACCTTCACCTTGGGGGTCAGCGCTGTAGGGTACGGCCGGCCAGGTTGCAAATGTGGTGCCAAGCGCACTGCCAAATCCTCAATCAGCTGCCTGGTGAAGCGGTACCGTCGGATGCTGTCACGTTCCACCATCGTTGCCAGGTCAGGGAATGGTCTATGGACACCTGGTGCCCTGCAGTGCATAGGTGAAGAAAGAAAGATTGTCAGTCACCCCACATATGTGGCATTGAACACACTCAATATCACATGATACATCATTATGAGGCACAAGTACATGATGTGTGCAGTTCCGTAAGGACATGTATGGCACATACATGGCCAACATCTAACATCACAGTTCAACAAGTGGCATCAATAAGTCCCAGGTTGTGCCATTGGATATCATGAGGCCGTGTCACAGTTCCCATCTCCTGCTGCCATGTTACAAACACACCCCACAGTGACATGTGAGGACAGATGTGCCCCAGGCATCACAGCTCAATGACAGGTAGATTCCCAGGGACCCTGTATTGCCACATGGACACTGGCATGACATGGTGTATCGTGTATACACCACAGCAAAACAACCATGACCCCCACAGGTAGTGGTCCCTGTTGCCTCGGCAGGACAGACATGGACGTCTGTGACACACACACGCACAACATCAAAGTCCATGCACAAACAACGTGGATGTGGAGACTGTCTCCCATTGTGCACATGAAATCAGAGACATTGTAAACACAACATGCACACAGACTGTGGAGGACCACCACTATTGTGCCAATGGGTCACCCTGGGTTAAACATACCGTCCCACATGGGACTCAGGGGGTATGTGACATGACATCCACATACACCACCGTGAAATGTGACCATGCCACATGCTCAGATATGAACAGTTGCACATCACAGTGGTCATGTACACGAAACACCAAGGATCCTGTCCCCATGAACACGTGCACAGCCTGGGGGTGGCTGCCCCCAAGTGACACCCACAGAACAACATCTTCACCCCCATACACAGAATAGGTAATGCAGCCTTACATGCCTTAGGATACAGTTTGGACAGGCTGTGGTGTTGTAGGTGTGCCCCTTACTCCCTGGGAAGTATATGTGGCTGGCATATGTTCACCTGTGACAGGCATGGTGACATATGCCAGTGACTTGTACAGGGACGCGTTGGACAGCAATGGACCGATCGGTGCGCACACATTGGCCATTGCATTCAATGTGTGCTGGTACGCGTTGTATTCGCAATACGCTTTGGACAGCAATGGACCGATCTGTGGGCACACATTGGCCATTGCATTCAATGTGTACTGGTACGCGTTGTATTCGCAATACGCGTTGGACAGCAATGGACTTATCTGTGCGCACACATTGGCCATTGCATTCAATGTGTGCTGGTACGCGTTGTATTCGCAATACGCGTTGGACAGCAATGGACTGATCTGTGCGCACACATTGGCCATTGCATTCAATGTGTGCTGGTACGTGTTGTATTCGCAATACGCGTTGGACAGCAATGGACTGATCTGTGCGCACACATTGGCCATTGCATTCAATGTGTGCTGGTACGCGTTGTATTCGCAATACGCGTTGAACAGCAATGGACCGATCGGTGTGCCCGGCCGGCCCATTGCATTCAATGTGTGTGGGTACACGTTGTAACCTGGGTACGCGTTGAACAGCAATGGACCGATCGGTGTGCCCGGCCGGCCCATTGCATTCAATGTGTGCGGGTACACGTTGTATCCTGGGTACGCGTTGAACAGCAATGGACCGATCAGTGCGCATCCATTGGCTATGGCCTGGCCTGGCAACAGACGCGTTTTCAAATTTTGAACGAGTCTGATGCTGTAAATTCAGTTGGTCACCCACAACAATGTTGCAAATTCATGGGAGTCATGAAGTTGAACTTTTGAAGGATGCTGTGGGCGTGTGTAAGTGGTGCAATTCCATGGATTGGCCAGATTCAGAAGATGCAAACGACTTGGACCTATCACTTTGGACACATGGGACAGTATCTGCCTCTGCAGCACACATATAATGCTGGCTGTTCCCCTGAGAGCTCACTTGCCTGCACTACACGCTCCAGGACGACATCTGCCACCACCACTGCTGCTGTATCTGCACCCTCTGGACCCTGCAATGGCACGTACTGTGGAGAGAGCCCCAGCCTTCAGCACTGAGGAGAACCAGGCCCTGCTCGACAGCCTCCTTCCACAGTACAGCAAGCTGTATGGGAAAGCAGGGGAGCAGGTGAGTGTTCTGTCCACTGCCTTCCTAAATGTGCATGTTGTCTGACTAGCAAGACTTACAGTCTGCACGCCACTGGCTAGAAGGCTCACTGAGTAGTTGTCACCCCCCATAGTGTGTAGTTACATGCACTGGACAGGTATAGTGCAGTGACAGTGCATTTAAACAAGGTTTTACTTCCCAGGCAATGATACCATGTAGTAACTGCTGGCATACTGTCCATGGCCATCGTTGCACTGCCTGTGTACATCATGTGCCCCTGTGATTGAGACATGTATATACAACTGTGTAATGCACGGATATGTTGCATGTGTAGAAATGGCATTCTCACTTTGTCAGCCTCACAGGTTGATGCCCACCAGAAGCAGCAGATATGGCTGACCATCGTCCGGGCAGTGAGAACCGTGGGGGTCTACAAGTGCCGGATCCGCAACTGCCAGAAGAGGTGGCAGGACCTTCGGGGCTGGACCCGGAGGATCGCACGGGTCCAGCTGAAGCTGTCGCCTCCTCGCAGGAGGGGCGGACACCGGACCCTGACCCCCACATGCTCAGGATCCTGGCGGTGGTCTTCCCTGATCTGGATGGGCAGCTGAAGGCCAGAGAGCAGCAAGGAGGGGGTGAGTCCATGACTGCATTGTGAACTATGTCTGCCATGCTATGTGCCCTCCTCTGGCCTGGTTAAACTTCCACAGTACATCAGTCATGTGGTCCAGGACCCATGTCCCTCTATTGTGCACTGCCCACTCCTCATCTGATACCCAGGTGTGGCCCTTACAGTCAGGGAATTGTGTCACTTGGGTACTGTGTCCTTGCAGTTTGCTTGACTCAAGGTGGGGGACAGCATCTGTTTCCCTAACTCTGTGGTGGGCATCATGGGTGGGTCCATTGCTTACACAATGCCTGTGTTCTGACATGTAATCTGCGTGTTACTTTGATATGTGGTCCAATTGCTGAGCTGATTCACCACATGTGCCTGGGGTATCTGGCACACACCCATGCTGTGGGTGGGAACAATGTTTGGGCCCCAGGAGTGTGCATATTACGTGTGTCACACATACTTAGCCAGCTGCCTACTGTCCAGGGCTCATCCCTCATTCATGTGGGGCAGGACAGTCATGCCTACTCCAGGCCATACAATACACTCTGTACTCCCACTCCTGTGTATCAGCTGACACGTTGTGCTCAGTGATTTGTCCCCTCAGGTGTCTGCCTCTGTGTCAGTGTGCTGTGGCTTCGTTGTCAGGACTGCTGGGGTGTTTCTCGGTTGGGGCTCAGCATGCCACCGGAGATGTGACCATAGGAGACGATACTTGTGTGACACATAGGTGTTTGATCACCTGACCGTGCAGACTGGGGTATGCGAATGTGAAGTTCAGGCAGCTGTCTCCCATTCACAGCAGATTCTGAGGTGCTCAGGTTCAGAGGGTCGTGTTACAGGTCTCCCATATGTCCAATCGGTATGACCTGGACAGATAAGGGTTCAGATGATGTGGTGTGTGGGGGATGTACATGTGCACTTGTTCAGCTCCAGGACTTGATTCCCCATGACCTTGGATTGTGACACAGTGCAGACTGTTGTTGTCTGGCTGCCCTGCCCATGTGACTGGAGACAGTGATGTATGCCTTAGCAGGCATGCCTGTGCCATGGCATGAAACTTCCAATGAGTGATCCTGCAGGGGAGTGACATGTGCTACATGCACACCATTGTGGCAATGGCTATCAGGACATGGGTGCATCATGGTGTCTGTCGCTGGTATGCATCACATGCATGTCCTATTTGACTCTGGGCATCCCTTTCATCCGGACACCTGTACTGACTCAGTGGCAAGAGTTGTGATGTGTGCATGTTCACATGCTTAACCGGGTTCTCTGCACTGTCCAACTACTGTGTAGGTGGTGCATGTGTCCACACTGGGGTATTGCCATCCAACAGACACCAGACAGACGGCTGCAAGGCCAGGTGGGATGTGAGTGCCATGGTTGACCATCAGACTGACAATTGGCTTCTCCTGTTCTGTTTGGGCACTTTTAGCAAAGTTCAACTAAGGATGCCAGGGCTTGGTCTGTAATGTGCTGTACTAACTGTGGTGTGTGCGTTCGGTGCAGGTGACTGATGTCTGTCTGTTTCCCTATTGATTGCAGATACATCCACGGCCACAGGAGGGGACAGCTCCACGGACCAGGAGGAGCCACAGAGCCAGACTGGGTCAGCAGCCGAGGAGTGGTCGGAGGGACCCAGTGGCACGGAGGGCGAGGGGAGCCACACCGAGGAGTCCTCAGCACCATCCACCTCAGCTGAGGACCACAGCAGCTCGGAGGATGACTCCCTTATGGAGGCGGGTGTCAGCAGCCACCACACCCCAGCTAGTGTTGCTGTCCCCGCCACCACCACCACCACCACCGCCCTCCCATCGGCTCCCATTCCCGAGGTCCGTGGAGGCTCCCATGTTCGGGAGCGTGTCTCCTTCGGGCCAGGCACTGCACCCCCTGCCCCTGTGTCCCCTGCTGCCCTGAGTGAGGAGTCTGTGTACCTCCTTCGCCAGCTCCATGTAGGGCAGACAGCGATGCTGAGTGTCCTCCATGCCCACACCACTCTGTTGACTCAGCTGGTGTCGTTCATGGAGAGCATCTCATCGGGCATGTCTGCCCTACAGAGGGGCAATAGGTCCATGGACTCCTCCCTGATGGCAGCAGTGTCCCTCCTCCGACAGTCCCTCACCCCTCCTGCCTCTGCCCCATCCACACTCCCCAGCACCTTACCTGTCCCAAGCACACACACACCGGCACAGGCACACACCAGCACAGACACGAGCAGCACACAGACACACGCCACTAACAAGACGCACACGCACGAACAGTCAGGGGACTGAAACCACACTCACAGGGGATGGGGGCCAGGCACACACACACGCATCCACGAGCACTGCGCAGTCCTCAGTTGCTTCTCCCTCCAAAGCCCCCTCCCTTGCCTCACCTGCAACCCCAAAGACACAGCGGCTCTTCCTCAGTGACCTCGGCCTCTTCCCCTCCGATCCAGCTGATACAGCATTCAGGGGGAAGAGGAAGCCCACCCACACGGAGCGGAGTGCCCCTCGCCCCCGGACACCCTTCCCCAGGCGCAGACCGACTGATGCCCCCACCCGCAAGTCCCCCCGGACCCGGAAGAGCAAGACCCCGCCGCCGCACTGCAGCTCAGGCACCAAGTCTCCTTCCTCCATCCCTCAGGCCCCCACTCCACAGGTGCCCCCACCACACCCTGCCCCAGGTTCCCCCACCCACAGATACACCATCCCCAAAAGGATCAGGCCTTCTCCCCCTGCCACTTGCTCTTCCGGCCCCACACCCCCCCGCTGCGCTTGTCTGTGCCACTGGTGTGGTGAGGGTGTCCTCCCCCTCTGTCCTGCCCACCTTACCTAATCCCCATTCTCCTCCCCTGGAGGTAGGCACTGCAGTGGAGGCCACTACCACCCTGTCTGACTTGGGCACTGAAGTAGCGAACCTGTCCACTCCATCTACACGGTCCACTGCAGTCGTGCCGGCGCCCACACCATCTGAGTCATGCCCCCCAGTTGTGCCGGCACACACCATGTCAGACACCTCCACTGCAGTTGTCAGTGGCTCTCCAGCACCCACCACCCCTTCCCTGCCTCCTTCTGGTGAGCCCTGATCCTGTCCCTGCGGTGCCTGGTCTGCCCCCCCGTATGCCACTCCGAGGGGATTGTCCCTTGTGTGTAGCAGTGCAGTCATGCGTAGGGTGACATCTGCCACTGTCACCCTGTTTTGACTTTCAGAATGGACTGGCCATTGGCCTTTGTTTCTTTTTTTCTGGACTTTAACTTTTGAACCCACATATGCTGAATAAAGCAACTTTCTGTTCTCTAGTGGTTTTGCTTCTGATGTACATGATGTTAATGATGCTAACCGTGCCCTTGCTGCAGTGATGGTGATATTTGGTCTCATGAATATGTAGTGTTACTGTGCAGGAACCCATGTGGTCCAGGGGGACTGTGTCCTATCCTGTGGTGTATCCATGTCATCCTTAGCAGCATCTGAGGGTGTCATGTTTTCAATATTTGGCAATGGGATTTCCTACTTACATTAGCAATGTCACATCTGTGGCTTCAACCCCTGCACATCTGTTGTGCTTGCCATTGTTCAATTACCGTGTGGCCATCTCCACTGGACATGCAGGTTTGGGCATCAATGGGGAAGGATTCATCTGTGTTGTCAGTGCAACTTGCTATACATGTGTGTTGGATCTGTGCTGATGATTTCGTTGACACTCCCATGACCAGGCTGATGTGACAGGAGCCTTCATTTGGTGCTAATTGTTGACTGTGTGACCAAGTGTTCTGCTGACATGATGGAGCCCTACTGAGGCGACATATGGCACAGCTTTCCTCACACAGGAGTGGAGTCCCCTCATGGCAGTGTGTGCTCCTGTGACATCGCCTGCGCCCAAGGTGTGTGTTGTATGAGCATGTCTGGGTGTTCACTTCCATTTTGCTGTGCATGCTGGGATCCCTAGTGATGTTCCTGTTTGTGATGCTTGCTGAGTTGACCTATGTTCCCCCAAAAGTCTTCTCCCTGGGTTCTCCGTGATGTGGGTGCATGGCACATTACTGGTCATCAGGGTGTCACCCATAGGTGTGTTTGCTGTCAGGGCTGAGTTTGTGGGCAGACGCTGATGGGTCACAGTCAGGGTTCCCCTTGGCACTTGTTGTTTACACCTGTCATGTGATTTCCGGTTTGTGTTAGCTTTCATTGGTTGTGACACGTTGTGTGTGTGACTGCTGGCACTCCTCAGGGTCAGGGCTGCAATGTTGGTAGTTGTCTATGTGTGTTCTTTGTGGGTGACCTTGGCTTCTTCATTGGTGTGTGACTGTGGCTGGGATCCCATTGGTTGGTGTGGTATTGCCGTCATGTCCATGTACAGCGTAGTGTGCAGTGTGTCAGACATTCAGGAGTCTTGTTGAGTGGCCATGTGTGATGTGTTTCTGCACCTTGGTTCCCGCCACCCCCCCTGGGATTGTCATGGGTGCATGTGCAATGTCACCAGTGCATGTAAGCTTCACTGCTGCACATTGTTGGAGGTCGAGGTGTGTGTTGTTGAGTGTGTGCAGATGAGAGTTGTTGCCCGGCTAGACCCCTGCCTCCATGTTGGCCTTGGCTTACTGGCCGTGCTGATTGATTTGTGCTTGTGTAGGTGTGATGGTAGTTTGTTGCTCAGGACACATGACTGTGGTTCACAGTGTGAACGACATCTAGCTTTGTCATCACAGTGGGATTGTAATGCAGCCCAGGGTCACCACATTGTGGGGGCCCTGGGGGTAGTGCTGAGGTGTCTCTGTGTCTTGCTGTGTCAGTTGCTGTTCCTACATGCTTGTGTGACATGTGTGATTTGTGCTCCCTCTCATCTGACAATGCCTGATTGCCCACATAGGGGATTTGGATCCATGAGTTACCTTTGTGTGGCACTGTATGCACATCTGTGTAATTGGTATTCAGGCCTCCTCATGTGTTGTGTGGTTGCCTGGGGACACTGGTAACCCCCTCACCTGTTGTGTTTGATGTGCAGTGTGGGTCTGCCTGTTTGTGTTTGTGCATCTGCACCACTGCATTGGCATATCATTAGTGTGCCATTGGCTGTATGTTGTTTGGTGTGTTTCCCCTGCTGTCCCTGGGACTCCTAGGTCATCAGTCAACACAATGATCATTGTTTGTGTGTCCCATTGCTGCCATGGTATGGTATCTGTTCACCTCACATCTACAGTCTCCACAGGGTATCTGCATTTGTGTGCCCATTGGTGCAAATATGTGGGTCTGCATTCTGATGGTCACTTCTGTCATTGTGTCATTGATGAATGTTGACAGTGTCAGCCCCCATGGGTGATGTTTGTCTGCACATGGCCAAAGGTATGTCTTATTTGCACTGCACTGTTTGCCTCCCCCAATCTATGTTGCTATGGGACACAAGCACTACTTTGCCACTGATGTGTTTGTTGTTCTGTGACCAGGAATCATCCATGCAGTTTGGCAGTTGCAGCTTTTTCTTTGTCAACACTTACATATTGGTCACTGTGATGATGGGGGTATGGACCCCATTGCCACAATGTTCAATATGTGCTTCAGCTATGGACCCCACACTTACATTTTGGTCACTGTGATGATGGGGGTTTGGACCCCATTGCCACAATGTTCAATATGTGCTTCAGCTATGGACCCCACACTTACATTTTGGTCACTGTGATGATGGGGGTATGGACCCCATTGCCCCAATGTTCAAAATGTGCTTCAGCTATGGACCCCACACTTACATTTTGGTCACTGTGATGATGGGGGTTTGGACCCCATTGCCACAATGTTCTAAATGTGCTTCAGCTATGGACCCCACACTTACATTTTGGTCACTGTGATGATGGGGGTATGGACCCCATTGCCACAATGTTCAATATGTGCTTCAGCTATGGACCCCACACTTACATTTTGGTCACTGTGATGATGGGGGTTTGGACCCCATTGCCACAATGGTCATGGCCTGCTTGCATTGTGGGGACCACACACATTTATGTGTGGCACATGTGATAGGGGGTCACATTGTATGTTCAAAGTCATGTTCAGTGTTGTAGGCATTTGACACAGTCTACACACGCTTGTCATGGTGTTGGGGGATGTCTTTATGTTGCATTGTTTATGTTGGTGTGTGCTTGTTGTGTCATGTATTAGCC
Source organism: Calotriton arnoldi (assembly GCA_963921515.1). NCBI lineage: Eukaryota > Metazoa > Chordata > Amphibia > Caudata > Salamandridae > Calotriton > Calotriton arnoldi. The sequence goes on from CAWUFW010013211.1 coordinate 369,969, forward strand.
ATCCTGTGAGTGGGGGTGTTGTTGGTGGTAGGCATCCAGCCCCCCATGGGTAGAGGTGGTAGTAGTGGTAGGCATCTGGCACCCCTTGGGTAGAGGTGGTAGTAGTGGTAGGCATCTGGCATCTCCTGGGTAAGGGTGGTAGTAGTGACAGGCATCCAGCCCCCCATGGGTAGAGGTGGTAGTAGTGGTAGGCATCTGGCACCCCCTGGGTAAGGGTGGTAGTAGTGGTAGGCATCCAGCCCCCCATGGGTAAGGGTGGTAGTAGTGGTAGGCATCTGGCACCCCTGGGTAAGGGTGGTAGTAGTGACAGGCATCCAGCCCCCCATGGGTAGAGGTGGTAGTAGTGGTAGGCATCTGGCACCCCCTGGGTAGAGGTGGTAGTAGTGGTAGGCATCTGGCACCCCCTGGGTAAGGGTGGTAGTAGTGACAGGCATCCAGCCCCCCATGGGTAAGGGTGGTAGTAGTGGTAGGCATTTGGCACCCCCTGGGTAAGGGTGGTAGTAGTGACAGGCATCCAGCCCCCCATGGGTAGAGGTGGTAGTAGTGGTAGGCATCTGGCACCCCTGGGTAGAGGTGGTAGTAGTGGTAGGCATCTGGCACCCCCTGGGTAAGGGTGGTAGTAGTGGTAGGCATCCAGCCCCCATGGGTAAGGGTGGTAGTAGTGGTAGGCATCTGGCACCCCTGGGTAAGGGTGGTAGTAGTGACAGGCATCCAGCCCCCATGGGTAGAGGTGGTAGTAGTGGTAGGCATCTGGCACCCCCTGGGTAGAGGTGGTAGTAGTGGTAGGCATCTGGCACCCCCTGGGTAAGGGTGGTAGTAGTGGTAGGCATCCAGCCCCCCATGGGTAAGGGTGGTAGTAGTGGTAGGCATCTGGCACTCCCTGGGTAAGGGTGGTAGTAGTGACAGGTATCCAGCCCCATGGGTAGAGGTGGTAGTAGTGGTAGGCATCTGGCACCCCCTGGGTAGAGGTGGTAGTAGTGGTAGGCATCTGGCACCCCCTGGGTAAGGGTGGTAGTAGTGGTAGGCATCCAGCCCCCATGGGTAAGGGTGGTAGTAGTGGTAGGCATCTGGCACCCCCTGGGTAAGGGTGGTAGTAGTGACAGGCATCCAGCCCCCATGGGTAGAGGTGGTAGTAGTGGTAGGCATCTGGCACCCCCTGGGTAGAGGTGGTAGTAGTGGTAGGCATCTGGCACCCCCTGGGTAAGGGTGGTAGTAGTGGTAGGCATCCAGCCCCCCATGGGTAGAGGTGGTAGTAGTGGTAGGCATCTGGCACCCCCTGGGTAGAGGTGGTAGTGGTGGTAGGCATCCGGGCCCCTATGTGTATATGTGGCATTGGTGATGGCCATCCCGCCCCTATGGTGCTGCTGTTGCTGGTGTAAGTAATTTCTGCATCCCTCTGTGTGTGTGTGATGTGTCGGGTACGTGTAGTTTGTTTTTGTGGTTGGTGTCTGACTTACCTTTTGCGCCGTACGCATCCATGCCTGTTCCGGTAGTAGATGTAGAATATTGGTAGGATCGGCACGATGGGATTCATGGTTGGTTCGTCTCGTTCGTCTTTCTCGTTGCTTCGCCTCGTCCTCGTCGCTGGCGTGTTCGTCTCGTAGCCGTGGATCGTGTTGTGGCGCGAATCGGAGCTTATGTGCGCCTCTCCCGGATGCTTTGACGTGCCATGCGTAGCGACGGGTTCGGCGCGTACGGGAAGCGCATCGTACTTGTCCGACTGGACGGGGCTGCATTTTGGCTTCCGGGCGACTCGACTCTGCGTTTACGGATCCGGCTCGGTCGGGGAACAGGACCTGGATTGGGTGAGTACGACTGGGTCGGAATCTATGCTGTTATGCGCATCGTACTTGCTCGTTCGGAATAATGTGCGGTTCGGTCGGGAAACAGGCATTCGCATGGCTTTTTTCCCGACCGAATGCTGTTAGGTGCGCCTCCGACCGAGATCGGAATCGGCCCCATTGTTTTATGATACCAATATTGTATAATACTAAAATAATTAATATTTATCACACTAATTGAAAAACAATTTGTTAAATAAACTACATTAAATATAATTATATTATAATCAACTCTGTTTAAAAAGCAATATTAAATAACTGTAACTGAAAACAAAATATTCTCATTTTGAATATTCTGTCCCATGATATCATGCATTATAGTTCTTCTCTCCTCACCCCCTAGATTTGTGTATTCTCTAATAACCCTTCTTAGCTCATTCCCCTCTTTGTCATTTTAGTTAGTGGATGCATTTTTTAAGATAAAACATATCGGGGCCGATTCCGATCTCGGCCGGTAGGGCTCCGAATCGGATTCGGCTTTACCGGATCCGATTCGGAGCCCTATTTCCCGACCGAATCGTACGTGCGTCCGGGCGAGCGAGTACGATGCGTGCGCTCGCGAAATCTCCGACCGACTCGAACGCAGGACCCGACCGCTCCGACCGACTCGCACGGGGACGACTCGCACCGCGCTATGGAGACGTTCCCCAGCCGGGTAAGTACGATGCGCACCTCGACCGCTCCGACCGACTCGCGCAGTCCGGCTCCAAGGAGCTGTCGGAGCCGCACTTTGGGGGTCCGTGTCGGAACCCCCTGGAAGCGTAGCCACGCGAGTCGCACACAGGGGGGACACATGGGTCCCCCCTACAGGTGCATGTACGGCGCGACCCGCATCGACGCGCACACGCTGTAGGGGGGGCCCTTGTTCGCGTCGTGCCCATTGAGTCAATGGGAGCCCGTGTACGCGTCGTACGACTGGCTCCCATTGACTTCAATGGGAGTCCGACCGAATCGAGTCCGATAGCATACGTGCGCATCGTACTCGTTCGGTCGGACTGCTATAGTCCGATTCGGTCGGAAATCTCTCCGGGTCCGGCTCGGTCGGAGAGATTTCCGGCCCGAATCGGAATCGGCCCCTTCATCTTTTTCCATTTCATATCAGTGTCAGCAGAAATATCTGCCAATATGTGTATCCTATGGGCCTCAAATGTATAGGGGCCGATTCTGATCTGGGTCGGAAAGCTCTCCGACCGATCCGGATCCGGATTGTTTTCCGACCGAGCCGGACCCCTGCAGTCCGACCGAGCGAGTACGATGCGGCCGTATGCTGCCGGACTCGGTTCGGTCGGACTCCCATTGAAGTCAATGGGAGCCGGTCGTGCGACGCGTACATGGGCTCCCATTGACTCAATGGGTACGTAGCGCTAAAGGGTGCCCCCTGTAGTGGATTCGCGTTGGTGCCATCCGCACCATACACGCATGTATAGGGGGACCCATGGGTCCCCCCTGTGTCCAACTCGTAAGGCTACAGGTGAAGGGGGCTCCGGCACGGACCCCCGAAGTCCGCTTCCGAGAGCTTTCACGTGTCGGAGGCTCCGACTCGATCCGTCTGTCCGGATCGTGCATCGTACTGGCTCGGTCGTAAAACGTCTCCATTGCGCGGTAGGAATCGAGTGCGAACGAGTCAGACGGAGTGGTACGTCCCGGAAACGAGTCGGTCGGCGATTTCGCGTTCAATCGCATCGTACTTGGGCGTCCGGACCTCCTTACGACTCGGTCGGAAACAAAGCCTCCGACTCGGATCCGGTAAAGCCGAATCCGATTCGGAGCCCTACCGACCGAGATCGGAATCGACCCCATAGACTCCATTTTTTTGCACAATTTGCAAAACCTGTCTCGCTTGTTGGTCATGCAAAATGCATGCTGTATTAGTACGCATTCACTTGCCATTACTCAGTTGTCATGCCCATATGCAGTGGGCTCTTTGTAATTCTAGGCTATGCAAGAAGTTCATCTGCAGAAGATGAGCAGAGACACTAGAGAATCCTCTATGGGACCTTTATTGATTTTTTCAGGAGTGCCATGTAAGTAAGCATTGTCTCTCCAGGACCTGTCTTCTTGTTTCTGGATCTCAGTCAGGGATAATGTTCTACATGAATTCTAGAGTAACTATTTGTTTCTTCGCCTGATTGATGCAGGCATGGAAGTTTGAAAGTTCTGTGTGAATGGACTTTATATCTGTAGAGCTGTTCTCCATTTTGTGCTCCAACCTGCTCATTATGGCACCCACCACAGTTATTTCTTCGAAGATAGTTTCAAGTGTTATTTATGATTTCTTCATGCCTCTGTGTTATTGGGTGTTTTGCTTCCAATTCTGCTTCTGTATAGAGCAGCCGTCTAGAAGTTTGGCTGTTCACCATGTCGGTGAGTGGGATGATTTGAAGGTTGTAAGGCTTGTGTATTGACATGGTTTTTCTCAGGCAGAAATACACAAGTTCCGCCATTATGATTCGACACGGTTAATGCCGAGTGGCTCAACCAGTATTTCCAATTCTGTAGTTGTATATCATAAGTGAATATTTTCTAAGTCTGGGACAATAGTACAGTGGGTGTGAGCTGAATTAAGACATTGGTCCTGATTTAGATCTTGGCGGATGAGATACTCTGTCACAAATGTGATGGCTATCCCATCCACTATATTACAAGTGCCATAGGATATAATGCACTTGAAATACGGCGGATGGGATGTCCGTCAAGTTTGTGATGGAGTGTCCCATCCACCAAGATCTAAATCAAGCCCCTTGTCTCTTATCAAAGAGCAATGATAGTACTCTTTTTAAGGTCACATCTGGTCTGTAGGTCTCATATGGCAATGGTGGTGTCGGTGTTACAAAAAACCTGATCAGGGTATTCCATTCAACCAAACCTGTGGTGCAGGGAGCTCAGCACTGGAAACAAGCACCTCCCGCTGTTGCCAGTGTCCTGGAATTGACTCTATTCTGCCTTACCTCTGCTGTGTGCAATGTGGACCCTGACTTACATCAATCGACTGAAGATAGGTGGCCCGCACAGAGGTGCACAACGAAATGTCCAACTTGTCATCAGGCCAAGCTCCACTCCCTCACATGGGCATTTTATGATGTATATAACATAGTCACTTTTAACAGGTTAAATATTGCTGAATCGTAATTAATTTACTAGTATATACAGATGATGAATACATTTGTCAGATTTGTTTATGAAATTGCACTTGATGCATTTCAGAAAATGGTACCCTCCATTAATTAGACCTGTGCTTGGGTATTTAGACAAAATATTGAAAGAAAAATATCATTGTACATAAATATTGTGTTTTAAATATCGTTTGTTGAAAATATCGTGGCATTTAATATCGATGTCAAGAATATCGAATTTTGGTGTAGTATTAAATATCGGTCAAAAATATTGATGTAGAAAATGTTGTTAAAAATATCGTTTTTTTAATGTAATATGGTTACATTTTTTTTAATAGTAATTTATTTTTTAAATTATTCTAATATTTTAATATTTTTTTGTTAATTTCTTTTTAGGAGGGGATGTTGGGTTTATAGGGGATAAGGTTGGGGAGTGTTCTAAAATATGTATATAAAATTTTGTAAATATAAAAAGATTTTTAATAATGTATAATATTTATTTTTAGGAGTGGGATGTTGGGTTTATAGGGGATAACGGTGGGGAGTGTTTTAAAATACTTGTATACAATTTTAAAAATGATTTTAAAAAATTACATTTATTTTTTAGGAGCGGAATTTTGGGTTTATTGGGGATAAGGGTGGGAGTGTTTTAAAATATTTATATAAAATTATAAAAAAATAACAAATATAAAAAAAATGTAAATTACTTTTTAGGAGTGGGATTTTTGGTTTATTGGGGATAAGGGTGGGTAGTGTTTGAAAATATTTATATTCATTTTTATTTTAAATTTTAAATATTTAAATAAAATTTTAAGAAAAATTCTAGGAGTTGGATGTTGGGTTTATAGGGGATAAGGGTGGGGAGTGTTTTAAAATACTTACATAAAATTTAGACATTTTTTAAAAATTGAATAAAATTTATATAAATTTTTTTTAGGAGCGGGATGTTGTGTTTATAGGGGATAAGAGTGGGAGTGTTGTATAAAATTTTAGGGGAAAAAATATAATTTATTTTTTATAAAAATATGTATTTTTACTTAATTTGTCATTTTGTAGGGTATATTGTTGGTGATATTATGTTATTTATTGTTATGTGGGATGTTTTTTATTTATATTTTAATTTTTTATTTACATTTTAAATTGTAAATAATAAAAACATTTTTTATTATTTGTATTTTATATAACAACATTTTTGATATATTTTAGATATTTTATCAATCTATTTTTTCAAATTTTTATTTGATGATAGGTTGTATTGTTGGTTTTAATTTTAAACAAGAACTTGTTATTATTTAAAAGGGATGCTTTATAGAAAAAAAGTATCATTTTTATTGTTAAATTTTTATTCTTTTTATTTGTGTATTTTAATATTTTATTTTTATAGATTTTTAGTTAAATAGAAATGAAAAAAACATGTTTTCTGTTTATATTTTGATAATAAATTTATATGGGTAAAAACTGATGATAATTTATCTGATTGATGTTGTTAATGGAGTTTGAAATTAGAATTTAAAAAAAATGAAAACTAAATTATATATGTTTAGTGTCCAGAACCTTCCCTGAGTTAATGTCGTTTGGAATGGGAATAGTAAATTATATCTGTTTAGTGTCCTGCACTTTCCCTGAGTTAATGTGGTTTGGAGTGGGAATAGTAAATTATATATGTTTAGTGTCCAGCACCTTTCTTGAGGTAATGTGGTTTGTAGTGGGAATAGTAAATTATATATGTTTAGTGTCCAGCACCTTCCCTGAGTTAATGTAGTTTGGAGTGGGAATAGTAAATTATATATGTTTAGTGTTCAGCACCTTCCCTGAGTTAATGTGGTTTGTAGTGGGAATAGTGAATTATAAATGTTTAGTGTCCAGTAATTTTACTGACTTAGGGGCTCATTAGGATGGCGGTCGTAGGCACATCCACTTTGCCGGCGGTGGTGGAAAATGTCCTTTTCCGCACTCCATCGGCGGTCCTCGCGTCCGTCATATTACAATGGGCAAACACAGCCCATTTTCCGTCCACAGCTGAGTTACGTGAACCGCCAGAAATTTCCTTCCGCAACGGTGGCGGAGGGAGCCAATAGAGAAACACCGCCGTGCAGAATCACGTTCCGACCGCCGTACAAATCACGATGCCGCAAACAGCCCATCACACCGCAGCGGAGAATCCAGCCACCCGGAGATGGCGGAAGCACTACTGCGGTGAGTGAAACTCGAATCCCGGTCACCTTCACGCGGTCCTGACTGCAATGGATCTAGCTCTTCAAGCCCTTCCGCTGCTGTACCTCATCCACTGCCAGCAAATAAGACGTCGCCGCGGACAACACCGCAGGTACGCAAAAACACAACTCCGCATACAACCACAACACACAACTCCTGTGCTGACATATGGCTCATGTCAACATCAGACACTCTGGTGGGGACAGGAACATATCCCCCAGTGTACTCATACATGTCCTGCCTGATAGATACCCACACCTCCGCATCCGGGGCACCCATCAACCGCAAAATCACTGCAATGTTCCGGGCAACTCACCGCAGCGGTGAAGACGCGGGAAAACCTGCGCACAATGTAGTAGGCAGGTCCGGCGCCAGGCATGGGCAGGCAGGCCAGATTCACAGGGCTCCATTTCCACCCTACCCACAGTACACTCCCCACACCCATTTGGGCACATGCTGTGTGCCCCTCCTGTGCCCCCCCTGCACAATTTATCAGCCAGGTGTGGCTAGACCTCGTACCTCACACATCAACGGACAAGGTAGATTGACTGGGAAGGTGGGGGTGAAGATGAACACCCTGCACAGAAGGTAAGGGGCTGGACAACCCTCCTCCTTGCACCTACCTTCCACTCATGTGAATCAAACTGAGTATAATTAAGAAATGAAGACTCACATTGCATATGAACAACCACTGAACTGTTCACACTGCTTGTCAAGTCCCTCAGAAAGATCCCACACTCACACACTGACACATACACATACCATAAGTCAGCAGCAATGGAGGACAACAAATGTGCTAGCCCAAAGTGATGTGGACAGTGCTGGAAAGCCATGGAGCAAGCCACATAGCATGTGTACATCACATGCAAGAGGAGGAACACATCACACCACCATTAGGCCCTCAAATCAGACATGGGTGGCACAGTGAGTGAAATTAAACCACAGTGGCCTCTGTGCAACAACTCAGGGATACATCAATGCAAGCCATGCATAGGCACAGGAATGATAGGAAGTGTCAGAAGTCATACAGTGACCAGCCACACATCTGTGTCAACTTACTTGACATGTGTATGCCATCAGCACAACACACATGGCTCATTGTCACACTCCCTGACTGTCAAACCCAAGTAGGACCTTCACACATGCCCCTCATCTACCCACCTCACACCTGCAACACTCAACACCTGTGAGAAACACACATAATGGTGCAAATGATGTCCTGTGAGTTCACTGACAACCAATCACACACCCTGTGGTGCATCCACAAATGTCAGACTCACACTCAGGGATGCCTGAACCAATGCTGACACAAAACCAATAGCCAAACACAAATCTCACAAACAACAACCACAGAAGTCCAACAAGCACAGCCATGTGCAGCCAAACAGTGGAAAGGCAATGTGAGCCTAGACAGAACAGGAATACACAACATTGTCACTCTGGACCAATGCACAGACACCATAACCCCAACACAAACAAGAAGTGCATCATCAAAAAACAATCATGAACAATAACTGGGATCAAGGGGACAAATCAGCTAACACACACATACACACCACACCAGTCATCAAGTGAACATGGTGTCATAGTTTACCACAAGCATGCACATGCACAAACCTGACAAGTGGCAGGCCAAAAATAGGAGGACAAACCACTATTGGGCACTCAAAACAAGTTCATGAGCATGAATCCACATTGCTGCATGTGACATACACACAAGAAATGCACACTACACATGCAACACACATCTATGGGGCCGATTCCGATTCAGGCCGGAAATCTCCCCGACTGAGCCGGACCCGGAGAGATTTCCGACCGAATCGGACCCTAGCAGCCCGACCGAACGAGTACGATGCGCATGTATGCTATCGGACTCGATTCGGTCGGACTCCCATTGAAGTCAATGGGAGCCAGTCGTACGACATGTACACGGGCTCCCATTGACTCAATGGGCACGACGCGAACAAGGGCGCCCCCTACAGCGTGTTCGCGTCGATGCGGGTTGCGCCGTACATGCACGTGTAGGGGGGACCCATGGGTCCCCCCTGTGTGCGACTCGCACGCCTACGCTTCCAGGGGGGTCCGACACGGACCCCCAAAGTGCGGCTCCGACAGCTCCTTGGAGCCAGACTGCGCGAGTCGGTCGGAGCGGTCGAGGTGCGCATCGTACTTACCCGGCCGGGGAACGTCTCCATTGCGCGGTGCGAGTCGTCCCCGTGCGAGTCGGTCGGAGCGGTCGGGTCCTGCGAACGAGTCGGTCGGAGATTTCGCGAGCGCACGCATCGTACTCGCTCGCCCGGACGCACGTACGAATCGGTCGGGAAATAGGGCTCCGAATCGGATCCGGTTAAGCCGAATCCGATTCGGTGCCCTACCGGCCGAGATCGGAATCGACCCCTGAATGTATCACAATGCACAAACTACTCACACACAATGTCATGCAAATAGAACATCACACACATTGCACCTGTCAGCAGAAAGAGCCAACACAGGCCAAACACTGCATACATCCACAGGAAAAACACAACAGAGGCACATACCGATCCATCACATAGCAAACTCAGCTGGACATCAGGGGGATGCACACCAAGCAAGTACAAGGCAACATACACTGACCGTACCCGCTGTATAGGAAGAGTGCTTTGGATTCTGTCGCAGCCATATTTAGGTTGATCAGGTATTTGTCCTGTGATCTCAAGTCCACCGGATTAAAGGCGTGGCTACAGATAAGGTCTGATAAAATGTTATCTGACCTTAGATTTCTACAAATTGTGATAGTGAGATACTCTTCGTTATGATATCCATCCGTTGAAAAAGTGCGTGTAATCTGGACCAACAAATTTATTTATTGCGGACTCCTCGACGTTGATTTAACTGGAAGTGTCCGGGTCTTTATTCTTATGCCCTGAAGAAGTCCTTTACTGGACGAAACGCGTCGGCTGTCTCTTTTTTACAAGCTCGATATAAATAAAAGAAGATCATAAAAGATTTACATTATGGATATGAATTGTAATATTTTTTTATATTATCATTAAGTGGTGCACCTTTGGTTTTTTGTTTAAATTGTTATAATCCTGCATTGGATTGCATCATGGCAGTGGGTGCATTAACGGTGTGCACATATGTGATGGGTGATTTCCATCTTTAGAAATATAACTAGGGATAACGGGTCAGGTGCTTGGTCTATACAGGGTACATTGCCAATAGTTTGTTTTACTTATACACTGACAGCACTGCATGCACACCAAGCAGTGTGTGCACAACTACAAAACCAGTAGCACACATATCTGAGTGCCCCACCATGAACTCCCACAACACAAATCATCAAAGCACACAGATAACATCACACTCAGGAAAGGTAGCAGTACCTCAGCAAACACACATGCAGCTTAGCCTTCACCCAAAGATGCACAACTCAGGGAAACCCAGATGCAAACAACATGACTAGAGCACTGTGCTGCTCAAACATATGCACTGCACATGAGCAACCATGACTGCAAACTAGTAGAAGAAAATAACATGAAACAAATTGTGAAACTGTCCAGAGTGGCACATTGGTCCTGAACACAGATCATCCTCACACAGTATAGTGTCACACTATGAAGTGGTAGGGAGGCTCACACACTGGCAAGGCATGGGGTGGAAGACATGAGACTGAAGTGGTGTGTACATCAGTATTGGACAGGTGAGGAGTGTACAGTCCACAAACACATAGAGGAGTAACTCACAATGTGTAGGCATCAGAAGCATCTATAGTGTATGGTATGACTTCTCATACCACATCCCATACTGGAGACAAAAATGGGTCAAGTGACAGCAATGCATGAGAAAACTCTCAAATAATGTCAGTGTGGCTGAGCAGGGCAGCAAAGTGAGCACAAACAGAAACAAGACACATAGGTTGATCAACAAAACACAACACAGACTTTGCAGTCACACACTCTGCATACTCACAACTGGCAGCAACAACAAGTAGGTGTCCCCCAGGAGTGCAAGGACACACCGACACACTGCACAGTGCTCAACCTACAACTCCTACATGTGCCCACAATCTGAAGCTCATAGCTGACAATTTAAACAAACAGGCACTCATTACCTGGGTCATACATGTGTGTAGTTGGCATTGCAGGGGCACACACACATCAACACCACTGACAATGACAGCCCATTCACACTGTATGACTACTCAAGTGCACACATTCAAATGTACCCATGTGACTATGAACACAGGCACCCACAAGATGACTACACACCAACTTTGCTGTGCACACATCAAGAAAGAGCCCACAGAAATGCCGGACCCTGGCCACCCTGCATGTAATCCTGTGGATAGCATTCACCTCTGTACTGGTATTGCATCCTGACATGACATGTGTACAATTTAGCAAACCTGAGCACAGAATGATTAGGAGAAGAGTAGACCATCACGAACAACCATCATTGCACCCTCAAGCCTCACACTGAAGAAGAACAAAAGTGCCTGTTACCTCTGGGAACCTCTGAAAAAGTAAAACAAGCAATTGGCAATGTTAAACTGGCATACAGAGCATGTGTCACATGAACCGGCACCCATACATAAAACCTTTTATTTAGCAAGGACATTGACAAAGCAGACAACAGGAGTAACTGTCTTTATTACATAATACCCAGATAGGCATCTAAAGTACAAAACAGCAAGGCCATTGGCCAGTCCATAGTTCCGGTGTGCACATGTGTGCATGAGAAACTGCACAGGGAATGGGCATCCAAAGTGACAAACAGCTAGGCCATTGGCCAGTCCATAGTTCCGGTGTGCACATGTGTGCATGAGAAACTGCACAGGGAATGGGCATCCAAAGTGACAAACAGCAAGGCCATTGGGCAGTCCATAGTTCCGGTGTGCACATGTGTGCATGAGAAACTGCACAGGGAATAGGTAACACTGTCCACTGCCATGGGAATCACCCCAGCTCAGGGGATACAAATGGGCAGTCCAGGTACCGCTGTGGGAGAGATGGTGTTGGGAGGGGGACTTTGCCTCAAATTTGGCTGCCTGTTGAACTGGTAGGTGGCTGATTGTCGGGGCCAGTTGGAGGACTGGACCTGGGAGAGAGAGGACCAGCTGAGGTAGAGGCATCAGTGGTTGTGGGAACCTGAGGGCTGCTTGGACTGGGTGGCGTGGTGGCACGGGGAGGCGGAGACATGCTGCCGTGAGACACAGTGTGTGAGGGTGAATGTTGAGGGCTGGGCCTCAAATTCTTGGGGATTCGATAGCCCACAATTGTCTTGGCCGGAGTGGGAAGTGAGGTGGGCACAACAGCCTCACTCTCCACCAAAGGTGTATCAGGTGCAGGTGTCTCTCCCTGTGGGGATTTGCTGGATCTGGTGGTACGCTTGGGGTGGCCTTGCCATTACCCCTCCATCCCCTGTTGTCCAGGTGAACCCCCCACTTTGCTCTCCTGTCCCCGCTTCACAGGGGTGTGGGTGGGAGTTGAGGTTGTGGGTGAATCTGCCTTAGAGAAGTGTTTGTGCTGAGTCGTTGCAGGCACCAGGTTCACAGCAGACAGGGCAACTGCTTGTTTGTCGGTGTGAGCAGGTGTGGGGATGTGAGTGCTCTTGGATGGGGGTGATTTGGATGAATGTGAGGTTGAGGCCTGCTTCTTGGCCTGATGCCCCTGAGTGTCACGTGATGGGCTTTTGCCTTTGCGCTCCTGTGTGCCTGTTCCCTGTTTTGGGGATGGTGTCTGTGGTCTGGGCCGCTTGGAGTGCTGCTGTTGTGTGCTGCGTGTGGAGGACTTGGTGCCTGAGGGCTGTGGCGTGTGGGCACTCTCGTCAGGTGGTGCCACTGGCAGGGTGGTTGCTGAAGGGACTGGAGCTGTCTGGGAGCCTGTGACAGCTGAATGTCTGCCGTCACTGTGGAGGACAAAGACTGGACAGTTCGGTGTAGCCCACCCACATCAGAATGAATGCCCTCCATGAAGGCAACTACCTGTGCCAACTTCTTGTCATGAACCTGGAAGGCATTCAGGAGAGCAGCCTGACCCACACACAGCTGGTGCAAAAGGTCCACTGCCTCCATACTGAGGGCAGCAGGGGAGACAGGGGCAGGGGCAGCAGTGCCTGGGGGAAGGAGACTCTACCCTTCCTAGGGCTACAGGCACAGACAGCACTTGTGGGAGCATCCGGGAGGGTGGGCACTGGACGATGTGTGGTGGAAGAAGAGGCAGATTTGGAACTCCCTGTGCCTGTCAACATTGAGGAGTCACCGCTGGAGTCTGATGATGTTGAGGTTGGTGTTTCCGGGCGTGATTCATCCAGGGCACTCCTGTCCCCCTCCGAGGCGCTGGTCACATCAGTGTCAGTGGGCTCATGTGTAGCAGTCGTGCCAGAAGCTTCACCACTCGTGTCCATCCCCTGGCCTTCCGTGCTCTCGGTAGATGCTTCAATAGACAGAGACGTAGGTTCAGTATAGTGCTATACTCACAAACATCATATGCAAGCAAAGCACCAAACTAGAAAATGATCCCCCCATGTTGCCCACCACCATGTGCAGTCTGCATGTGCAACCTTTATGCAACCATCAGAAGATGCATGGAAACATGCATAGTTGACATTAATGACCCATGTGACGTTGACACTCCAAATAGCTGGCCTGTGCCTCCTTGTAACCTAACACACTAATCTCTGTAAGCATACCTACGAGCCTGGAGGTGAGATAGATATACAGCTCAACATGTTGCCTCTGTCAATTATGGAGTCACTTTAAGGGAACACCACAGATACAGACTCCCAAATGTCCTTTTGCAATGGCCATAAGCTCCTGATATCCACCATGTTGTGCTTTGAAGAACAACTACAGTTGCACATTGGTGTCAGATGTGTAGTTCTCACAAATTTTAAGTTGTGCACACTGCTGTTCACTGCCAGGTGATGTCTATGACACCCATAATGCAGCATATGTCACAAGGCCACATCTCATCTTGCAATGTCAAGGGTCATTGTATTAAACACATGAGAAACTACATGTTGTGAAAATGCATGACAGCTGCACTCAACACAGAGGCCGCTTAGAAGCCATTGCATCACACTAGAAACATCACAAAGCTCTGCACTGGCTCAGGGTTGGGATTCATGCAGTCACTCACACCCAAAGTCACACTTTGCAGAATACTCACCCCCAACTTGCTGCTGATGGGCCCTCAAACGTCCGTCCAGCTCTGGCTGTGTCACTGCCAAGATGCGGGCCATTAGTGGTGGCATGCCCCTGCGCGCCAATGGGGGAGAACCCCCAGCGTCATCTCTGCCACGTTTTTGCTCATCCGGCAGTTGTCATCCCACCTCTTGTGACAGTGTGTGTTCCGTCGGTTGGAGACACCCAGAGCCCGCACCTTGCGTGCAATGGCCCTCCATATGGCCTTACGCTGGTGGACCTTAAGCTGCAGGCATGGGAGACAAGAAGAGGAAGTTTCAGTGACACTGTTTTATGTACCACTGTGTGTCAGTACAGGAGCATGAAAAAATATAGCACACCAATACATAAATGTTGATCCGAGGCCATATAGCATGACACGTAGTATACTTGCATCAAATACTTTCACATAAATGTATACATGTATGAGGATGGACACAGTACATGGCCATCTCATACACATGCAGAGTGCCAGCACAGAAACCAATGTTAAGAAGACCCTCATCTGTGATGCAGTATGTGAGTAAGCAAGACATACAAAACATTTGAAATGATGGGTCAGGGCAGACTCACTGTGTCCAACACTACACACCCCTCAATGTCCTTGGCCATTGAATGGCTACCTGTGTCATGGAGGTCACATTTAGGGCCATGATCTTACATTCTCACACTCTTCTCACAAGGTCTGTCTTGTGCAATCCTCAGGCCTAAGATAGCTCATTGAGAAATAGGGTGGCAGACAACACATATGTTTCACTCTGTCCATTTACTGATGGGTCCTTGTCAAATTGGGCAGTTTCTGTGCAGGCCAGGAGGACTCAAACTGAGGTTAAACGTGGGCCAGCAGAACATTAACATGCATGTACAATATGAGAGGGCAAACAGTGCCTACACATGCAAGTCAGAACACATAATGAAAACAATGGAAGGATGATATCTCCAAATTACATTTATCTGATGTGTCATAGGTGAATCACCACCAAAAGTGTTACACTCAGGCATTTTACTCTTGTGCATAATGCACACATATCCATGGGGGCAATATGAAAACTGTACACCCATTCTTCATTACCCTCTGGAAAACATACCTTTGCAATGTCACAAATGAGCATGTGAAAACCTCGTGGACTATGCCATCACATAGCCCAGGCAATGTTTTTTCAGACTTCGACTGTACAAACCAGCAGTGTGACAGTATGGCTGCAAAAACACTGCATGTACCTCTCATCATTCAATGCAGACATGGATCTGTGGAAATAAGGCTACACACACCATCGACATGAAGTCAGCATGCCAGGCAGTGTATCACTCATTTACATTACCCAGTCTCAGACCAACGTTTGTATTTTACTTGCTGGAGAAGGGCTGTTGAAATGTCCATGTTTCCATCCTCCACAAATAGTCAAGTGCAATATTTACTGGGCCAGGTATGGAGCATGGTACATCAAAAATGAGGATGCATGCACATTAACTTGCACACACAGGCACATACTACTGCAGAGCAATATCATGTGAGCACTGTGAGCACTCTCAAACTGTCACTCTGGAACACTTATCAGTACATCTGGAGCACCATATAGCCTCCCATACTGTGAAAGCACCTCGTCCACCAGGACCTCCAGCTCCCCTGTGGTGAAGGGAGGGGCCCTGATGTTCTCAGTTCTCGCCATCACTGGGTCCAGGAGACAGGAACAGCAGCAGTTGTTGTTGAAGAATGGCAGGCAGCAGTGTCTGGATGCAATTGAAATGTGTGGCTCTCTCACAGACATATATAGCCCCCTGGGGTTGTTTCAGTGGTACTCAGCTGCTGCAATTTGTGTTCCTGGTCAGCTTTTTT
This sequence comes from Calotriton arnoldi, assembly GCA_963921515.1. NCBI lineage: Eukaryota > Metazoa > Chordata > Amphibia > Caudata > Salamandridae > Calotriton > Calotriton arnoldi. Next base: position 386,142 of record CAWUFW010013211.1, read on the forward strand.
CAAATGTAACCAATGACCAGGACCGCGGTGGCGGTGCACGCCTACCGCGGGTTTCAAATGTGTAATTCACTACCGCGATCGTGGTTCCCATTGGCTGGTAGGGCATGGGCATTGGCGATGTCACACCGCGGGGCCCAGGCGGTCGCTACCGCAATCGTGCATCTTTTGATAGTACCCAATGACCAGACCCGCGGTAGCGGAGCACGCCTACCGCGGGTTTCAAATGTGTAATTCACTACCGCGATCGCGGTTCCCATTGGCTGGTAAGGCATGGGCATTGGCGGTGTCACACCGCAGGGCCCAGGTGGTCACAACCGCAATCGTGCATCTTTTGATAGTACCCAATGACTGGGCCTGCGGTAGCGGAGCACGCCTACCGCGGGTTTCAAATGTGTAATTCACTACCGCGATCACGGTTCCCATTGGCTGGTAGGGCATGGGCATTGGCGGTGTCACACCGCGGGGCCCAGGCGGTCGCTACCGCGAATTGGAATTTTTCAATTGTGGCCAATGACCGTGATTGCGGTTGCGGAGCACGCATACGGCACCTATGGACACATCATGCTGTAGCAATGGCAATGGACAATTCTCATCATTGAACACTAGACACTTACAATGAATCATGCCACCTGAATGGTAAATTCAATGCTAATGTGACCTTGAACTCACTGATGACTACACATGCCATGTCAGTGCACATGATTACATGCATTGGCATGTACTTCCTCACATGTCACATATGATATTTGTGTGCATGTACACAGATCTGTTGTGTAATGGACTCTCTTATTTGTGAACATGTCAATGTGTGAGATGGATAATCAACCCAAGGTAATGATGGACTGACTACATGATGTGCCTATTTCACTGTGTAGATTGCTGAAATCATTTTGATAGTTGATCTGCTTACACACACTGTGCTCATTGTGTTGAAAATGTGTGCTCTGTTCGACTTATGCAAGAAGGTGTGGCAGGTACAGCAGCCACGTAGAAGCCAGCAGTGTTGATGTTTCAAACATGTGCTGTGTCAACTACTCTCAGGGCTGGTGACAGAGGATGTCGGAATGCGCCATTTTCCATTCACATAGTCCGAATCTGTTTTGGAGGTACTCAGTATGTACATACTGAACACATGTACAACTACTTGAGATCAAGGTGTCTCTGCATGTGACTTGTGCTTTAAGCTGTTGTTTCAGTCCAGTCATTGTTTGCGCTGTGTCAGTCAAGACATAAGATGTTGGACACATCTCATAGGGGAATTGAATTGACATATGTCCACTTTCATTTTATGTAGGAGACGACCAAATGTGCATCGTCCGTTCACAGTGCTGGCGGACATGGAGGATGAGGACATCATAAGGAATTTCCGTTTGGATCGACTTACCCTTCAAGACCTATGTAGTCAGTTGGAGCCCCATCTGAGGCCTCACAGAACCTATCCGACTGCTTTGACACCAACAGTTAAGGTGATGGCGGCCCTGCATTTCTTTGCAACTGGTTCGTTCCAAGACACGGTGGCCAGCGCAGGTGGGATGTCTCAACCAATGTTCAGCATGGTGCTACGTCCTGTACGCAATGATGACATACAAGGACCGCTACATCCATTTTCCCAGGAGACATGAATTGGCAGATGTGAAGGGTGATTTTTTATGACCTTGGCAACATACCGAATGTTGTTGGCGCCATTGACTGCACACATGTTGGCCTGGTTCCACCACAGGCACGTGAGCACATCTACAGGAACAGGAAGCATTTCCATTCCATTAATGTGCAAGTGGTATGCCAAGCGGATATGATTATCTCCCATGTTTGTGCCAGATTCCCAGGATCAGCACATGACTCCTACATATTGCGTAACAGCATCATACCACAGCTGATGGCAAATCTGCATCCGGAGCGTGCGTGGCTTGTTAGTGAGTACGCAGAGTCAAGTAGTGTGCTGTATGTGTGATATGCTGTCCTCAGCTACTGTTATATTACAAAATTGGTCTGTGTTTCTCACACGTAGGTGACTCTGCGTATCCCAACCGGCCTTGGTTGCTGAGCCCACTGAGGAATCCCAGGACACCGGGTGAAGTCCGTTACAATGATGCACATGGGAGGACACGTCGTGTGGTGGAGCGTACTTTTGGGCTTCTGAAGTCTAGATTCCGGTGTCTGGACAAGAGCGGATGGGCACTACTCTACTCTCCCCAAAACGTGTCAGATCGTAGTTGCATGCTGCATGCTCCACAACCTGGCCTTGCGCAAAGAGATCCCCCTGCTCCTGGACGATGATGAGCAGCAGATGCCCCGCCCAGAAAACCCACACATGTCCAGTGGAGAGGAGGAAGGTGTTGACCTGCGTCAACAGCTCATCAACAACTACTTCCCTTGAGGGTGAGTGACATTGTACAACAGTGACATTGTCTGTTGTCTTTGATGGTAGTGACAAGGCCTAGAAGAGCTTTTTGACTGCTGGCTGTTGTTGACTCTGTGCTAATGGCTGATGTGTGTGGCACAGGGTATTTATGACCAGCTACATGATGTCTATGTTGATGTTGTTGCTCATTGTTATGTGTGCTGGTTTGTGTACCTTGATGACTAGTGGTGTGTTCTAGCTGTGATGGCATCACCTGACAAGTAAATGTCCTTCTCTTGTGTCTTTCTAGGTCCCTTCGCCCTCTCAATGCCTCGTCACAATCACAGCTTGTGGTACATTGGAATCTGAGTTGACATTGTACATACTGTGATAAATATGGAGCTGACACAAAGACATAGGTGTGTAAAGAGTGCTTATTTACAATGAGTATTTGTGACAGAAAAGTGATTATTTACAAAATGGTGCTCAGTGAATTTCTGAGTTGTCAGTGATGGTAAATGAGACAATAGAGTAGTCACCACATTGATGTAGTCACACAGTCCAACAGACACCTGCCATCAACATGGCAATGTGGGTTAGGATAGTCAACAAAGTCAATGTCAAAGGGAACAAAGGTGCCATCATGGCTGGCTCGGCGACTGGCGTTTGCATTGCCACGTGAACCTCCCCTGATGTTTCTCGGATGGCCCCTTGTGTGTTTGGCAGGGGGGGCCACTGCTGCGGGCTCAGCGGTGTCTGAGGAGTCATTTTGTTGCAGCTCAGCCCTCTTTGTGACCACTGCTGAGGTGGTGGGAGTATCATCCTGCGGGCCACTGGAGGGGGGTTGAGCTGTCCTTTGGGCCGCATGTCTGTCCCTCAGAACACCCACTAGCTGGCCCATGAGGTCCACAATTTGGCCCATACGCGTGTCCATGGACCTCAGTAGCAGGCGTAGCTCACGCACTTCTTCCACAACCTGGCCCATGTGTCCCTGGGTCTGCACATATGCCCCAAGGACTCTGGCGATGTTGGCCATGGCTTCGGTCCCAGTGTCCCCTGGAATTTGTCCCCCAGTTGCCCTCCCACCTGCCCTGCTGACCCGGACCTGTGGCGTTGGCACTCGACGCACCCGCAAACTCTCCCTGCCCTCCTCTGATTGTGTGGTGGTGTTGGTAACCACTGAGGCAGGGAGAGTGTTGCAGGCAGCAGTGGTGCTGGTGGTTGAGGCCACACAGGTCATTGCAGCAGGGGTCAGCGCTGTTGTTGTTGCTGTGGTGGTGGCGGCGCTGGTGGGGACAATGGGGGCCTGGGACGTGGTGCGCCCTGGAAGTCCGGATGGGCCAGGTCGTTGCTCCTCATCCGAGAAACGTAGGGAGTTTGCATCCGAGAGTTCATGTTCCGGGGGGGGGGAGACTGGCTCTGTAGGTTGGTGTTGTGTTCTGCAGCAGTTGCTTGTGGATCTCCTGTTGAACAGAGGTGAAATGGTCATTGATGTGCACTCCACAAGCTTGGTGTTAGACGTTTGGATGTTACATGTGATACACCACACACTTTACATTGAAATCACTTTATATGGCTGCAAGGTACTGAGCATCATGACATAATGTTGAGGTACATACATTACTTGTCCATGGTGTGACATGTAAATAGAAACCATGTGCCACGTACAGATTGTGTGATTACAAGGACATGTCGTCATCTAACGACTTGCGGCACATCAACTTTATGTGATGCGTCTTTTTGGTTTGCTCTGCATGGAATCAGTTTCAGCTAATCAAGAACTAGCCATTGTAATGTTATACATACCTTTTTCATATCATGTACTTTACTTTGTTTTTCCAATTGACCATGCATGATTTGTGTTCATAAGGGCCTTCATGCTCTGACACCAAGGCACTTACACATTGCATTCTGTGCTGTGCATGATTGGTCCCTGAATTTCTTCAACATGTGACTTGGTGAGTCAAAGTTTAATTTCAGTGACAGTTACGTACGCTTAGCTGTCTGCACACTGCATGTGGCTTTGGGATCTATGCCAAGTTGGCTGACATGTGAGGGCTGGTGTGGTCATATGGCTCCATGCATTTTGAGAAGGATGGCAGGGTGCATGCACTGTCTACCTACCTGTTCGGTGACACAGTGGAGGGAAATAGCTGCCACATGGTTGTGGGTGTGGGGGGTGCTCCATCCTGCTGAGTTGTGGGACAAGGGGGCCTGGTGGGAGTTGTAGTGCAGGCTTCCCACCCACAAACACCCCTCCCTGTTAAGATGGCTACCTACCTGTGAAGTGGAGCAGAGGAAGGGAATAGGTTACACATGGCTCTTGGATGGGGGAGTGTTCCATCCTGCTAAGGGGTGAGACAAGAGAGCATGAGATGGCTACCTACCTGTAAGTTTGAAAAGAGCAATGCAATAGCTGCCACATGGTTGTGGGTGTGGGGAGTGCTCCATCCTGCTGAGTTGTGGGACAAGGGGGCCTGGTGGGAGTTGTAGTGCTGGCTTCCCACCCACAAACCCCCTCCCTGTTAAGATGGCTACCTACCTGTTCGGTGACACAGTGGAGGGAAATAGCTGCCACATGGTTGTGGGTGTGGGGGGTGCTCCATCCTGCTGAGTTGTGTTACAAGGGGGCCTGGTGGGAGTTGTAGTGCAGGCTTCCCACCCACAAACACCCCTCCCTGTTAAGATGGCTACCTACTTGTGAAGTGGAGCAGAGGAAGGTAATAGGTTACACATGGCTCTTGGATGGGGGAGTATTCCATCCTGCTAAGGGGTGAGACAAGAGAGTATGAGATGGCTACCTACCTGTAAGTTTGAAGAGAGCAATGCAATAGCTGCCATATGGTTGTGGGTGTGGGGAGTGCTCCATCCTGCTGAGCTGTGGGACAAGGGGGCCTGGTGGGAGTTGTAGTGCTGGCTTCCCACCCACAAACACCCCTCCCTGTTAAGATGGCTACCTACCTGTGAGTTTGAAGAGAGCAATGCAATGGCTGCCACATGGTTGTGGGTGTGGGGAGTGCTCCATCCTGCTGAGTTGTGGGACAAGGGGGCTTGGTGGGAGTTGTAGTGCTGGCTTCCCACCCACAAACACCCCTCCCTGTTAAGATGGCTACCTACCTGTGAAGTGGAGCAGAGGAAGGGAATAGGTTACACATGGCTCTTGGATGGGAGAGTGTTCCATCCTGCTCAGGGGTGGGACAAGAGAGCATGAGATGGCTACCTACCTGTAAGTTTGAAGAGAGCAATGCAATGGATGTCACATGGTTGTGAGTGTGGGGAGTGCTCCATCCTGCTGAGTTGTGGGACAAGGGGGCCTGGTGGGTGTTGTAGTGCTGGCGGCCTGTACACCTGCCCCCCTGGGAATGTTACTAGCTACCTTTGGGGTGATTCAGAGGAAGGAAATGTTAGATCTGTGAGTCATGTGTTGGGAAGAGTGTGTTGTACATAAGTGCATTTGGGCCTAGGAAGTGTAGCTTTGTAGTTGTGCAAGACAGTACATAGCAGTGTAATAGGAGACATTTTTTGTAACTTACCAGCCTCCACTCTCCTGGGTATTTCTGTGAGACTCTCTGGATGCAGTGTGGCAAGCACCTTCTCCTCCCATTCGGTGAATGTTAGTGGTGGAATGGGAGGGCCACCGCCAGTCCTCTGAGCCAGCTCATGGTTCTTGTTGGCACGCTCTTTCACCCTGGTCTTGATGTCATGCCACCTCCTCCTGATCTCCTTCTGGGTGCGCGGGGTGGTCCCTACTGCATTGACTTTGTTGACTATCCTTGCCCACATTTTTGTGGCTACTGGTGTCTGTTGGGCCATGCTTCCAAACAAATGTGGTTCTACTCTGATTACCTCATCTACCATCACTGACAACTCATTGTCAGTGAATTTGGGCATCTTCTTCTGTGACATGGTGTGTGATGTGTAAATGTGGGGACTGTGCGGTTGTGAAGGTGGTGGTGGTGATGTGTGTGGTGTGTGTGTGGTTGTGAGTGTGTGATGTGTGCTGATTTGCCTCTCCGTTGTGCTGTGGGTTGTGGCCCTTCAGTTGTGGAGTTGTGCATATGATTCTGGTCAGGGAAGGGGCTGGTTTTATACTCAGCTATGTGGGTGGGTCAAAATGGAGTATTCATGTCAGGTGTGTTGTGTGGGTTGACCTGGGATTTGTATTTTTGACTTGCCATGGGGATGTGTCATTGGGGTGTGTTAGGTGTTTGTTGAGGCCGAGCCAGATTAATGGCCACACTTGGTAGCTTTGTTGTGTGGTTGCTTTCGACCGCCATTACTCTTCTGAAGAGACCGCGGCGGTCGGAATACAACAGCCCTTCCGCCGGCTCTCCCATTCATCAATTGTTGCAATCGCGGAGGTCGGAATACAGCAACCCTTCCGCCGGCTCTCCCATTCATCAATTGTTGCAATCGCGGCGGTCGGAAACAACTGATCGTTCCGCTATCACCGCAATCATATCATAATTTCACTTGCGGTCATTCCGCTGGTCAAACGGCGGTTTTGGCTCTTTCCGCAGCAAATCCGACCGCCACAGATGGATTTTCACCTGCTCCGGACGGTCCCGGCGTAGTTTCGTGGCATCCGTCTGCCGCAGTCGGATTTTTCTGGCGGTTCATCCTAATCTGACCGCCGGTTTTCCCGCGGTACATGCGGACGGTTAATTTCCGCTGCCATGGCGGTCGGAGTGTTTTTCCGTCCGCCATCGTAATCAACCCCTTAATGTAGGTTTTAATAGTAATAGTATATCATATATGTTTAATAATATAATAAATTTGCATTTAATATATAATTTTATTGCAATTTTGATATATGTAAGTTAAAATAGAAAGTAAGTAAATAAATAGATTTGTATTTAATTTTTCAATTTATATTTATTGAAAAAATCAAGAAAAGAAATGTATTACACTTTATTTTATGTACAATATTTTGTATGCATTTTCTCATAAAGCAAGGCAAAAATACATTTTGCAACATATTTTGTAATTATTTAACAAAAATTATCACATTTTAAAACATAGTTTATTTCACATTTTTATTTTATATAATGGAAAAGTTTGGAAACATACATTTTTATCAAACTGCAAAATATTAATTGGCAGTTTTGCATACATATATTCATTTTATTTTTATTTTGTAACATGTATACAATTCATATTTTTAAAATATATATTAAATAATTATATAAAGTGTATAATATTATTTAATATATTTTTAAACATTTTTGTGTTATATTTTCTTTTTTATAATATGTTGATATTAAATAATATTATAATTTTTATAATATTTAATGTATGAGAAAAATACACATTACATAGTTAGGAAAATATTGTGTAAAAGTACAGTTTTTTTGAACATATACATTTTTTATATTTATATAAACAGTACATAACAAAATCTTTAAAGAAAAAAACATGAAATATTTTTTAATGTATAGTAATAAATATTATATATTTTGTAATATTTATTACTATAAATTGTACAATTTTTAACATATAAAAAATATTTTTATACTTTGTTACATTGATATATATTTTATATACTTTTTTGTTTTAGATTTTTAATTTACATTGAGTTCAGTGGGGAATAGTCTTTTTTTATTTGAATTAGGCGGCCATTTTTTTAGTAACTCATATTTTTTAGTCGGTGTAGTTTTTGGGCCATTTCGGAAGGAGGAAGCTCGCGGTTGGAAGCTGCATCGCATCGTTTAAGGTAAGTTTATTTAATTACTTTTTTACGGTAATTTAAGGCTAGGGCGAGGGTAGTAAGGTACTGTTCAGTGTTTTTGGTTGTTGTGTGGTGAACTAGGTAGATTGTTTTATTTGAGGTACGGTTAGTGCGTAGTAAGTTTAATGTTATGGTTTGGTTTAGAGTGTTACTTATATGTATAGTCGTATGTGTTAAGTAGTAATAAGTGTGTTTTTGTTTGTTTTATAGTGTTATTATTATTGTATGTTTGTGTGGGAGGTATTTGTGTTATTTTTTTTTACAGGTCCTGTTCGTTCCGGACTTGGCGTTGGAAGAAGGCTTTGTTTAAAAAACTTTTTTTAAAGGAAATGTTTATTAGTTTCGAGTAAACTAATAAGTATTTTACATTTCATTTATTTTTCGGTTTTTCATGGAGCGTTTCTTTTTTTAAATATATTTTTCAGATTTTTTATGGTTCTACGCTGCGGATTTTCTGTTGTATTTTTTCGTTTTGGACAGTTGTATTTTTCCATATTTTTTGGGGGTTCTTTTAATTAAGTAATGGATTGTCGACAAGTTTGATTTTTCCTTGCTTTGTGGATAACATTCTTCAGCTACGAAAATGTACGTAGTTTTAAATTATTTATAGTGGGTGGGCAATGTTAGTTATACATTTGTTATTGTTCAGTATTTTAATGATGTGTTTATATTTATTTTCTATATAGGAAGGATTATTACATATTTTCTTGTGCTTTAAGATTAGATCTATATTTTTAGATATTTTCAAGATATACAATATTATTGTTATGTGAAATATTTTTTTTATGAATATATCATTTGACATTATATTTATATTTTATATCTTAAAATGTTGATTTTTCATTAGTTTATATAGTGTTTACTTAATTATACTTTAATTTTTATTGGGTTGTTTTGTAGTTGTATCTGATTGGTTTTTGAAGGATGGGTGTAAATTGTTTTGGCAGGTATTTCCTTTTTTGGTAAACGCTAATTATTATTTTTTTTATGTCAAGTGTATAGTTAGTTATAAGTTAGCATTTATTTTGTTAATTTATAATGTAGCAAATATAAAAATATTGTTTTTTAGAAGGTTTGTTTGTGAAAATTATTTATTTGATGATGTCAGTTTTGTGAAGTATTTTGTAGGGGTGTTTTATTTAATTGTGATATTATTTTTAGTTATTTACTTATATTGTGTGTCGTTGTACTGTTGTTTATATTATTAATGTTATGTTTTGTGTTAATTTTATCATTTTTGAGGTGTCGATATTTGTGTGTTTATGATAATTATGTGGTCTATATTTTTGATTTCGATATTTTTGTTGTTTTGTATGTTTATTTAATGGTTACGATATTATTTTTTACTATATTTCTGTTTTCGAAATTAGATCTATCTGTGTTTTTACTGTCAATATTTTTATTTCATTATTTGTGTATTTTTTTAAATTAAATATGGGATGTTGATATTTTTGTGGTCGATATCAGTGTGTCATAACTTTTGTTGGTCGATATTAGTGGTGTCAATATTATGTCAGTGATCCCTGTGCTTGACCTGGAATATAGGACCATATTCTATTGTGATGCATATCATCTCAGAAGTTGAAAGGGAGTATTCACCAGCATGGTATATAAATATAAAATTCTTTAAGACATTTTGAAGAACATCTTGAAGAACATTTAAACTTTTTGAAGTGTGATATAGAATTGGACGTTTTCTCATAATTTAATTTGTCACAAACACATTTTGAAACAGCGAGCAGCATAGGCTAAGAGATATTCTGGATAAGTAGACAGTTTCGAGAGCTCTGTCATGCATCCGAAAAAGAACTTTGGACTTTGCTAACCATAATGTGATTTGTGCTTTACACAATCTAATGCCAATTACCCCTGTAGCTTTTTTCTTCAGAATGTAGAAAAATGTTCTATTCATTCACATAGACATACACAAGAATCTTGAAGAGCATTGACTCTTTATGTAATATGCATATTTTTTGAAGAAATTCCATGCTCTATATTTAGCTCTCCCTTGCAGGCTCCATAGCCGAATGTCAAGGCTGAACGTTGGCCCATGTGTGCTCTTTGTAATAGCCAGAACTTTCACTAGAAACAACATTCTGTATGGTTTGAGTTATTAAAGATTTTCAGAAGGAATTTAGAGGCCTGTCTCCCCCAAACTTTGCACATGTATAAAATAAAATATGCCACTGTCATATAAGGGTAATAATCAGAATGTTCTGTGTGCCTTGAGGGTATTGAATAAAATAAATAAACCCTTGAGCCTTTGCAGCGTTGTTTTTTTAGAATGACTTAGCGAGTTGATAATAATAATCAAAAATTCTCCATTCGGCCATGAGTATACTATGCTTTGGAGACTACAGTGCGGATCGCTTTCTAATGTTTTCATTAAAAGTTGCCATTGTTCTGGATAGTTTCAACACTTCCCACCTAAATGGCCGAAGAACTTCATCATTAACAATAAATTATTACAACTATTTTTATAACATTGAAAAGATTTGTTTTAAAAATCGTTTGATACTTTCAACAAGGTATTTCATAATCATCACTGCCCATGCACCTGCATGATTTGTGCCAAATCAAGCCCTTCACCAAACAGGCAGTCAGACTATTATAGAAAAACAAATGAAGCATAATTATTCAAAACTGTTAGGGATGCCCTTAATCATTTCAGTGGCACCCTGTATTTAATATTGAGTTAATCAACCCCTTTTGTAGGTGGAAAATGCCCGGTTCTCCTTTTAAAATTCACATTTTTTATGTCAAACCAAGACAGCACTTGTGCTGTCGTTCAGCGACCTATTGAATATGCTTTGTGGGGTTTAACACCACCCATTGCTTTTCATTTGTCTATGTCAGCGTCATTTAAAAATCCTTGCTTGCTAATGGGCCATCCTTCCTCTTTGTCCCTTCTTTTTTTTTCAGTTTCCTCCCACAAAGCATTGGCCAAGTACTGTATCCTTATGCTTTAGGTGCGTATATGTTCCTTTGGGGACTACTTTTTTTTTCTTACCTGCTCGTGTTTCACTGTGGGTGTGTGTTCTCTCCTCTGACTGCCAGCAGCTCTTCTTATAAGTGTTCTGTTTTATTTCCTTGGCTCAGCACGGTGCCTGTTTTACATCCGCCGCGCTTTCTTTTTTTGTGTTCCTCATGCTCAGCTCGACGCATGCTTCACGTCCGCCGCACTTTAACTTTTTTTGTGTTCCTCATCCTTTACATGCTCATATTACACTGTGGTTGCATGTTAAGCTTTTGTGCCCATTGCAGTTCAGTTAATCTCTCCATGCTGTACCATCCCCCCACCACCTCCTCCCTCCCGGATTAGATCCAATTAAAAAGATGGCTCAGCAGCACCTTTTTTCGACTTCACTGATTTTAAGAACGTCGGCATCCTCACTTATTTTGCTATCCTAGCACTCACTGAATAGTCATGCACTGGTTTTAGTGTTTACAATAGAATGCTGGCTTAGCCACGCCTATCGCGCATGGTCATACTAGGTCGGAATAAATTAGGCGCAGCTGCAGAATGATTGTGACTTATTTGGAGAACACACCTTACTGTGTGATCCACTAATAAAACCGCCATCTTGAAACCACCAATATTCTCACTTTCAAAAAACACTAAAGCAGGAAATGTGCATACATTTAAATAATTTCGAATAGGATTCAGACAATCATATCAAATATGTATTAATCTGCGTTTTGTGATTTATAAAAAAAAAAATTGCATACAAGATGCCAGTCACTAAACGAGTAAAAAAGGATTCAAATAAATAATTATAAAAAATATAGACGCATATTTTCAAACTATGCATTGACAGCAGGCATCAAAAACAGCCATATAGTGAAGGAACAAGGTACACATCTTAGGGCCCGATTACGATGCCGGACGGAAAAGCCTTCTGTCCTCCATGGTGTCGTAAAAATACCTCCCACATGACCCGCGGCATTTCCGTCGGCCAAATTACGATGCAATGTACGCAAAATCACACCGCGGCGGACGGATGTCACAAAAGACCGTCCACCACGGTCGGAAAAGCTGCAAATCTGACCGCGGCGGACGGGGAAAGCTGTTCAACGGCTTGAAAAGGCCACCCCAGCCGCGGCATGACCGCACGGCTAATTACGATGAGAATGCGGAGCTGGCGGACCGAGCACTGCGTCCGACCGCCGTGCACGCACATAGGCCAAATGAATGGCGGACGCAACTAACTACACAACAACGCCTGAGGTGTGCCTGTACTCCGTGCTGCCCTCAAGCACAACACACACGCCAAAATGATACACCCCAACTTGCTCTTGGTAAGGAAAGCCATACGCAGCATGCAAGAGACATCTGGAGGTCACCAAACATGTGGACACACCCACATACCACAGTATAAAAGCAACCCCTTCTGGGACCAAAATCCTTTGCACACCACAAGCCGAGACAGAGAGACAGGACACCATTGACTCACACTGCACAACATCACACACACCTATCTCCACACAACAACACTCTCACCCACTCATCTCACACACATCACATATCTCCACCACCACCTTGCACCCTGCACCCCTCATCCATTTGCACCTTGCACCCCAAGAAAAAGGACAAAATCACCGACTCAGAGTTGAAAGTGATGGTAGACGAAAGAATCAGGGGAGAACCACATTTGTCCGTGAACCTGGGCCAACACACCCCACTTGCGCGCAAGAATCCGATGTGGGCAAGGATCCCCAGCAAAGTCAAGGCCATAGGGACCAGCCTATGCACTGTGCGTGACACCAGGAGGCCGTGGCTCCACCCCAAGGCCCGGCTCAAGCATTGGGCCCAGAGGAACCACGCGGTGGCACAGAGAACTGGTGGCGGCCCTCCCATTACACCACTAACCTTCACCATGTGGCAGCTAACACCGTCGAAAGTGCCCCCCAACAGGTAGCTAGCCATCTTACAGGGGAGTGGTTGTTGAGACCTGACAGGAAGACCACAACTCCCACAAGGCCCTCTGTCTCCCCTCAGAAACAGCATGAAGCCAAATGACCCCCACATCCCGCACTTGGTAGCCAACTCAGGATACCCCCATAAGTTATTAGGCCGTGCACATACAGCTAATACCATCGAGAGACCACATGATTCACAGTGTCATTGATGAAGTCACATGCAACTGCAAAGCAGATTACAAGAACGCGACCGCAAAAAGCCAATGTGCAAGTCGCATTGCCTCAAAGCAGAAAGACTCGGGTCAACACAACACATGCATGGAAACTCTGTCAGCCCTCACAAACCACAGGAGGTAAGCACAAAAAGCACAACACAAATCATGAATTTGCGGCATAGTAGTCAGATACACATAGAAAAGACCCAAATGTCCAAGCATTAACTGAATTGGATGAGCAACAAGTTAGTACCAGAGGACATGTCCTCGGAAATACAATATCTGTCCATATGAAATTGTCCCTTTAGCCATGTCACATCGATAACGAGCAATGTAGGTACCCAGGGCTTTAAGTGGGATGAAAAAACTGGGAGATCTCTCAAAGGGGCGTGGCCAATGTAATTAAGGGCGTGGCCTAAACACCTTAGCCATAAATCTGTGCTTAGCATATTGGGCTACCCGACTTGCATTTTTCTGTCACTGCCATTGCACCCAGATATATGATACAACAAGTAACATGATACCTACTACAATTCTGGACTACTGGCTTTGTCAATGTTTGTCAGTTGCATAAGATAAAGAAGCTGCAACTATGGCTTGCATCTAACATTGGAAAAGCTTCTACTGAAAGCCAAGGTGACACCACAACGATATTGCTGCTCATGAGTCTCCAAAGGAGTGAATTCCAGAGACAAAATGAATCCTTAAAGGATTTCACTTCCCCACAACGCTCACCTGGCATGACGTCATGCTGTAACTTCTCCAGCAGTGAGAAGTGAGGAGTGTGACCATGCGCACATTGATGTGCCTGCTGTCAATGCATTCCAGCAAAAAGAACGGACCGCCTGTGGCAGGGCACAAAACAGAGCCCGATAGAGACCCGTACCGAGACCCCCTTAAATAAACGACGATGCCCAGCACCGGTGAGACCCGGCCCACTTAAAGCCCTGTATGTACCTCAACATCATGTGCAACTGATGACAAACTGACATGAATGCCTAGTAATGCCAAAGTAAAAGTCAGGTCATCTCAAATTAAATGTGCCATACATGAACATCAAAGTTGTTCTGTGTGCCGAACATGCTGACAATATGACCTCACTCCAAAAGGTGACTCGCTAGCAACAGCAGGCGACCGTGCCATGGATGAGCCCAGCCAGCCCACCCCCAGGAAGGTGAACCCTCGGATGCAGAGTCCCTGGTCTTTTCAGGTGAGGAGGACCGACCTGGCCCCTCCGGCGTGCCCAGGACAGCCCTCACTGACCCCACCACCACCACGACTCCCACAACATCTGCACCGCCAACGCAGACCCCTGCAGCAAGGACCTGTGTGGCAGCCACCTCCGCCATCACCACCGCTGCCTCCAACACTGTCCCTGTGCCAGCAGTTGCGAATACCACCAGGCACACCAGGGGATGCTAGGGACGGTTTGCGCCGGCTGCGCCAGACAACGCCACCGGTCCCTGGCTTTAGGGTAGGTGGCAGGCCAACTGGGGGACAGTCACAGGAGGACAATGAGACAGAGGCCCTGGACACTGTACTAACTGTCCTCAGTGCATACCAGCAGAACCAGGAACAGATGGGCCAGGTCCTTGAAGAAGTGCGGGAACAGTGCCGGCTGCAGAGGTCCAAGGACACTCCCATGGGACACATTGCTGAGTACATGTTCCAGCTCGTGGGTGATCTGCGGGACATGCCAGCTGCTCTGACACCTGCCTGTCCCCCCGTGGCCAGCCGGATGATAGTCACACCACCGCAGCAGCAGCCACAGTGAGGGGTGAGTCACACCACAGCGAATCCTCAGACACCTCTGAGCATGCAGCAGGTTCCCCCCCTGGCAAACGGCAGAGGGGGCGTCCTAAAAAGACCCCTGTACGATCACGTGGCACAGCACCGTGCCATTTCAGAAGTGCTACAGTGCACACCATGTCTTTTTCTCCTTAATTGTACTCAAAACGTCCACTGTTGAGTGTGCAGCCGGGCTACGTGATCCGCCCTGGTTCACGCGTAGAATAAACATCTTCAAAATAGGAGCGTAGTATCGTTCCTTGCATCGGCTCACAGCATGTATTTCGCTATATACTTTTTTTCAAAATTCCCCAAAAATTAATCCATGTACTCCAGGACATTGAAATTATTTCATTTATTTACGATGATAAATCACATGTGCGATGTAATGTGTTCAATTGCTTCTCATGCCTCAGATATGATCATCCAAGCCTTTTTCTGGGCACGCCAGAAAACATAAAACATCCTCAGAAGTGAATCATGTTATACCCAATGCATTTCGAACTGTAATAAGTTCTTCTTCAGGGGTTTCACTCTAAATGAAAAAGCAAATATCAATGAATTGTCGCTCCAGACCACCAAAAACGTACATTGTGCCCTTTTAGTCATTAAACCTTAAAAATCCATACCATATCTTACATCTAACCCTCACGTAACGTTTTCCCTCTAAAACCGTAACTGTGTGTTAGCAACAAAATTGCCTGAATCCCCCGTTGTCCAAATCCTTCACACCTACCGCTTCTAAACAAACCCTGCGCAAGCTCACACCCACGTCAATATCCACCCATGCTCCTCTCCCATTACCCAATGCTCAAACTCCAATTACCATCCTCAAACTCACATACCTTCGTGTTTCTTTCCATATGCATGCTCCCACCTGCACATTTGCTATAGAGGTATCGGCCTTCCTGATCTACTTTCTTATACATCGTGTGACAAGACCCCTCCTCTCCCATTGGACCAATCATGTTCGACCACCCATTCACCTGCCGTCACGGTGACTACATACCCCACAATTCAGTATGTTCAGCACCGTGCCATACCAGTTCTCGGAGCAACCGCTGATGTCACCACTGTAACACTGAGCATTGACTTTGTTGTAAATCAGAACCCACATTGCCACAAGGATGGGAGTGTTCTGTTGTACTTTGGAACTCTACCATTGTGTGTTCTACACTAACGATCCGTGTACCATCACTTTCAAATTCCCCTCCAACCTGTCACACATTGGCCAAGGAACACAACTCACAACAGTATGCCTTTGTGTCAAGAGCATTTACATCACAGTAAGTAGCATGTCTACTCACATTTCAATGTATCTGAATATGTAAAAGCAAAAATCCAATGAGAGAGTAGAGGAAGCTAGAAAGACACAAGGAAATAACAGTGCGTTGACAGATTATGGAATAACCGCAAAAGCACACCACTAGGCAACACTGTACAATATGCCTTCCAGAGAACACCGGCCAACACCATCAACATGGACAGTTGGGGGACTGGAGCACACGACTACACCTCCCAACACAGTTCACCCCTTAGCATCCTGGTAAATGCAGTTCAGCTGAAATGCTTACTTGTGTCACCGTTGTCGTGTGTCAACAAGGTTGGTGCAGGTCAGTGCTGTGATTCTCTAGACACGTGTGTCGCATTATCATCCTACATCAGTAGAGGTAAGATACATTGTGATCGGTGTCTGCTGAGGAAGCTGACACAATCACTCGAGTCTCTGTACCTCTCCCTGCCCAAATCAGGTGAGACACTTCAGTCCCATGACAAGTAAGCATCATGACTGAACTGCATTTACCAGAATGCTAAGGGATGGACTGTGCAGGGAGGTGAAGCAGTGTGCTCCCACCCCCCTAATAACATCAACATGGACATGACAGAAGTTGTCACAGATCACATAGCGCAGAACAATTAAATCCACCGGGTGTCATTCCTCAAAATTCCATACTGCATTTAGCGGTTGCAGATCATTACTTTGGCTGTACAGCTGAGCGCTGATTCTAAGAGTGATCTCACGCCATGACTGACCGTCCTGTGGGCCAGGCCGAGCCCGGTCAGTTGCAACTGTACCGTGACCGCATGCAGCTTCTCTTTGGATGTGTCCAATTGGTTGTGCTGTGCGTCAGTTATGGGCTAACGTTCCGCTATGCCTATTTCACCTGCGTGCAACCTGTCTTTTCCTGCAGAAGATGTCTGTTTAAGTAGGCCCTGGATGTCTGCCTTTCAAACATATACCTTGCTGACCTGGATCATGAGCTGTGGGTGAGTCCTTTGTTGGTCCACGAGCAGGACTGCTTTGGTGAGACACGTTTATGGGATGCCTTTCAATGTGTCAGACAGGCTGACAGCTGCGCCTGTGCGTTTGCGCAATGGCTCCTCTGCCATGCCTACATCAAACCTCTCCCAGGTTGCGATGGGATGCTCCTTTCAACCTCGTGGTGTGAGGAGCACATCTGTTCCTTCATACTGCTGGATTGGATGGCGGTCCATTTCGCCGAAGATGATTTGGATCGCCTTTTGGAACTGATTGCCTTCGAAGCTGCCTGTGCCTTCTTGGATTCATAACTACTTAACAGCAACAGGAACTGTTGGTGACTAATTCAATTTTCGTTTACCTTTCTTCACGCCTCCTGACAGGAATTGTCATCCAGCTCTCTGACTTTAGCCCTGTCTGCATTGGCCTCGACTATGCTGAGCTCTGCCGTCTGTTTCGCTTGGTACCACAGACCTGAGCAAGTGGTGGCTGTCATCTGACCGTCGTGGACATTGTCGTCTGGCATGAGTCCGGCTTCCATTATGCAGCTGTAGCGCACAAATATTACATAGCGTAGTTGTTTTGCAAGTACCCAGGGCTTGAGTCAGCGGTACACGCAGGTACACTACGTCCCCCCCTCTTTTCACGGGGTGGACGCCGTCCCCCCTGCCAAGATGTTGGTCCCCACAGAAATATGCTGAACTTGTCCCGGTGTACTTTCCAGACACTGGGACACGTTCAGCAGCACCTGCACGTTGACTGCTTTCCATTCCCAGCAGCAACGTGCAGGCAGCGAGGGAGCCTTTTTTCACCTCCAGCTGGGCCGAAGTAAAGGGGCCATCCGGCCTCCTTTTGTTTGTATATGCTGACTGGGGGCCGCCATGAACCTTACATTCAAATGTAGATGCCAGAGAGGGAAACATAGGCACACAACTTGCCTTCTCTTCACAGGTACTTAAGAGAGGCATGCTTTTGCCTTTGTTCTGTCCCTGTATATCAATGCAGACACTGTAAGACAGTCAGATGGGTTAGTCTGTCCCAGTATTTGCACAAATCATTTTAGTCGCACTAATTTGCATTTTGTCTTACTTGGTCAGTCCCCCCACTTCTTTTTATAGGACTTGTGCCCTGCAAGTACCTTAGTATATGTCTGTCACATGAGAAGTGTCCGCAGGGCTTGTTCTCTGCGCGGCCCTGGAGTACAGTCTGAACATTCTGTCCGTGGTCGTAGAACATTGTCCCTTGTCATTCTGGTCTGGTCTGGCCCTAGCACCCCGACTCAACAAAGTCTCACAGCTGCAAGAGGACACGGATCCCCTTTAGATGACATGGGAAGGCGGGCTAGATGCCCCACACTTGGAGAGTGATCCATCCAGTGATGAGAGCGACACAGCAAATGTGATGTAAATTTCACCATATATAGGCTGAGCAATGGGGTCTGCTGACAAAGCCCATAGACCAGGGACATCCCATACAACTCCTTCCTGCAAGGGGTGGGGGGATATGCTCGTGGGTCTACGTCCAGAGGGATTATTGATGCGACATCCTGCATCATGTTAAATGGATATGTCACTGTGGTTACTGGTTAGGTACACATGCATTCTCAACCTGTTGTGGCACGTATGTTGCATGCTTTGACACTGTAGTAAAAACTTCACATTTAAAACCGTTTCTTGTCTTCAACTTATCTACTTGTGTACAGGCACTTGAATGCCTCTGAGTGAGTAGGAGAGCTAGTGAGGCACTATAGCAATTGTGTCCTGTGCGTAGGGGTGCTTCAGGGTGCTCAGTCCCTGCATGCCCTAGTTCTCTAATCCTGCGCATAGTCCAGTATGTGTATGAAATCTCAGGAACAATTGGCAAAGTTCGTGACACAACAGCAAGGCACACAGGCACAGTCATGGTCGCTCATTGTTAACTTACACTCTACCGAAGTAGTTGACGATGAACTGTTGATGCTGGTCAAGTCCTTCTTCCTCACCACTGTCATCGTCACTGGGCATGTGTAGGTTGTGAGTGGGGGGATGGTGCTGTTTTGCCAGATGTAGCAGTCATGTGCCGACCCCGGATACTTTGCACACACGAGTGAGATGATCTGATCCACCTGGCATACCACTTGCACGTTGATGGAGTGGTAGTGTTTGCGGTTCCTATAGATGGGTTCACTTGCCTGTGGTGGAACGAGGCCAATGTGGGTACCATCAATGGCTCCCATCAACATTTGGTATGCCTCCCAGGCAGGCCCGGCTCCAGGAATTTTTATTTGGGTGGGCCAACGATGCATTCGGGTGGGCCACTGCGGGCCCGATTTGTCACTTATATCTTTCGCCAGGCCTGCTTCAGGGCCCTCCTTTATCTCTCCTCAGTTTTACAAGGGCCAGTGTAACGCATTCTTTTCTTCCAAAATCACTTTCTAGATGTTATCACTCTCAAAAAGTGTTTTTTCCATAGAATGTCCTCCTGATGGGAGGAGGAGGTTTCCTGAGGTGGGAGTATCAGGCAAGTGACACTTCTCAGGCTCTCACTCATGCCCTCCTCCTTGGATTCCCTCACTGCCACCCTCCTCCAGCGCCCTCATCTCTCCGTAGCCCCTCCCCTTATTGACCTCCTCCTCGGATTCCCTCACTGCCACCCTCGTCCAGCGCCCCTCATCTCTCCATAGACACTCTCTCATGTGGATTACATTTGTTGTATAGCGCTACTGATATCAGTGTAGGGCGTGACAGTACTTTACATCACGAACACATTGTACAGAGACAATCAATCATGCAAGTATGTAAGTAAATCAGTCTACAGGGAATGTCACGTAAGCCAATGAGGATTACAAGGTGTGGGAATCACATGTCATCCATACTGGTGGGCAGGATTTTTAAGGGCGTTTGGTCTGGAGAAGCACTAACTGAGGATTTAATGCACACCCCAGTGGTTAGGGGTTTGCTTTGCTGATAAAGGTGTATATCTGTCCCAACAAACCCTTTATGGCAACATTCGAATGATGAAAGCCTGGGGAAGTTATGACTATGTTACAACCCAGAAATAAAGCTATGGGGCTCATTACGATGGCGGAACGATCGCCACCGCCGGGCCGACGGTGGCGATCATTCCGCCATCGTAAGGAGATTTACCCACCGCCATCCTAATATGGCGGTAGGTATCGCGGCGGACGCAAAGTCCATCCGCCGCTTTTCCGCCGGTGGCAATCGTTATGATTGCCTGCCGGGGGGAGCTGGGCCACTAATATGGTGGCGGTGCCTAGCAGGCACCGTCTGCCATATTAGGATGTGGGTGTTGGAGAGGCCTTTCCATGGCGGCCATGCCGCCATGGAAAGGCTGGTGGGGATTGGCTTTGGGGGCCCGTTGCGGGCCCCCTCTGTGGGGGTACCCATGGTACCCCCCTGCAGTTCCATGCACCAAGTGGCAGGCACCACGTGGTGCCTGCCACGTGGTGCAGGGAAATGCTGTGCATGCTCTTTTACCATTGCGGACGGTGCTGCAGCCAGCAGCACTGTCCGCAATGGTAAAAGGCCAGGATGCGCCCGCCAGTATGGCGGGCGCGTCCTAATTGCACTGGTGGGACCGCCGCACGTCTGGTGGGCGGTCCCATCACCGTTATGATGGCGGGCGGACTGATGTCCGCCCGCCATCATAATGAGCCCCTAAGTTCTGACTATTAATTCAGGTTGTCATGCAGCTCTTTGATGACAGTTCCTAGGTCACTGTCCTATGATAGGATTGTAACTTCTGAACTGCAAGTTACACAAGTATCTCTGTGACAAAGGCAGTAACCCACTGAGCTATCCACATCAAATGCAGTTTATCTGCATTTCAAAACTACCAACAGACAAAGGATTGGCAGGATCATTAATCACCAGTTATCTGGACATTTTTATTGTTGGCTTACATCCATGGCAGAGCCTTGATTAAGATACAAAATGTTTAAATGAAGTATACAGGAAGTATGTGTCTTGCTGGGCCTTCCCTGATGATTTTATGAAGAACAAATAGCCAGACATTCTCTCACTTGCTCAGTTCCTACTCACTGCACGATCTGATAAGCAGCTGCAGTGGCCAGGTAAGGTGAATCCGGAGAAATAAACTTTTCTTCTCCCTGTGGAATTGAAAAGGAGATATCCACACAGCAGAACGGTTAAGGTTACCCGGTGCAGAAGAGAGGATTTGTCCCTTTCGCCATGCCCATATTTTAGCTGCACGAGTAGGTGGGGACACAGCCCACCTTTCTGAAAGGAGATGTGTGATTGGGGGTGCCTGTGAGAGAGGGCTCTGGCCCACATCCGCAACTCCCAGAACAGGAAGATAATTAATGTTCGGAGGAACATTTCACATGTATGTGGCCATTTACTACTGGCCTTCGTGCCGTCACTGCCAGGGCCACGGATCATGTTTGGGTGGGCCTGGCCCACCCGGCCCACCCGCTAGAACCGGGCGTGCTCCCAGGTCATAGAACTCCCCCTTCACATCTGCCAATTCATCCCTCCTCGGGAAGTGCACATGTCTGTCCTTGTAAAGCATCAATGCTGACAGGACGTCACGCACCACCATGCTGAACATGGGCTGTGACATCCCACCGGCGCTGGCCACAGTGTACTGGAAAGACCCAGTAGCAGAGAAATGAGGTGCAGCCATAACCTTCACAGTAGCAGACAATGCAGCCGGATGTATTCTTTTGGGCTTCTCATGGGGCTCCAACTGGGCACATAGGTTCCGTAGTGTGCGGCGATCCAAACGGAATTTCTGGATGATTTCGATGTCCTCCATCGTCGCCAGGTCACAAGACGAGCCCTGGCCAAGAGACGCCAGTCAGATGTCAGGGGATATACTAGCGATGTTCACAGGTTGGATGTTTCATTGCACAACATTGGTACAGTGCGAGGGACCTTTGTCCATTTGGACTCCTTCCCCCATTTCAGTCCATGCTGGCCACGGGGCATGACAATGTATGTAATTTCTCTCTCCTTTCTTGGACATACCATGTGTGTGATGACTTGACTCAAAAGTCACACTCTCTCATACCTTCACAGTGTAGTGAGCATCTGGTCACTGTTCTAGTTGTTCAGATGTACCAGTCACTCCCAGAGGGCTGGCTTACCCCCCAACCCACTGCCACCCAGCACAGGCGTCACTGGACCTGTGACCCTGCCAACAAACGGGGCCGTACGCACGTGCCCTGGGCCAGTTCTCCCATACAAGTACTGTGTCTGTGTGTGTGGTTACTTGATATGCATGGGGGCCTCGTGGCCCACAACATTACACATGGGGGGCACCAATCACTTTAGGCAAATGAGTTGTGATGTGTGATGCAATTCGCATGGCGACAATGCAAATGAAGTATGTGTTTGCATGCACGGTAGCTGGCATCCACAGCGATGATACGCATTAGCCCCAATTGAATGTTGCAGGATTGCGGTCGCAGCTTCCATGCCGCCGCGGTGTGGCACACACTTCGCGAATGAGCCATCAGCCAATGTTGGCCTTCGGCGGCGTACATTTTTTGATATTGCGGTGTGCACGCTCTACAACTGCGGGGCTCGTCATTGGCCCCAATTGCCTTCTGGGACACCGAGTGTCACTCATGAGGATTGGGTGGGCCTCGCACTTTGCATTTGGCAGGTTGCCACATTCATCGTGGTTCCACCACGCTTGCTGGGAGTTGTAGTTGTTCAGGGGTTGCATGCGTGGGGATGATTGGTACGTACCTCTGCTGTTGAGCGTGGCGGCGTCTTCTCTGCCGTAAGTGCAGCAAGTAGTGCAGCGGGAAGGCCTGTAGTGCTGGAACCATGGCTGCTCTGGTTGTTTAGATGGGTGCTGTATCGGCTCTTCCTCTCTGTTGTTGTGCTTCCGAAAATCCACAACGTGGTGGTTTTTACGCGGCAGTGGGAAGGGCTGTTTGCCAAATCGTAATCTGTTTGGCGGACGGAACGTGTTTCCACACGCCGGTCCTGCTCTATTGGCTCCGTCCGCCACCCTTGCGTACGCAAAATACGTGCGGAGCCTGACAGACCGTGGCAGACGGTAAATGGTCTCTGTAGGACCATTGTAATTTGGTGGTCACAATGACCGCACATGGAGCGGGAAAATGAACGTTTTCCGCCACCGGCACAGATGGGCTTCCGTCCGGCATTGTAATGATCCCCTTAGTGTCTAGACATCAAACGTCAGAATTACATTGGTGGGAGTCCACTTAGGAAGTGGGCTGGGAGTGAGATCCGTTCGGTGGTGTCCTTGCACTTTCTTTGTGCTGCGATGCTGCAGGACCTTGCCATGGGAGCAGCAATTGATCTAGCGGTGAAATGGGGTATTTGGGGCATTTCGGAGCTCCTCAAAACCGAGAAATTCCATGACCTGACAATTGAGCATCTGGGGATTGTATAAGAAGAGGGTTTGATTTGTAAAAGAAGGGCGGAGTTTTAGGGTTTGTATCTTGTTTATGACACTTCTTGCTGCCTTTTTCGTCGCTTCAATAACTGCGAATAATTTGTGTTGCTATTACCCAGCTAAGGGGCTCTCCCCTTCTTTCTCTCTTTCTCACACACTCTTTCTGCTCCTCTATCTAAAATTAATTCACCACTTCGTGCACAAATTACCTATCACTCTCTGTCTTTCTTTCTATCTACTCTGTGCAGCTCTCACCCCTGTCTATTCACCATGTCACATAATTCTACTGCACAATCTCACCCCGCACAATTCCACAACTAACAATGCCAATATAAACCCACATAATTCCACTCCAATCCACATACATCCACACCAATCAAAACCAAAACACATAGATAAAATACATTGTCATTTACATTTCCAATAGCTCTAACTCTCGAAAATGTGAGACCTATTGCATTGCAAATGCTTGTTTAAGTTGATTAGAGCACCACACATTTTTAATCCTATAAGTCCTTCTATCTTCAGTCATATGTCTATGCGTTTGCGTTTTAACCTATAATGGTAGGTTAAAATCAACAAGGCAGTGGCGGCCGCTACTTAACGGGGGTGGCGGGGCAGGGGGTTGGGGGCAGGAGTGTGGGGGGGTAAAAGAAAAAAAACACTTACCTGCAGGCCGCCCGGCACTGCCTCTTGGTCATCTTCGACACCTCGGTCGACAGCAGGAACCAGGAAGCACACAGACTCCCAGACTCCCCAGCCAATCACGACACTGCCTTACGGCAGCGTTGTGATTGGTCTGAGCGCCGTAGTTCGGTGCTCAAAGAAGAACTGGGAGACTGTGCATGTTCTCCACCCATTACAGCCGGTGGAAAACATGCAAAGTGCGCATGACTGCCCAGCCCAAGACAGCCGGCCAAACCGCCATGCACACTTTAGAATGTGATCGTCACTCCTCTCCCTGGCCCCTGCTCTGGCCAGCCCAGCCTAACCCCGCCCCGCCCTGCACCCAAGCAGGGATGGAAAACTAAAATTATAATAACATTTGTTACTATCTTTTTAGTTTTCCTTTTTAAACTGCTGTCAGAGCAGTTGGCCTATGCTCCACCGCCTTAGCGGAGGAGCCGCCACTGCAACAAGTCCTTCAACAGGACACAGATCCTCATTGGCCGTTGACCTGTTGAAATTTTATTTTAAGGAAAATATGTTTTAAAACAGCAATGCACCATTTCAGCAGTGCATAAAAGTATGGCTTTCAATACTGGATTGTTTCCCTTTGCCTCATCTGCTCTAGGGCTGAGCATTCTTAACCTCTCTCTGCTATTAATATGTGGCTTACCTTCAGCAACACATACAACTTCTGTAATCTAAATACTTTAAGAGCATATTTACTGCAAAATACTTCCAGTTCTCTAATGTGTTCAATGCATCAAAACTGAATACTGATACTGATTACTATGTCAGCGGCAATTGATTTATCAGTTACTGCATGATTTCTCCCCAGACATGTTATGTATTTCGCTATGTATCAGATAAGCTGTAAATTGCAGTTCCGGGTGAATGACTTGCATAACTGATGCACTGGGTAGAAGAAGGCTTTTTTTCCAACTCTGCTATTCAGTTAAACCACATCCAATATTTGGACACACCAAAAGCAGTGGCGGCTCCTCCGCTAAGGGGAAGGAGCGTCCCCCACTGCTTTGCAGCAGTGAAATAAAGGAAAAATAAAATGATAATAACTCAAGGTTATTATCATTTCACTTTTTCACTGCTGCAGCAGCTTTGTGGGCGGGGTGGGGCTGGAGAGGAGTGGTTTGCACTCCCTAAGTGGGCATGAATGTTTGGCTGGTGTTGTGATGATGTATATGGTCTGAGCTAAGGACCATTGTAACGTAACCCTCTTTCCCTTTTCCCTTTTCCCATTGGCATCTTACATCACCCCACATATCACATTCCAAAAGGGTCAGTGGCAATTTATAGGTTTGGCAGTTGCCAGCCAGCCAGCTCAGGTGTTGGCCGTGTTGGGGTTTGTGGTGATAAACTTACCTTACGAATCCTGCATCTGTCATTCATACAGCCTGCTATCTCGGGCCGGCCAAATAGTCATACGCACTTTGCATGCCCTCCACCCAGGCTGTATTACAGCCTGGGTAGAGAACATGCCCAGGCTCCCATTCCCTGGCTGAGCGTCGAACCACGGCGTTCATACCAATTACAATGCTGCATTGCAGCATTGCAGCATTGCAACATTGTGATTGGCTCAGGGGAGCCTCAGCCTGGGTGCTTCCTGTTCCTAGAAAACCGGGCGGGAGAGAAATGGACGGGACGACGGAGGAGAGGTGCGGCGAGGAGGGGCGTTTATTTTCTTTTTTTTACACCTGCCACCCCCGATACGTGCCGGCCGCTCCTGACCCAAATGCAATCAGTTGTTCCACGTGCATCTGAAAGTCTGAAGTTACTCATAGATTTTTGCTGCATACTGTAAATCCACTGACCTAACTTACATGTTATATTTTTAATAGAAAGCTACACAATACAGGGGTCAAGACTGGGTGGGATGCATTCAATAGTGGGCCAACTGTTGCCTCCCACTGACTGGAGTACAAGGCTTCTTCCTGTTGGAGTGCAGATGCTGGGGTAAGGGCTATTGTTGAGGAAGAGTTGATCCACCCTTCAATATCTCAATTACCGGTTGATCCATTACTCCTGAGCAGCGGCACTAACGTAGGAGTCACAGGTGACGGACTGCCGGACAAGACCATATATCTGGATACTGTGCTCCCGGATACAACTATTGTGGGTAGTACTGTTGGGGAATCAGTCCCTTCAACCATGGGCGGGATCTCACATCCCAGGATTCTTCCATCAAAATACTATCATGGAATGTAGTAGGGTTAACCAAGCTATTAGAAGAGGATGAGTGGGGTCTCTTTATTGATACATTTCACATCTCCCTCTTTCAGGAGACATGGTGCTTAGTCCCCGCCCATAGAAGTGGTACACATCTTTCAGTGTTAATGCAGTTCGTTCCGCAAGGGGTAGACCCTCAGGGAGGCTCTGCATATGGATTAAAGCATCACTCCAATGCAGAATTTCCCAAGTGCCCGTAGCTTCTTGTGACATAGTAGCAGTGAGATTGGTGCTTCCATCTGGGCTCATACTCAGAATCTTCAATGTTTATAATAGAGTAGCAACAAGGAGACAAAGGTCATTGGTATTCTGGAGCAAGGCCTTCTGGAGAGCCTGGATGAGGATAGGCTTTTGGTGGCAGAGGACTTTAATGCTATCTTCGAACCGTTTGCTGCCTCCCCCGAGATCTAACACAAGAACAGGATAACCGATGGGGTATTCCCGCGCTGCATCTACCCACAGTTAGGTGGACAGAAAGGGCGGGCTAGCTATTGGCCATGACCTTAAACTGTGATCTTAGGGCTACCAATGGCACTGCCTAATGATCTATACAGGGAAAATCCTTACATTTGGGGGCCATACATTAATCTGCTCTCCAATACAATTCTGGCTAGTATGGAGATTCCATCTTCCTGGAAAGTAGCCGAAATTATTACCATCTACAAAAAAGTGGACAGGGCTAACCCGGCCAATTATCGGCCAATAATTCAGATTGATTCCCTACCAAAAATATTTTGCAAGCAGGTACTGGCTCGCGTACAGGAGTGGATTAGGGACGAGAGCATGCTTACGGATTGGCAGGCAGGCTTTAGGCAAAATGTGAGAACAGTGGATCAGATGTTCCGCTTTGTGTGTTTGTACTGGAGAGTGGTGATCCCAGGCAAGGGCATACTTTATGTTGGCTTTGTCGATCTTCATGCAGCTTTTGATCTATTGCCTCAAGCCAGATTATGGAAGGTTCTCAAAGAGATGGGACTACCAGCCCCCTTGTTGGACATCATTGTGAGGCTGTAGGCTGATACACTTGCTCAGGTGAGGTGGGAGCAGGATGGGGCCTTGACCGACCTGATCCATATCGATCGGGGGGTCCGGCAGGGGTGTGTTTTGGCACCCACCCTTTTTACGTTACACATAAACTGTGTAATTGGCTTTTTAGACCAAGATGGGTGTGATGCACCTAAGACAGGTGGGCAGAGGGTTCCCGCTCTTCTCTTTGCAGGTGATACCTTGCTTATTTCGAAATTGCCACAGTGTCTGCAACAACTTCTGAATTCTTTCCAGTTTTTTTTGTGTGGATCGGGGCTTGGAGCTTATTTGCTCCAAGACCAAATGTATGATTTTCACCAGACAGATGTCGACTCTGCAAGAGGAGGATGTTAGTGGGTGATACAAGTTTAGATGTGGTACCCAGTTTTGAGTACTTGAGGATCAAATTGACCAAGAATATGCTGGGCAGCACAGGTGGAAAAAGCCCACCTATCTTTGATTCAACACACGGCATATATAGGGAAAATCCATAGGAAAACAACATCAAAAAGGGTGGCTCCAGCCCTGGAAATCTATATTGTGAAGGCCCTAGGGATGGTTCTCTACGGCGCTGAGCTGTGGGTTATGCGCAGGTCACATCAGGCCCTGCCCCCTCCCTTCACCACTGTGCAAACGCGCCCCATGGCGCATTTTAAATTGGGGGATTAAGTCCCCTTGAATCCTGAGGGTCCCTGGGCTCCAACTAGCCCACCATGAACCTCCAGTAAGTGCCACAGAGCTGCGTTGCAGAGTGGTGTAAAAAGGGGCATGGCCTCGGACCACCTCTCTGCAACGCAGGTCCCTGGCTCATACTGGAGGTTTCTGGTGGGCTAGTTGGCCCCCAGGGACCCTCAGTATTCAAGGGGAATTAATTCCCAAACTTACAACGCGCCAGGGGGCGCGTTTGCAGAGTGCTGCAGGGAGGGGGCGGGGCCTCCGGCGCGATGCCGGCTGTTCTTTTTTTTTTTTCAGAAGGGGGGCTGTGTGACCCCCCTTCTTTTCCCATTTTTTGGGCCCTGGGGACCCCATCCCCCAGGGTCTGACCCCTATTTAAAAATTTAAAACAAAAAAAATGGGAAGAGGGCCGCGTGCCCCCCACCTCCCGAGGCCAATTTCTGCCCTGGGGGGATGGGGTATCCCCCGGGGCATGGCCAGACTTTATTTTTTTTTTTTTAAATACAATTATTCCTTAGGCCACTTATGGCCCCGGGGATCCCATCCCCCGGCCCGGCCTTTCCGTTTTTTCTTTTTTTTTAATTTAATTAACGGGGGGGCCGCGTGGCCCCCCTCCCGGGCCACTTCTTGCCTGGGGACCCCATCCCCCGGGGCCTGGCCTCTGTGAATGGGACCGTGGGGGGAGCCCCAATGCCCCCACGGTCCCGCCGGCCCCACGCCTCCTGCGGGAGCCGGCATTGCTTTTCCACAAAGGGAGCTGCTGACATGCAGCTCCCCTTGTGGAAAAGCAATCTGGTTTGGATTTTGAAAGCGAGAGCAGGTTTCCCTGCTCTCGCTTTCAAAATCCAAACCACAGTTTGCTATGGCAGGGCGGGAGCCATGCTCCCACCCTGTCATAGCAAACAGCAGTGTCCCGGGGGTGGGCACCCCGGAACACTGCAGGAGCCGGCCCTGGGGGTTGGCGGTCCCCAGGGCCATCACGAGCTCCAGGAAGGGGGCCGCGCGCCCCCCTCCAAACCATTGCAAAGCCCCG
This sequence comes from Calotriton arnoldi, assembly GCA_963921515.1. Taxonomy (NCBI): domain Eukaryota; kingdom Metazoa; phylum Chordata; class Amphibia; order Caudata; family Salamandridae; genus Calotriton; species Calotriton arnoldi. The sequence continues at coordinate 415,431 of CAWUFW010013211.1, forward strand.
GGGAGGTGGTGGTCCCTGGGGCTCGGGGGTCCGTAACGGACCCCTGCATTTACATTTTTAGTGCCCCGGGGAGGTGGTGGTCCCCGGGGCGTGTGGGGGGGCTCGAGCCCCCCCACACAGGTTTTTTTAAATTAAAAATAGAGCCCCGGGGAGGTGGCGGTCCCCGGGGCATGTGGGGTAAAAATAGAGCCCCGGGGAGGTGGCGGTCCCCGGGGCGTGTGGGGGGCTCGAGCCCCCCCACACAGGTTATTTTTTTTTAAAAAGAAAGCCCCGGGGAGGTGGCAGTCCCCGGGACTGCGGGGGGCCATGTGCCCCCCACATTTAACGTGCAAAGCCCCAGGGAGGTGGTGGTCCCCGGGGCTGCGGGGGCCCCGCGGCCCCGGCTATTATTTTATTAGGCATGCCCCGGGACCTGGCCCACCTGGGGGCCTCATTTAAATGAAGCGGGGGAGCCCGCACTTCATTTTTTTAAAATTTCGGCGGGATTCGCGACCCCAACGCGAATTCCGCCGATTTTTAAAAAAAAAAAATGCTTTTTTTGGCCCCCCTGAGCAGGCCTAGGGGGTCAGCGAGTTTCTACCCTGCCCCCTTTTCTTCATTTTTCACGTTGTTTTACTGTTTTCTTGTGACTCGGTTCAATAAGCACTTCTGCTTCAGATCCCAGCTTACAGGGTATAAAAGGAAAGTCCACGGGGTTCTCGTCGTCGGACTACCCCACCCATCTGTTGGTAGATGGCAGGCGGGTGTGGGTGCTCCCCAAGAGCTCTTGTTTTTTTGTTTTATTAAGATACAATTTAACTTGCCAATATAATTGCTGTAAGTGCTATTTTGTCTCTAAATTGGTGTTTTCTTATTGAGAATTTAATGCTTATATTACACTTGCAAGGCTGCTTTCTTTTAGGTTTAAACGTGAGTATTCTCTGAATTTTAGATCAAATATGTTTTGCATTCTGAGAACATTTTCCTTGATTTAAATTATGTTTTTCATAATGCATTTATAAATGTGTCTTTGAGGTTTTCTGAAGTGTCTCTCTTCAAACGATTTCAATGCCTTCTGAGTCCTATTGAGAATTATATAATAATGCCTTCTGTTTGGTAAGACTCTCTATGAATGCGAGGTCACTATATTTTGTATTCTGTATTTTAAATGTCTTTTTCTTGAAGTTGCACCTTCTAAATAAATCTGTTAAACCTTTTGGCTTAGTTTCCATGGCTCACATATTTGTTTCCTTCATTTTTAGTAGGAGCGTTCCTGCGCACCCCGCCTCAAGTTAAGCTGCCCCTTTGCCCCTAAATCACTCCTTCCATCATTCCGTGAAGGTGCCCTGTGCCCCTAAAACGCTCCCCCAACATTTTGGTGCCGTGACTCGGATGAGCAGTGCCAGCTGACAGGAGACCGCAGACGCAGACTACCCTCCGTGCCTTTTTCCTGACTGAACCACAGAGAACAGCGCTCGGGTAAGTTATTTGCTGCCTGACGTGCTGGGTCTGGGGAATGTCAGGAAGGGCACTTAGGAGACATCTGTGTTCTAAGATTTTGGTGCCCTCTCCAACTGGTCTCGCTTATTAAAAGAACATTCCCAAGCTAAAGGAAATGTGTGCGTAGTGGACTCTGAGCCAAAGGGTGACGTTAGGAAGTTGTTTGAATTATGTGTTTTTCTTTTTATAAAAAGACATACGTTGTTACTGTGCCTCTCTGAGAGCTAGAGAGGGCCTCCGTCTAGGATTGACGGGGAAGGGAAGATTGCGTCTGGCATCTTTCAGTGATCATTTTGTTTTATCGTTGTTATAAGTGGTTATCGTGCCTCTCTGAAAGCAGGGAGGACCTCTGTCTAGTTACAAGGACTGACAGGGAAGGGAAGATTGCCTCTGGCATCTTTCAGTGTTTAATTGTGGGTTTGTTATAAATAGAGATAAGTTGGTATTCGTGCCTCTCTGAAAGAATGGAGGACCTCTGTCTAGTTATAAGGATTGGCAGGGAAGGGAGGATTGCGTCTGGCATCTTTCAGTGGTCATTTTTGTTTTATCATGCCCCTCTGATGAAAATCAAAGGGGACTCTCATTCAATAGTCATGAGAAAGAAGACGAATTCCGTGCCTGCCTAGCTAACAGATACACGGTTTCCTCTTGTGTTAACAAGTTTTACTGTTTCCTCTTGTGTAAAAGAGAAGAGAGTGGTTTCCCCGGGATGTGTTAGATATTATATTTTCGCTAGTTATAAGCATTTTTGGGTTTTCCTTTTTGTGAAGCAGTAAGATAGAAAGCTCTTTTATCGCCCTCAAATGGCCAGAAATACGCAATTGTTGTTTAAGAGTTCCAAGCATTAAAGCATATGCATTGTTTTCTTTTTAAAGTACATGTACAAAATGTTCATTAATTGCTATGCACCTTTAGGACTTTGTGTTATTCGCTAGTGTTTACCTATGTATATAGGGTTTTGTTCTTTTTGCATTGACTAAGTGTTGCAGCAAAACATTTTGTGATCATTGTATTGGAGGCCACTGGCAGTGGCTGATCCATTAGTGAGACTATAATATTTAGGTGCATATTGATTGTCCTGTTAAATTCCTTTTTATTATATATGCATATATTGTTTGTATGAGCACATTTGTCAATTTTAAGTTGACTGGCCTTATACCAACTCAGTCATTAAAGGGTAAAGGCCCGCTAGGTAGGGTGTTGCTGTGGTCTGTAAAACCCCTGACAATAGCCTTACAGACTCCCCGCTAGTTATTGATGCTGTGGTCTGTAGTAATACACCAGCCCCCCCCCACCAGCTCTACAGACCCCGCTAGGAAGAAGTAAGTGCACATTTTGGGAAATACTAGGAGTCACCTTCACTCCAACAACTGAAGTAAGAAGTATCTGCATTACCACTTGTAGAATTACGTTCCCCAGGATCAGCCAATACCCCTGCCCCTCCTGACCCATGTGGCGCAGCACCACATTTAATCAGCACAAGTCACTTTCAGATAACTGACCACGTAATGCACAACAACATACACCGAATTGTTGAAATAGTTCCTCACATTTATATTTTGAAGGATGTACTTGGCGACAGGAGGTTGTGTCTGGCGTCTCCCACTTTGTGCCGCAAGTACGTGTGTATGGGACTGCGTCTGGCAGCTCATATTTGTTTTGTATTTTGATTATTTAGTTGGCGTAAATTGTATTGTTTGAACGTTTATTTCTGCCAACGCCTTTCAACCTCTTTCTCTTCATTGTAAAAAGTGTCCTTTGTTCTCCGACTTTTTTAGTTACATGCAGTGTACTCTAATAGCTATACTCTATTTCCTTCTCTTGGTCTGCATTTTGCGTCTCTCCCTCTCTTATCTGGCTTATGGGCCTTTCTTATCTCTTTCTCTCACAAGGGTACCACAGGTTTTCACTACTGTTTAGCAAGATCTTATATATAGGAGTACTTCTCTCTTGTGCACTGCAGTGAGAAGTGATCAGCAGGAACATCTGGGTACGTGCCAAGCTCACCTACTTTAACTGAGACAGGTTCAATTAGAGACCACGCAACTGGTGCGCGGTGCATCCAGTGAATACTGTGTCTAGCTTCCAAGTAGCTGCCTTCACGACTCTTACTTACGTCTTTTTGAGCACGGTTTTAAATAGGCTCCCCTATTTTAACTCATTATACCCTGAATGGAGTACATTCAGTTCCTTGACCGTCACACCTCACGCTTCTCATCTCACCTTTCTGCCATGCTTGGACCCTTGGTAATGGGTCTTCCCACTTGAATATTGAGTCAAGTGGTAGAAAGAGGGGGAGGAAGGATTTCGCAGGCATTAATTCGCCACATCACACAGCAACCTTTTTACGTTTTCTGGTTGCTATTACGCCCTAGACTTGGCCCAGCGTCAAATGATAGACAAGCCACACAAAAAAAAAAGAAGAAAAAAAAAGTGACATAATAAGGTGAGGTCAAGGACTGCCATCCCTTACCGCCCAGAGCACAATGATAGAAGCTGTAATACCAGGTAAAATGGAGCTATTCCCTTTGATATTTTTGGATCCTCATTCAATTCAACATGCCCCACGACATCTAGATTATTGACAACAATAGAACAATGAACAAAGATTGTAAAAATTAGTAAAGTGCCTTGCCGGTAATATAAACATATATCCTTCTTTATTGAAAATAGATCTTTACAAAATATTGTTCTATGGCCCACAATGTTACAAGACTAAAAATGCCATCAATATAAGTAATATAGTTTCCTGGCAGAAAAGAAAATACTTTCAGTTTCAAATGCATATGAATATCTCTCTATTTAGATGACCAATTATAATTCATAAAATAATTTTTCATTATAGACCTGATGAATATCTTTAGGCATCCATACTTCAATGAACAAAATGCAGGGGCCTACCTGGTCAGCTAGATGCTAGATTCACATTGAAGATTACACCAAATACTGCAGTACTAAGCAACTAAGTACAGAATAATTTACTCCTACCTGCGTGCAAACTCAGCAGCAGCCCAGTCAGTAAAAAGGTGCCATCTCTCCAGGCACAAGCAATAGGCTGAATGCTAGGGCGGATCCGGGAAGTACTGCCACAGAGCGCACACAGTTGGAGTTAGCTAATAGAAAAGATTTTGAAATTGTGTCTCGTGGCCAAGGAAGTTAGTGGCACTAGACTTAGAGTAACGTACATGTTGGAGCAGATGGTGAACATTAGACAGAAGATTGGAATTAGCAAGATAAGACTGTTCTCTCCCGATTTCATGCGCAGAACTAGGGAGAGAAGAGGGGAGATAAAGTGATGGAATGGAATGCACGCTAGCTACACCCAATTTTCATCTTGGATCAAAATATAGGTCCAATACATTATTGTAGGCCCTTGGGGCAAAAGACTAGAATATACGGCGTTTACACAACGTGCATGACACATAGAGAACGTGCGTGAGCCTGTGTTTGACTTGATGGTCACAGGTTCATATGCTACTAGGTCTATTGAACATTTCATCCTTCTAAGGTGGATAGATGCGGGGTCTGATCAACCCTTCATCATTCTGAGGTGGATGAAATGAGTACCATTGAGTTGAGGGAACAATAAGGATCTGCTGTTTAGCGTCAAAATACCATTCTAAGTGAACGTGCGCCATGTTATTTTAAAATAAGCCAAATATATTTTGCATATTACAATTAAAGACAACACATGTTTTTAGATATTACATGGTGTTGAAGGGTTAATAGATTTTTTCTTGGGCTGCCTTCAGAAGTAGCACTCCTGGCCGACCGCAGATTCTGGGCGTTGAGCCAGGCAGGAAAGAGACTTCCTGTGGTTAGTAACGAACAGGAGATTGAGGGAGTTCATGTAAAAATATGTATGTATACAGTTGGAACACGGAGAGCTGTGTAAAGAGAAATAAATTGCCTAGGATCACACGATTTGGTAAAAGGGGGCAGCCGTGATTAAATACAGTGTTTTAGGTTTCACGTTATGCAGTTTAGTGACTGGGTATGTTGTGGAATATGTTAAAGAACAGTATGCATGAAGTAAGCAATGCTCAGTATCTCAATATTGTCGGAATAAAATGTGTAGCTTTAAAAAGGCCTTTTACAAGTACATTTTCAGACTTTAGAGGTGGTTGCATATATTTTGCAGTTCGACCACTACAAGTTTCCTCCTATCTCCCATCTCCTGGGAACTGTTAAGAGTACAATGTTTTGGTTCTTCGTTCGCTTTCGGCTTTCGGAGTTAATTGATGTTTCGAGATTTTGCAACATTATTATTATTAGGGTCTTCCCTGCGTCTCCAAGTAGTGTATTGGATTTCCTGTCTTCGGGATGTTTGCATAGATAAGCTCAATGTTATTGTTTTCATCACCTCTTGTCTGGTTAGAAATAAAATTTAAATAGGAAAGACTTGTCATGCCACAGGCTCAGGCCTACTACATTTTCCCACACGTTTGGATGACAGCTGGACCATGTGTCCATTATGATATTAAAGCAGCAACAACTTTCAGCAAAGCCAGAACAGGACTGCTTAAAAATAAAATAGGCAAAATAAGCGCCACAATTGAGGGAAATAAATAACTAAATAATTTAAAGAAAGCAAAAATAGTTTATTGCCCATGGATCACTCTGTTTTCACTCACAAATAATACAATGTTCTGACAACAACCTTACGCCCCATATACTTCTCACTGAACAATTAATATATGTATAAGTCACATCAACTAGACCTAACAGTGACATTGAAATTATGAACGAAGACATATATTTGTATAAGTTAACACGCGCTGCTATTGTGTTTCCATTGACTGTCCAAAGAGGAAGAACACGGTGATCAGCCACAACAGGAACACCGCCATCTTCACAAGCAGATGTATATATGGAATGGCACTAAGTATATTGCGTTCTTGAAGGGTTTTGACTATTTGAATGGCGCAAGGAGTAGTGCTGTTTTATATGTGTATCTAAAAGAAATAATGTGTATGTATATTAATGTTTTTCATTCCTAGGTTCTTCAGAGTTGGAGAGAATATTGTTGTAACAAATTACATTGTACGGTCGAATGTGCTAAAATGCATTCTAATGCAGTGCATTCGCCAGGGACTACAAAGGATAGGAGTAATAGGAAAAGTAGTAATGTTGTGTTTATATTATGTTTATGTATTGATCATTAGTAATGAGTATATGCCAATACAGAAGGATAGTGTGCATTGAATAACAGTGCTTCGTATTATACTGTTCTAAGGATACAATGTGTACAGATTTAATATGTCTTTTAATATATAGGTGCAATGTTTCAGGGTTTTTGAAAACAGGTTTCAAGGTATAAGGGTTTGGCACAGAGGGGTGTGGAATTTAGTGAAATATCTACTTGTCCATGGGGCAGGATGCTTCTTAAATATATTTGTTTTGTAACAAAATACACTTGTCCCTTTTGTGCCATGTAACGCAGCGACAAATTATGGCAGCAATGTCATTATATAAGAGCTCTAAAATAGCCTCTCTGATTATGCTAGGGCTCCTTCCATAGTAGGCTTTGAATACTAACAATTCCCTTATGTGGCCACGTTTCCGCAGATCTACATACTGGGGCTGAAGGTAATGGTAAGCAACAGTTCTGGCTCACAAAAAAAAAGTGGCTGGAGAAAAAGTGAACTTGCAATAACTCAGATTTTTGCTTGAGCAAATATACACGTGCATATTTGCTCATGCTTAAATGCAGTTCACAAATATTTTCTAGGAGTACTATTTCTTGGCCTACTTCTGTAGTCTTGTGAATTCACAAAAGTTGTATATCTGCACAAATCCAAGGACATGGGTGCACTTTATTTAATAATTGGGCCCCTAATTAGGTCTGGCGTTAACCATGACCTTTTATGTTTAATAAAATGTTGTCTCTCTCCCTCTTGGCTAGCTTCACTGTGAGTGACTTCATTCTGTTCTTTCACAAGGAGCATATCGACACACAGTTGTTTTATTCAGTGCCAGGAACTACTGTGCAATGTGTGATTTTTGAAAGCAAAACACTTTTTGCTTTTTCCAATGTTTGTTATAATGGTGAGGGCCCAGCAGCTCCCACACCAATGAGGTTTCACAAAAATATTGCCAAAACAAGTTGTGCATTGACCAAGCCAAAAGGCTGACCAACAATTTCAGACCTACTGGCTTTACCAATGCTTATTTTTATGTTGCAAAGAAATGGTATCTACCTTATTTCAGTAGTTTAGAGAAATGTTTTTGCATTTTTTTTTGTGAACATTTTATTTTGAAAGCAAATAATTCAGTCTTGCTTTCAAGCTTCTGCAAATATTTGCATCTAATGGGAGAGCATTCTGAGAGCAATATACATAGCCTCACATTGCTAAATATTGAAAACGTGTGTACACATTTTTATACTCTAACCACTGTCAGTAGTGCAGTCTGAGCTTACAACATTTACTTAGAGCGCTCACCCTAATAATAAAGCCTTTGCATTAATGAACAATAAATACAAGTTTGAACAGCATTAACACATGGACACAAATATTACCTTTATTGCAGACTATGCCTTTCCCTGATCCATAATGTGGTACTGTAAACTGGCAGCCAAAGGGTTTGTGCTGTAGGGGGTTGGGCCTACTTGTCCCAAGGACAAGATACGCATGAAAACTTGTTGCCCTTGACCTCAAACAATATGTCCTGGCCGTGGGGCTATAGGAATTCCACATCCCTGGGCACAGTTTGACAACTATGAGTGTTTTGATTTCTAAAGGTGTTACTGTGACAGAGATTTTCGTCTGTGTTTGCTGTTGGGACAAGCTATAGTACAATGTTTTAATTCTTCTTTTGCTTCTGGAGATAATGAATTTCTTGTTAAAGTCTTGTACAGGGACGCCAATATAATTTTTAGGTTCTTTCCTTCATTTGGAGTTCCCTCCTTACCTCAGCTGGCCAACAAATGCAGCGTGCACCATTAATAGCTCAACTATTGCAAGACATGTTGCTACCAAAGTTTCAATTGTAGAATGTGCTGCACACACACCTCCAAGGACTATGTATCAATTGGTAAATAATTTATTGATGCAGATGTACAAAAAGGAATAGCATTAACTGGTTGTGAGTACACAATGGTTCAGATTGCTTCTACTACACATGATATCATGATATAAAGATAAAGGATGATGATATGTACTATGACACTAACCATATTATTGAAAGGGCTGGGTGGAAGAAAAGGAAGAAGGGAACAGGGGAGGATGTATGCAAAAAGAAAAGGAATACGGATAGGCCCAAATGGAAAGATATGTTTACCAACGATAATGCTTGCTCCCATGGCCCGTCTTTTTCATGGTTCATCACTTGTAGGACGTGATGGGAAGATCAGACTGTTTTCCTAATGCTGTATTTCCTCTGCCCCAGGCCACTTCATTTCCCCACATTAAATGGACTTCATCAGCATGCCCCCTACTCAAACTACAAGTACGTGTTGGTTATTGTGCGCATGATCAGCAAATGGACTGAGGCATGCCAATCCAAGATCAGCAATACACAAATTATTGCCAAATGCCTCCTGAAAGAGTTCATACCGCGCTTTAAAGTACCTATGCTTTTGGGTTCTGACAATGGACCGGCGTTCATCTCACATGTGATTGAGGGGTTGTGCAAGGGGCAAGGAGCCACACAGAAAGTACATGTGTTCCACGGAAACTACCAAGTGGGAATGGTATCCCAAGCCCATCCTGAAGGGTTTCACGTGCTGCACAGCAGAGAAAGGAAGAGTGTGTAAGCGGACCCCAACGATACATCAACTAAAAACGTCTGGAACATCAATGCCCCAACCCCTCAGTCTACAAGTTGTGACAACGAGACATCTTTACCTTCGTCATCACTTTGTTTTCTTCATATTGAATGTGCCTAAGTAATAGAAGTGCTTGTAACCTCTCAAATTACTTGAAGACAGGCACCAACGGTTACTTTTTCTGTTTACAGGTATCATCACTAAGGCTCTACATTATTCCTCAGCAGACTTTTTTGAAAAGAGTAAAAGTACAGCAGAAGATAAGACATTCTTCCAACTAGTCACACTAGCCACACGTACCAACGATTGGAACAATGCCTCAAAACTTGCTCAAGACTTTCAGAACAATTAGAGAAAATGATCATAGGTGCTACTAGCAGCATTGACCCCCATTGCTATAATGACTACGCCCCTTATAGTGAATTGTGATCACAGTGTTATACCTGAGATACTGCTTAAATGAAACAGAGAAGTTGTACCAAATTGAATAAATAGCCATTGATAAAGACGGGACAGGGGGACAGTTGACAGGGCAGGATATTATGTTTGCACACACCGGTCTACAGACACAGAAAACAGCATGTCAACTTTGACAGGCCTGAAGGAGTCTATGTGACGTTAAGGAAGATACAAGACAGCCAATATTCCAATGAATGACACCCCTGGGATACACCTACTAGGAGGAGGGCTTGAAAAGATTGCTGTAAGAATTTTGTTCAGTGAATGAACAAGAGGAGGGAATGAAGCAGGGTCTATTTTATACCCCAGGCCCGCTCTGCCCACACCTGAGGTATGAGACCCCTACGTAGGCCCTGCCAGCCTAATCTGTAGGCCTTTTGTTAAATTGACCAGAGTTCTGCACCCATTTTTCTGAACAGCAGGCTCTACGCCTGTCTGACTAGAAATCACAGCCAGCTTCTCTCTGCGAGGCCTCCTGCTCCAAACTGGATAGCCCCCACCCTACCCGTGTGCCCAAAGTTCACTGTCTCAAAATTCACTGTCTCTCTCTCTATCCTGTCGACATATAGCACACCACATCCTGGGTCTGAACATGAGAACAGAGAAGTTCCCACAACAAGAGCGTCCTCCTAGACTATGTTCCGCATATAGTAAGATAGACACGACACTTCTGATAAATGTGCGAACCGTGGTGTAATTGACGTAGGTAGGACTGACATTGCAATAAGCACTTCTGCTTCAGATCCCAGCTTACAGGGTATAAAAGGAAAGTCCACAGGGTTCTCGTCGGACTACCCCACCCATCTGTTGGTAGATGGCAGGCGGGTGTGGGTGCTCCCCAAGAGCTCTTGTTTTTTGTTTTATTAAGATACAATTTAACTTGCCAATATAATTGCTGTATGTGCTATTTTGTCTCTAAATTGGTGTTTTCTTATTGAGAATTTAATGCTTATATTACACTTGCAAGGCTGCTTTCTTTTAGGTTTAAACGTGAGTATTCTCTGCATTTTAGATCAAATATGTTTTGCATTCTGAGAACATTTTCCTTGATTTAAATTATGTTTTTCATAATGCATTTATAAATGTGTCTTTGAGGTTTTCTGAAGTGTCTCTCTTCAAATGATTTCAATGCCTTCTGAGTCCTATTGAGAATTATATAATAATGCCTTCTGTTTGGTAAGACTCTCTATGAATGCGAGGTCACTATATTTTGTATTCTGTATTTTAAATGTCTTTTTCTTGAAGTTGCACCTTCTAAATAAATCTGTTAAACCTTTTGGCTTAGTTTCCATGGCTCACATATTTGTTTCCTTCATTTTTAGTAGGAGCGTTCCTGCGCACCCCGCCTCAAGTTAAGCTGCCCCTTTGCCCCTAAATAACTCCTTCCATCATTCCGTGAAGGTGCCCTGTGCCCCCTAAAACGCTCCCCCCAACAATCATTAAAACAATTCTTGCTATATATTGACACTAGACATTCCATCCAATTTCAAAGCAAGTAAAAGACTTATAGCTTGCTATACGTTTTGATGAAAAAAATATAAATCATTATTCTAGAAACCTATTTAATTAGGAAGTGTATAAGTGTAAAAACTGTAGGATCAGGCAAGTGCCTGATGTATGTCTCCACCTTCTATCTTTTAATCACCTCAATAAAGTGCAATGGTGCAAAAATATATGTGTATATGTCTCCGTCTGATAAAGAACAGGAAGCTAATTATAAACTAAACAATAAAGTACTTGAAATCTTATTACAAATTTCATGAAATAAAAAAGCTGGAATTCAATGCAGTCGGTTACCAGACACAGTCAACCAATATGGATAATCCTCCTATTATTAAATAGTTAAAATTTAATGTGGAGGATAACATTCTCAAAAACACCCATGGGACTAAACTTTTATCTAAGTTTACATTCCTAATATCCCTTGAGTAATGAGGCCCACGACTCTGTACAAAATACACAAACTTGTCAATTGATACTGTGCAAAAAGATATAATAACAGAAATAGATGGACAGACCAATGGGCAATATGCCTCATATTCTTTTTTACAGCATTTATTAGCGTAGACAGGTGTACAATTCTTCGTCTACATTAAGTCCAATTCTAGAATATACCAAGTTTCTAGTTTACGCAGTTCTTTCTCTCTGTCGCCTCCTCTTTTTGCAACCTGTGCCTCACAGCTGTATTTAAGAACTGAGGGGTCACTTTGGTGTATTTTTTCGAAGTGACGGGCAAAAGGATAACTGCGATCCCTGTGGATGATGGCACAAATATGTTGCAATGTTCTCCTGTGAACCGGCAGTGTGGTGCTCCCCACATAAATTCTTCTGCAGGTACACATGAGAACATAAACAACATACTCAGATTTGCATGTAAGATTGCTCCGTATCTTGATTTTCTTTCTAACGGGTGTCTCAATGAATGTACGATTTTCTCCATTCTTACAAGCATTGCACTTGGAGCATTTTCTAAAGCCATCATATTGGGTCAACAAAGTGTGGGGACTAACCCCACTATCAAAATCACTCCTGACCAGATGGTCTCTCGTTAACTTGGATTTCCTATAACTGATCATAGGACGTCTAGGAACCAATGAGCCAATAATGATAATGGGATCTTCCCTCAAAAGATGCCATTGTTTGGACATAGCCTGTCGTACTTTCTGATATTCCTGGTTGTATGTAGTGATAAATCTGTGTGTGCGAATAGTATCTTTACCCTTCATACTGCTCTTGGAGGGATAGAATAATGCTTTTTCCCTATCCACTTCTCTGGCTCTCTTGTAGGCAGCATCTAGGATACGATTAGAGTATCCCCTTTGTTTAAATCTTTTCAACATCTCATTTTTGATTTTGTCAAAAGACTCTGGATTGCTGCATGTTCTTCTGGCTTTATATAATTCCCCAAATGGGATGCTACTGATGAGGGGTGCAGGATAAAAACTTTTAGCATGGAGGATAGTATTCCCAGCAGTCGGCTTTCTGAATATTGTGGTCTCCAAACCATTAGTACCAATTGAAATTATGACATCCAGAAGTCCACTGAAGTGGAACTAATAGCAGCAGTGAATTTAAGGTTCAGGTTGTTCTCATTTAACTCCCTCATGAATTGTTTAGCATCACTCTCTGTGCCCTGCCACACCACAAAGAGGTCATCTATATACCTCAACCACAAAGTTGTGTGCTGCAACCAGTGTTCCATGTCCTTGCCACCAAGCACCTGTTCCTCCCACCAGCCCATGTGAAGATTCGCATAGCTGGGGGTGAAACAGGTGCCCATAGCAGTCCCTCTCTGTTGTTGGTACAGTTGTTTACCAATAATAAAGATGTTATTAGTGAGGCAACACTCAGTCATCTCTAGAAGCATGTTGTTATGTAGAGCAAATCCTCATGCTTAAAAAATGCTGTGTGTATATATATATATATATATATATTAACACTAATGGAATGAGAAAGATTTCTCACCCCTTGAAGGGCTGAGAGGAACTCGCGAGGGGAGTGCACCCTCCCATGTATCAACACTATTATACACAAAGTACTCCCCTAATTGTTACTCCGGGAGGCCCGGACAACCTAGATAATTTTAAACTGAGTAAATGATGGTGGATTAAAAATCCTCTGTCAGATCCCGGTTTCCCTTTATTGTTGGATCTGGCAGGGATATTAAAAAGATAAAGAAATAGGGTCCGGTGGGATATTATGGTCCTAGGACCCTACTGTCAACATGTTTCAGTCCACTAGTGCCCCATAAAGGGTGCTGGACTTTCTTCAGGACAAGCCATGACCCCCTAGAAACAAAAATAGGTAAGGGAATTGCCCTATACTCAATGTAGTAAGGACAGATAGCTGCTCCTTATCTTAGAACCAATTGGTATGTCGTCACTCCATCCCAACTTGGGAGAGGTTCCACTTCGCGCTGGACCTCACTCTTTGGTGTAGCCCTGTAGTCAAACCGCCATCAAGGGTCCTACCCCGCTGCTCAATCTACTCGTATGAGGTCCCAGCTGCTTGGTCCAAAAATAAAGGGAAACCGGGATCTGACAGAGGATTTTTAATCTTTATCCCCCTCTGACCCCAAAAATATCTCTTAAGCGCTCCCTGAGATATGGTTGAGCCCACCCTGACTTTTAGGCGTCAGGGTGTCCCGATGATGAAGCATGACACCACTAGGGTGTGTGAGGGAACATAAAACAAAAGGAGTTGCCTCCTTCCTCACCCGTAGGTGAAGATCTATCATAGCTTTATGAAGGGACACTCCACCATCATTTACTCAGTTTAAAATTATCTAGGTTGTCCGGGCCTCCCGGAGTAACAATTAGGGGAGTACTTTGTGTGTAATAGTATATATATATATACACACACACAATATATGTATATATACACACACAAACAAATGGCACAAATCCTGATGTTTACAGTTAATGGCATAACGTAAGGATTGTCCTATTTATTGATGTAAGTTTTAAAGCATCGATCAGGCTCGACCTACCACCAACCAATTCATCCGTGCCTTCCTACTGCCGTTAAAGCCGGGGTCACGGTAAATTGCTGCCTAAGTGATACTCTTAGAAAGTGAAAACATTGAGGCTGCATCAGGTTTGGAAAGTAAGACTCAGCTGTGTGAGATGTTTTATGTCATGCCAATGATTTTCACTGTGTATAGGTGTTGGTAAATACGCTGCTACCGATCTTTTTAGCTTTTATTTGAACTTTGTCCCTTCACTGCAGTTCTTCACTCTGATTGGCCAGTTTTTACCCTATCGGTTATGAGCCTGAGAGGAGCCAGTTGAGCCCCCCAGGTACTTGATGCACGCTGCAGCACGTACGCTCTGTTTGGAAAGTAACACTCGACTGTGTGAGATGTTTTATGTCATGCCAGTTGAGCCCCCTGCAACGTGAATGCGCGCAGCTGGTGCGCCGCTGGTGCACCAAAGGCAAGTCCGTCTGCGCCCGTCCACGCCTGGACATCGCCAGGAGCCAGGCACTCCCACAGGCTGGTCTACTCACGGGAGGCACTCCTTGCTCTCAGCTACTGTGCCACTCCATGTAGGAAACATGGTTGGTCTCCATCTGTACGCCCTCTCCACTGCAGTTTCTGTCAGTTTGAGGCAAGTACTGGCCCCCCCACTTCGGTACTTTCCCCTCATAAGACAGAATATAAAATCTTCTGCCTAAATTGTCACTCCTTGGTCAAACACCATGCCGAGGTATTTGACTTAGTACAAGAGATGATCCCTGATATTTTGTTTTTAACAGAGACCTGGCTTACTCAGGTCTCTGCTGCGATACCGGTTTTGTCCGTACCTCCAGGATATGCTATGAAACACCTTAATAGAATGGGAGGGAGAGGTGGGGGCAGTGCAGCCAACTATAAAGAATCCTACACTTGCAGTTTTATCCCTGAGAATATCTCGAGCTGTGGAAATGCTCTATTTAAGATCGCTCTTACTGATAATTTTACATTCTCAGGGCTGTTAATCTACTGCCCGCCAGGTCCGTCCAAAGTATTCAGAGAAGCTCTGACGACTGCGGTTACCACCCTGACAGTAAACACAGCAAATTTTAATATTGTAGTTGATCTTAACCTTCACCTGGAATCAAACCTAGACGCTGATAACAATAATTTTTTAGGAGACATGGTAGCATGTCAATTGTCGCAATCTGTTCCAGGGGCCACACATCTGGCTGGACATCTTCTGGACCCTGTCTTCTCTAATATTCTCTCTCTAAAGGTCCAGGCCCCTCTTCCTATGACTTGGACTGACCACTTTCTTATTCCTATATCTATAAGTCTCGAAGGCACTAAACTACAGTCCCATCATACTCTTTCATTTAAACGCCCTTGACATAAGCTCGATTCCAATAAATTTTGTGAAGTCCTTGGCACTCAGAGCCCAAAATTTTCACCTAACATGGAGGCAGCTAATAGCGCCTTCCAGGGCTGGATCACTCAGGCGCTAGACAGGCGCTAGACAGGTGCATTCCTGCTAAACTGACTAATTCTAAAAGCCCTCAGGCCAATTCCTGGTTTGATGAGTCCTTGACCTGTAAGGTCCTAGAACAAGCCCGGAGATGCTCATATGATCCCGCAGCCAAAACACGCTACAGAGATGCCATTAAGGCTTCTCATAAACTGATTTGTAAGGCAAGGGCCGCACACTTTGCGAACAAAATAAAAAATAGCAGCAACCCCACTAAAACTATTTTTTCTGTTCTAAAGGGCATGATTAAACCTTCTTTAGCTGCAGAGCACATTATATCCACTAACACTCAATGTGAGGAACTGGCCAAGTATTTCATTGGGAACGTAGACAACTTTCCTTCCCTCCATTTCCCCTGAGGATCTTTTAACTCTATTTAACAAGGTAAAGTCGGGTTCCCCTGACGACCCTCTTAGACCCAACCTTTTCCTAAAGTTTTAGGATTATCTGCTTCCTGAGTGTCTGGAACTGATAAATCTATCTTTGTCATCAGCCTCTGTACCAGAATTGTGGAAACATGCAAAAGTTATTCCACTGTTAAACAAAACCCAGCTCTGGATGCTTCTAAGCCTGATAACTTTTGTTCTATTTCTCTGCTTCCTTTTCTTGCTAAAATTACAGAATCACATATCAATGCTACTCTAACTCAGTTTCTTGAATCCAACTCTATTCTGGATCCCTTCCAAAACAGTTTTAGACCCCAGCTTAACATGGAATCTGCTCTGTTGGCGGTCACAGAGCTTCTACGTGTCTCACTGGATGAGGGCAGATCTTCTGCGCTGATTCTGCTCGATCTAAGTGCAGCATTTGATACTGTCTCTCACAAGATCCTGATGCACCGGCTGCGGGAGGTTGGTATAGGTGGTAAAGCTCTCTCCTGGTTCACTTCCTTTCTATCTGACAGATCTTTCCAAGTCATCTCCCCACCCTACCCCTCCCAGACTCAAATGCTACGCTATGGGGTTTTCCAGGGCTCTGCTTTGATTCCCACTCTGTTTAATATTTACATCCTTCCACTTGCTTTGGTTGCGAAATCTCGCATCATTACCCTGGTATCCTACGCTGACGATGTGCAGCTGGTGTTTTCCTTTTCCAATGACCCTATGCAGAACCCTGCTAAATTTCAAGAAGACTTGGTCGTCTTCTCTGAGTGGATGGCGGCCAATTGCCTTCAGTTAAATTCAAATAAATCTGAAATTCTTCTACTGGTTAGAGATACTCACCTGTGGGGCAACCATTGGTGGCCTCCCTCGCTAGGACTACCCCCACAGCCTAAAACAGCTGTTAAGAACCTGGGAGTCTGGGTAGACAGTGCCCTGTCCTTTGAAGCTCCGGCAAAATCAGTAGCAGGCATCTGTTTTGGACTCTTACGAGGCCTAAAACCCATTCTGGGACTCTTTGACTCCCATACATGTCAGATGATTATCCAGTCCACCATTTTGTCTAGGCTAAATTACTGCAATGCACTGATCCTTGGGTCTAATAAGATGATGATCAAAAAGGCTCCAGTGAGCCCAGAATGCTGCAGCACAGCTTCTTTTCGCTTTTTTCCGAAGCGTTACTCTATCTCTGGTTCTATCCGCCGACTGCACTGGCGCCCAGTGGAGCAGAGAATCTGCTTTAAGGCCCTATGTATCTCCAATAAAATCTTCACAGGCTTTGGCCCCCCATCTTAGCTAACTTGTTCTGCCCCTATGTGCCCTCTCGTGCCTTGTGCTCGGCGGAGCTCCACTTAGCCTATGTGCCATGGGTGAGAAGAGCAAGAGCCGGTGGGCGCTCCTTCTAGGCGAAAGCTCCCACCCTCTGAAATTCTTTGTCTCTATCTATCAGGTGCATCCATGACCACTGAGTCTTCAGAAGGGCCGTGAAGACCTGGTTATTCTCTGTCTAATATAGTTCTCCCCGCCGGTCTTGCCTCTTCCGAATCTAGCGCTGGGATGCCCCGTTGCTGGGGCAGCCATGCGCTCTACAAATATTTTAACATAACATAACATAGCTGAGAACAGGTATAATAGTCAATCAGTGACTGATACACAGTGGGATTGGATAAAAAAAGGCTGGAGGGGAAAGTCTGGAGGGGAGAGTCAGGGCATCCATTTAAACCCTCTGACTAATCAGGTGTGAGACCCATTGTAAGAATTTGGATTATTATTTGGGGTGGGTGATTGCCTACCTCACAAAATAATCACAACTCTTGGCAGTGTGATCAAGTTACTAAATCAGTTTGAGCTCAATCCCCTAGTAACTATGGCCCAGAGCAGACAGACCTAACCTAGGGAAATCTGTAAAGTGTTCATTCAGTACCAAAACAGTAATAAAGTCTAAATGCCAAGCAATAAAAATTCCAAAACAAATGGGACAAATAGAGTAAAATGTGATAAATACGACACCAGAACAACAACAATCCAATAAGGAGAACTGAATATATGAATGTTTAAAGATGTAAGAGTAAATAGTGCTAAAAAAGCACAGGTAGCCAGTGGTTACGGTACACCAGGCCCTAGGTGCAATTTCAGGTAGACAGCGTAGGACTGCGGATCAGATACACCAACCAGGTGTAACCCGGTCAGAGGTTTTATCTTGGAACTTTATAACTTTTTTTGGAAGTTAAAATCACTCAGCAGGGCAAGGCAGCAATCTGTATCCAAAGAAGTTTTCACAAAGTCGAATAGACATAGAATGTGGACCCACTAAAGCTGTCCGTTGGTTTTGGAAGGAAAGTCAGAGCAAGAGAAATTCAAATTTCATTCCCACAGGAATCCCCTCACCTGCCATATAAATTGGGCTCCTTTGCTTGGTCAAGATTTTTACCTTACGACTTAGGGCCTGATTTGGTTGTTGGTCGATAAGCCTCTGACCGCTCATCGCAGGCTTACTGACCCGCAGCCTTGGTTTGAACTCCGACCGCCGTATTTCAATGATGGCAGTCGGAGTCCCAACTGGCCAGTTAATCTGATTGGCTTCCGACGGGCTCAAGGAGACCGTCGGCCAGTTGGAAACCTCACATAATCCCTTTAGGACGGCATTTCCGCCGTGAGGTTTATGATGTTATTTTCATACAGGCTTTCCATGTTGGGCTTTCCAACATGAAAAGCCCATCAGAAAGCAACTTTGGGGGCCCCTAACAGGGCGCACTTCTCCCCTGGGCCTAGGGTTGTGGGCCTGGGGGGGGCACCTATTGTGCCCCCCTGTAAATCCCTGCATGGTACCTGCCACACAGTGCAGTGATTTACAGAAACTCCCATTTCTCTATGGTTCCCCAACCGCAGAGATGTCGGTCGGAGGCAACTCCGACCGACATCATAATGAGGTCCTTAGTCTCCTGTTTGGAGTTTCGAATCCTCCAGCAGGACAAGGCTGCAGGCTGAATCTGACAATTAGTTCCACAAGCCTGTATATCTTATCACTGAGGATCTGCTGAATCAGATTTCCTGCTGTGGAGAAACCCAGGGTATGAGAAACCTGTTTGCTTAGACCAGCGAGGACTGGGTGGGATGGTCCTTCGTAGGTCTGCAAGTCTAAAATGTTTCTAAGTCCCAGCTTTTCATGGGTGGTAGAAGTAGTCCAGTTAGAAACAGTAATGGGTCCCAGGACCTTAAGAACAGCCCTTGGGGTCAAGACTCACTCCAACAAAGGACACTGGAAGGGTCCAGGTCCTAGTCAGCCTTACAGCTTGTTGTGGCTTTGTAGCTACACAGGATGTCTACCATCTAACCCCTGGATTCCACTTCTTTATCCTGGATACAAGGGGGAGAATTTCCAGTTCTTCAGGGCTCCTCTCTTGTCACAGGCAGCAGTTCCAGTCATCTTCTGTTCTCCTGCAATTCCAGAAAGTTTTTTAAAGCACGTTCCTGGAGGTGTAACATTTATGCCTGTTACCAGCTAGAGTATGGGGTGATTTCTGGCTCCACTCTAACCAATGGGGTAAAAGTTCCCAGGTGTAACCCTACCCACATTTACAGCAGATTCTGTTTGCCCTACTGCAAACAATCCCACAGTGTCCCTCACTCTTAAAATCCATCTTCCCTTGTGCAGAGTCTATGTGCCCACACACAGGTGTGGTCAGGCTAGTAAACACTTTCTTCCTCTGAACAGTTCTCTTCGTCTGTGTAAACACGATAGCATACACTATCTGTGCATTCTTTTTTATTTTTTTAACATTATATGGATGATTTTAGTACAAAAATTGTAAATGTTTTAATTAACTATATACAATAAAATTTACTTACAGTCCTCTTCCTCTGTGGTTACTAAAAAGCAGTTCTGGGGCAGCTTTCCTCCCACTGGAGTTTTGGTGGCAGCCTTATTGGGAGGAAAAAAGCTTGGTCCTTACCAGGTGTCATGTAACATTTGCTTGTGACAGTGGAGGCCCCTTTGAAGTCAATTAAGTTCCTGGGTACACCCAAACTGGTCTTCCTGCCAGGCGAATAAAATACCTCTCCACTCCTGAATCATGTCTTTGTCCTGGGAGCAGTTACTACACCTCATCAGGGCTAATTCAGGCTGGCTTCTTCTGGAGAGCTAGTGCAAATTAACCTTAAGGACCTCCAGGTAGGGAAAAGCTAACTTTCTAAAAGTTACTTTTTCTTAATATTTATTAAAGCCTGACATCACCCTTGAGTTGGGCTCCTAATAAATATTAATAGGAGTGATTTAATCATGTTTCTAGCTGGTCCTGACCTAGCAATACCAGAATCAATATTTAAACTTGCTTTCCAGTGTTTTTCTTTAAGGCCAGTCAGAGCCACCTCACAGTGCAAATGGTATTTAGAGCCTTCTCACTGTTGGGACATGGTGACATTCAGTGTTTAATTTGAGCCGGTGGTTTCCGGGGCTTGGCACAGGCACTTAATTGTCAGCACTGGCTCTAAAGACAGCCTACCACAAGGTGGTGCTGTCTGTCTAATTTTGATATAAGTCCAACAGTGTTTATTAAGTCAATCAATCAATCAATCAATCAATCAAGGGGTTAGTAAAGCGCACTACTCATCCGAAAGGGTCTCAAGGCACTGAGTGAGGGAAGGGAGGTGCGCAGCTCCTGGGAGTTCACGGTGTTTCGTCGAAGAGCCAGGTATTGAGGTCCTTCAAGAACTTGGGGAGTGTTGGTGTCTGTCGTAGGTGGAAAGGGAGGGAGTTCCATGCCTTGGCCGCGAGGAGGGAGAAGGAGCGTCCTCCTGTTCTGGTCTCCTCTTAAAGCGTGGTACCGTTGCAAGGGAGAGCTGGGCTGAGCGGAGGGATCTTTGGAATTCGAGGAACGAGAGGCAGTGGTTCATGTAGGCGGGTCCGGTGTTGTGTAGGGCCTTGTGGGCGTGAGTGAGAAGCTCGAAGGTGATTCTCTTCTTGATGGGGAGCCAGTGTAGTGTTCGTAGGTGTTGGCTGATGTGGCAGTGACGTGGTAGGTTGAGGGCTAGTCTGGCGGCGGTGTTCTGGATGTTCTGGAGTTTGTGAATGAGGTTCTTGTTGATCCCGGCATAGAGTGCGTTGCCGTAGTCCAGTCTGCTGCTGATGAGGGCATGGGCGACGGTTTTCCTGTGTTCTAGGGGAATCCAGTTGAAAGTCTTACGGATTAGGCGGAGGGTGTGGTAGCAGGAGGAGGTGATCTGGTGGTCCAATTGAGTTCGGAGTCCAGGATGATTCCGAGGTTGCGTGCGTGGCCCGTGGGGGAGGGAGGGTTCCAGAAGGCGGGGGCCACCAGGTGTCGTTCCAGGTGTCGGGTGTGGGCCCATGATGAGTACTTTGGTTTTGTCCATGTCGAGTTGTAGGCAGCTGTTCTTCATCCACTTGGCGACTGCTTCCATTCCTTCTTGAAAGTTGTGTTTGGAGATGTTGGGGTCATTGGAGAGGGAGAGGATGAGTTGGGTGTTGTCAATATACATTACAAAATGAATAATACCTGCCACTCTCACCATTATTATAGCTTTGGTTCGCCTTGCATAGTCTAAATGGTCACACTTTTAGGAGTGCAATGGTTAGTAGTTGTGTTGGTACTGTCATTGGCAGCGCTGACAGGGGCAATGTGTGGTGCAGGCTGCGGTGGCCTCCCAAGAAGGGCCCTGGCAATTTTTTTTTTTAGCAAATTAAGCACTGAATTCATTTTCAACATGTCCCACTTTTAAATACCATGCACCCTACCTTGTGGGCTGCAATGCTCACATGGGATGACTTACTAATATTTAAAAGAGAGGTTTTGAAGTTTCAAAAAGTGTTATTTCAACAGGCCTCACTGGAATACACAGGGTAGGCCTCAAGTCATGTTTCTCCTGCAGCTGTAATGGATAGCACAATGGGTACTGGAGTCTACAAGTTGCATTTAACTTCCGGGCCCTGGGTGCAATTCAATCATGTTTGAAGGGGGAGTACAGGCACTCTACTCTTAGCAGGTGTAAAAAGCCCAGATTTCTAAAGCCAACAACGTCCGTAGGGCTTCTGGGGGACATCAAGCAAAATATGGTAATTTCCCACACCCAAGGACTGAAGGGCTCATTTATGGGATTTTGGTATAAGGCAGTGCAGCAAGGCATCTTACTGCGCTGCCCTACGTCAAAGTGAAAGAGCAAGAATACACCTTATTTAATCAATACGGTGCATTCCTGTCCTTTCTCCCTGCGCTGGAGCCGTCTATGCAGTCTAGCGCCAACGTAGGCACCCTTGCACCATGTTGCAAGGGCACCTCCGTTGGAGCCAGGATTGTTTTGTGCAAGAAGGGGCACCTTCCTGCACAAAAGCAATCCTAAGATGCGTTTCCTCTTTCTGTGTGTGCTGCAGAGTGCAGCAAACATGGAAAGAGGTAAAAACGAGGACAATTAAACATATTTCTCCTCCTTACGCCTCACCTCCAGAGGAGTATGGATTTGGCGCTTCCCCTAAGTATCAAGCTGCTGCACACCTGCTAATGTATGAGACTAGGGGACTCCTGCAGCAGACATTGTGCTGCAGGAATTGAGAAACGCTGGCAAAGAGCAGGCATGCCGTTTCCTGCGCAGGACAGTTGATGATAGTAACCTTCCTGTTTATAAATAGTAGGTGCCTTCAGTAAAACATAATTTCTAAAAATATTGCCTGAGATCACAGGACTCATGTGACGTCTAATTGCTATTTTTCAAATCTAAAAAAAAAACCTAGCTCTTTTTGGACACAGAATGTTGGCAAGTATGCAATTATGTGAGATAACAATTTTTTTTTTAAATGTACAGAAATCATAAAGAGGTAAAGCATTACAATGCAATGTCAGAATGTAGACTACGAAGGCACAACATCATTAAAAGATTTTAACTAAACAGCATTACCCATAACAGCTGGCACTGTTAACACATTTAGTTAAAAATATTTACAAAAAGGGCAAATAAACATTCACATTACATGGTTACTGTCAAGATGTATGTGGGTTGGAGGTAAATAGCTCATCTTCAAACTAAACCTCTTCAAAAACAGGATGCACGTGTTTTTAGGTCACCTCTTTCCTGTAGCCTTGCAACAACAATGCCTAGCTTATCAACTGCTCAAGATAACCCTTTGCAAGTGTTGAGAATTACTGAAAGCCAGAGGGCACGAGACGCTCAGGCACCCTGCCTCTGTTAAAGACTAGGTGCTCGATGTGCAGTATTGATTTTCCGAAAGGTGACCCAGTTTGAAGCCCTTCAGAGCTCTTCCTGCACTGATTACAGGAAAGGTGAGACTGGCCTAAATGGAAAACAAGTGCTTTTCATTAGCCTTGAACGAGGGCTTTAATGTGCTTGTCTCAATGATACAATTAGAAAAGAGAAACTGAGTTACATGAACACAATTCAACCTTATATCCACCTTAGAGTTAGTCAATGTAATCTAACGAGCAGTGGCGTTTTTATTTGCGTCCATATATATTATAAATAATTATGTCTATACAGTTTACACAACAATGGGTATCCAAGTCACTATATATCTTTAAATATATATGTAAAATCTATCCATATAAGAACCCTACATTTGGCAAGCATGGTAACTGACATTTCAAAAAAGCATTTTTTTCAAAATTCGTAATTCATTAAAATAATGTCATACCTATGAATTATTTTCCATTAATCACTATGACAAAATTTGACGGGTGGGAAAACTCTTTTTTTTTTTATTGAAATCCATATAAAAAGCAACTTATTATCCAAAAATACATCCATATAATTCATTAAACATGTTGGTTAATACAAAATCATTATATGACGACAGTAGACCTGAAAACAGTAAATCCAAAAATCAGTGAAAAAAAAACGGGTGGGAAAACTCCCAATATTATTTCCTTCCGAACAAATAATTACTCTCATAACATAAGAATGCCTTTCAATAAGGAAAACATCAGAACGCACTTTTCAAAGTAATCGTTCTCCCTTTCTCAATCAGCATTATCGCCTGAAAGGGGAATATTCTCGTAACTCACCATATGTCATGCGAGAGCCTTTCTGTCAGTCCTCGTTTTCGGGCAGCAGTGATCACCACTTATTATTTCATTCTTGCCATCTATGTGTAACAGCATTAGATTAAAATCAACATCATGACACGAAGTCACTGGAAGTTAATGGCTTCCCTTTACCTGAACATTGATGGCAAAAAAAAGCTGTAAATCCCTCACTCCCGAAAACACGCAGTCAAAGATCCTGTGTAGTAATGGTTACATGGTACTTTCTATAGGAACTTAAACATCATTTTTTGCCAATAATCGACCCTAGGCCACCAGAGCGCTCCCCCTAAACTCCAAGTCAAATTAAAAGGAAATTGACTTTGGTAATTGTGCATTAAATTGTGACAAATTTCGAAATTTCCTAAGGATTTCATAGCCAAGGATTTAAAAATGTTGAACTTTTTTGTGGTTAAGACATCTGCAACTTCTCCAAATAGAACCCTTCATAGAATACACTGATAGTGAAGTGTCTTACAACTGTATTCAGAACATCCCACCTAATTTGATATTCACTTTAAAAATCACTAGCACAATCTACACACGTGAGAACTGGTAAAAAAACTGCTTCTTCCCAGGGAATAAAAGAGTTTAAGAGGTCTCAATTTATTGAAACTGCAAGCTATAATCAAAATAAACACCTGTACATCACTCAGTAACGAATACAACACCCGTATGTAAATCAAAACAGCCCAAAATATGTCATCTGGTTACATACATCCAGTCAATAACTCAGCTGTAAAGTTATAGGCTGCTCTAAAGAATTAGCACTTGACCTGGAATAGTTATATCAAATAGCTGGACTTAGGTATGTAACTGGCTGGGTAAGCAGTATGATTTAATCGGCATATATTTGGGGCCAGATGTACGACCGTTTTTTGCGGTCGCAAATGGCAATCGGCCCGTTTGTGACTGCAAAATAGGTCTGCCCGATGTACAAACCCTGTTTTGCGAGTCAGTAACCTATTACTGACTTGCAAAACAAGGTATGCGACTCGCTATTAGGAAGGGGCATGCCAAGGGCGTCCCTTCCTAATAGCGAGTCATACTTCAATGTACGATTGTTTGCGACCGCAATTGTGGTTGCAAAACACTTGCAGTTTACCACCCATTTCAAAAAGGTGGTAAGCCACTCGCAAACGGGGGTCCCTTCCCCTTTGTGACTCGCAGCAAAAATATTTTTTAGAGCAGGCAGTGGTTCCAGGGACCACTGCCTCCTCTTAAAAAATTTAACAGAAACGTTTCATTTTTCGTTTTTAAATGCATTACATTTCCCTTTAAGAAAAATGGGCTGCATTAAAAAAACAAAAAAAAAACAGCTTTATTTAAAAAGCACTTATCTCAAAAGGAGGGAGGGGGGCTTGGTAGGTCCAGCATACAGGCCCCAGTTAGCTATGACAAAAGCAAGAGTATGAAGTTCCTAAGGGGGGGGGAAGGTGAGGAAGGGGGGTAAAGTTGTAGATACCAGGTGTTCGTAGGGAGAAGAAAAGGTGAAGATGGAATAGCTCCAATTAGGAGCAAGAGCCCTCACACACCCAGAAGGGTGTCATGCTTCATCATCGGGCAGCTTCTCATTGGGCCGGCGCTGCAATGCCCAACGGGCCCACGCAGGGGGGCTCTTTTCTGGAGGTCTTCTCTGGTTGCCGACGTGAAGCTAAAAAGTGGTGGTGTGGTGTATGTGTAGCGAGTAGAGATCGGAAGAAGAATAGTATGGTTTAAAAATAGCTATGGAAATCCCAAAAAATAATTTTACTCACTGGGTTCCTATGCTATGAGTAAAAACAACCGACTGAAGAGTCGTGGCTGAAGAGGGGAAATTATACCCGCTTGAGCTCAGGATGATGTGTGTGGGGTGAAAGTCGTCAACATGTTTCATGCCCTAAATCGTCCAGTGGGATCTTGGCATTTCATCAGGACCAGGGGATCCTCATCTAATCTAGAGGGGACGATATGGGTATGTATAATAAAGGTCCTGTCCCATACAGTCTGGACTCGTGTGGTAGTCCAGTGTGGAAGTGAAAAAGTTAAAAAAACGATGTAAAGTGCGGTACACCTTCTGGAAAACACCTAAAGGGGGGGGTTAGTAGGTGCCAACCGTGACATCCAGTGTACTCGCAATATGGCGAGGGAGGAAGCACTCAACTGGAGGTCCTCCGAAGCGTGGGACCTACCCTCGTCTGGCCGTCACTGGACTGATTAAGTCTGCTTAAAAAGCAGTCACAGACATGGTGGTCTACTGACCCCAGCATGCCACCATCCCTGGGAGTGCTAGCCATTCCCAATGGGTCGCAAATTGCGACCTGCCTCATGAATATTAATGAGGCAGGCAATTTGCAGCCCCATTAGGAATCGCAAACAGTGTCTGAGACGCTGTTGTAAATTCCATTTTGCGAGTCGCAAAACGACACAATTTGCAACTCGCAAATTAGAAGGGTCGTACATCTGGTCCTAGCTAAATCTGTTGGATCAAAAAGCGCTAGAAGGATTTAGCCAAAGTCCTGGTTGAATCTCATTCCACCAAAGGAAGCACTGAATGTGGACAGTTTTTTTTAACAAAATATCCTATGTCTGGTTGACTGAATGTAGTGCAAATTATATAACAAATTATGTGGCAAATGTATAAAATCCATACTTTTGCAGTCAATTCTGCTGTCACAGAATCACATAAATCCACTGCCCTTGTTTGTTGTTTTATCAACTATTTATTCATGAAAGACAAACAGAAAATCTAAACATTCTAAATCCAATCAGGTCCCAAGAGGAGCCTGCAGACCCCATGACACAATTTTTTTTTTTTATTTCACATGTTTTGGGGGGTGCTTTGGGAAGCACCCTGCCTAGGCCTGGGGTAAAGAATGTGCTCACTCTTCCCACTTATGTGGCCTTTCAAATTGTCTTTCAGTACCTGGGAACACTGCCCCGCATCCTGCAATGGCGACCACAAGAGACAGTTTGCAGACCCAAAGTGGATGATGGAGAAATCTAGCTCCCTTGTTCAATTGTATTAGTGCTGTCAGCCTTAGGGTGATCTTCCCCCAAACGTTTTACCATCACTCCTCCTGTTTTGCTCAATTTGTTTTTGTTGGCCTTAGGACTCTTCACACTTTACCACTGCTAACTAGTGCTAAACTGCTTATGCTCCTTTCTTTCAACATGGCAACATTGGCTTAGATTCAATTGGCACATTTAATTTACATGTAGGTCCCTAGTAAGGTGGTACTATCTGTAACCAGGGCCTGTAAATTAAATGCTACTAGTGGGCCTGCAGCACTTATTGTGCCACTCACTTAATTAGCCTTTTCAAACATGGTTCAGACCTGCCATTGCAGCCTGTGTGGGCAGTCTTAAACTGCAATTTCCATCTGGCAAATGAAACCTTTTTCCAGGCCAAAACCTTCCTTTTTAGTATATATATATGTCACCCCTAGGGTAGGACATGGTGCATTGTATTTAAAAAGATGGATTGTACTTTTAAGTTTTACAGGTCCTGATAGTGAAAAATTCTCAAATTCGTTTTTCACAATTGCAAGACCTACCTCTCTCACACAATAACATTGAGTTACCTTATTACATTTAATAAGTGGTAACTTTTGATTGAGTGCAGGTAGGAATGTCAAGTTTGGTGTCTGAGGAATTGTATTTTAAAACCATCTTTTAATCACAATTCTGAAAATGCCACTTCTAGAAAGTTGAAAAATTATTAATAGAGAATGCACTCCTTCCCTTATGTAAACTCGTTCTTCAAATTTTTTGTCATCCATTAATGCGTGCGAAACAGGTGCTGTGTACCGTCCCAGGGCACAGCCTATATAATCGAAGTATCCTGGGGCACTTGATCGCGCCCCACCTGCCGCACTGCGAATGTGGGAAAGCTTCCCTCCTTTTATCCATTTCTTCCAGTATTATCCAATGTAATCTTGTGACACTCCTAGTAATCATTATTTTTAAACACTTTTCCAATTTCATTAAAACACTGTTGAGACAGCATCCTTTCACCTTCCATCTTTATTTTAGCGTCTTCCAATGTTTACTGAGTGCCCATCGAGGCTTTTTCACAGCAACATAATCAGTCAAAGGTGAAACACAGAGTAGGCTCATCACGTTATGTTCCCAATGCATTTCGAGCCTCATGGGCTCTTCGTCAGGGGTTTCTACAAGAATAAAAGACAATTCAGCCAGTTGTACCCTACTAACCTTCACTGTTAAATCATAATCACAATAAAACGATCATACTACGCTCTCCTAGTGCCTAAACCTGCCGCCTCCCACTCAATCCAACATAACGTGATTTCCTCAATAATTCACCCGACAAAATTGTTCTTTTGTCAAATGTTCAATAAATCCACTCCAGTCCTTCGCTGTCCAAACAGTGTATGAATGTTCCTTGTTTCAAAATACTTTCTCTTAAACTCATCCTCAGGGTGCAAACTACTGTCGGGACGATAGTATTGCTAAGCAGAAAAATTATTAATAGAGAATGCACTCCTTCCCTTATGTAAACTCGTTCTTCATCAGTTTATCTGGTTGTTTCAGGGAGTTTAGTGAGAGAGGGCACGTAGAGTTGGAAAGGGGAGGGAGGGGATTGCATGTTGTTTGATCAGGCGGGTGAATTATTGAGGCAATCACGTTATGTTGGATTGAGTGGGAGGCGGCAGGTTTAGGCACTAGGAGAGCGTAGTATGATCGTTTTATTGTGATTATGATTTAACAGTGAAGGTTAGTAGGGTACAACTGGCTGAATTGTCTTTTATTCTTGTAGAAACCCCTGACGAAGAGCCCATGAGGCTCGAAATGCATTAGGAACATAACGTGATGAGCCTACTCTGTGTTTCACCTTTGACTGATTATGTTGCTGTGAAAAAGCCTCGATGGGCACTCAGTAAACATTGGAAGACGCTAAAATAAAGATGGAAGGTGAAAGGATGCTGTCTCAACAGTGTTTTAATGAAATTGGAAAAGTGTTTAAAAATAATGATTACTATGAGTGTCACAAGATTACATTGGATAATACTGGAAGAAATGGATAAAGGAGGGAAGCTTTCCCACATTCGCAGTGCGGCAGGTGGGGCGCGATCAAGTGCCCCAGGATACTTCGATTATATAGGCTGTGCCTTGGGACGGTACACAGCACCTGTTTCGCACGCATTAATGGACGACAAAAAATTTGAAGAACGAGTTTACATAAGGAAGGAGTGCATTCTCTATTAATAATTTTTCTGCTTAGCAATACTATCGTCCCGACAGTAGTTTGCACCCTGAGGATGAGTTTAAGAGAAAGTATTTTGAAACAAGGAACATTCATACACTGTTTGGACAGCGAAGGACTGGAGTGGATTTATTGAACATTTGACAAAAGAACAATTTGCAGCACATTTGTGAACTGTTGGACTTTACTTATGGATTGTTTATTTGTGTATGAACTCTAGTAAGCGCGATTGGTGTTAATACACGCAATTATGGTGAAACGGATTTATTTGTGCAAACGTGGGATTATGGCATTGTTACACTTTTGGCATCACTTTTTCTTTTAGTGCACATTTATATTATACAGAGAAGATGAGGTAGAGATGGGGGCTTTATTCAGTTGATCACATCACCAGTGGGAATTGGGTAGCGTAGGGTGCATTGTGGGGTTAGTAGTTTGAGAGTAGTTTTAGAATAACCTGGCGCAGCGTAGGAGAACAGGTCACATGGTTAACATTCTAGCTAGGATTGGGTGGTAACAGGTGAGGAGGTGGTTAAAAACTAACGGCTTCAGCGGATTTTTTGAGATATTGGGGAAGGTGGATGAGGAGGTCAGGTCGCTGGCTGCGGCTTCATCAAGGTATTTTAGCACTATTCCGAATGAAGGGGAAATCGAAATACGAGAGGGTTTGGAGTTATAATAGGTTGGCAGTTTTAAAAGTGGGTTTTGAGCACAGGAGATTGGGAATGAGACATCAGTTTATCTGGTTGTTTCAGGGAGTTTAGTGAGAGAGGGCACGTAGAGTTGGAAAGGGGAGGGAGGGGATTGCATGTTGTTTGATCAGGCGGGTGAATTATTGAGGAAATCACGTTATGTTGGATTGAGTGGGAGGCGGCAGGTTTAGGCACTAGGAGAGCGTAGTATGATCGTTTTATTGTGATTATGATTTAACAGTGAAGGTTAGTAGGGTACAACTGGCTGAATTGTCTTTTATTCTTGTAGAAACCCCTGACGAAGAGCCCATAAGGCTCGAAATGCATTGGGAACATAACGTGATGAGCCTACTCTGTGTTTCACCTTTGACTGATTATGTTGCTGTGAAAAAGCCTCGATGGGCACTCAGTAAACATTGGAAGACGCTAAAATAAAGATGGAAGGTGAAAGGATGCTGTCTCAACAGTGTTTTAATGAAATTGGAAAAGTGTTTAAAAATAATGATTACTATGAGTGTCACAAGATTACATTGGATAATACTGGAAGAAATGGATAAAAGGAGGGAAGCTTTCCCACATTCGCAGTGCGGCAGGTGGGGCGCGATCAAGTGCCCCAGGATACTTCGACTTCTAGAAAGTTGGCATTTTCTTGTCCTAACCGTTTGGTGCCTGTAGCCCATTCCTGATACACATGGCTAGGTGTAGTTGGCTGTTGACCTTTGTGTATTACTCCTAGACAGCCACACATTAGAGAGTCTGGAGGAAGACTCACTTTGCCATTGGATTCAAGCTGGCCTGGTTGATAAGAGGTGATACCCAAAAACCAGTCCCAGGATGCTTGTTTCCGGTCCAGTTAGGACCTGGCCTGGCAGTTCGGGCTGGGCTGTTCCCATGTGCAGCAGGGTCAAGACTGATTTGCATATGGCTGGGTCCAAACTGGAATGGCATGGTGAGCAAAAAAACAATGGATTTAGGCCCGGATCTCTGTACTGGGGGTGAATGTTTGACAATGTTCAGCATTCCGTCCATCATCTTTTTGTGTTGCTGTAGGCAGGATAGGCCATATCTGGCAGGATGAGGGGGCGGTGCTGTCACCTATCACACTTGCAATTCAATGGGGCTGCCTTAGTACACACACAAAAGACCTCTTACTAGCCTACTGTGCCATCTAAGAGACTGGGACCAGGGCAGAGAGGCAGGAAATTCCAAACACCTCTGTAGGAGGAAAATCTAAGAAGCTTCTTCCACTTCAAAGTGGACACTAGGTATAAAAAGGGGACCCTCAGACCCACTCTTTAGTACACTCGTGGACCTGTGGATACTACGAAGAAGGACACCCTGCCGCTCTGCTGCCTGAGGCCTGCCCTGCTTGAATCCTTCATCCCAGGCTGAAGTGACTTCATGGGTCAGCTGACTGAACTCCTGTAAGAGCTGCAGAGACATAACAAGCTCCAGAGGCCTCCCTGCACCTGACCAGCTGATCAACTGACCTGTTGGCTGGACCTGAAACTGGACCTGCCTGAGCCCTGCTGGCCTTTGCTGAAGTGAGTTCCCGATCCCCATGAGGTGCCTCTCAGGTCCTGGACACTTGGTACGGCATCTGTTGAACTCCTCCTTGAAGAAAAGGAGAAATCCTGAAGTTTTGGGCTCTTTACGACCACAAACGGGCCTTTTCGCCCCAAGATCTTGCTACCCACGCCACCCGCAAACACGAAGCTGTGGTGACCCGAACTCTTCATGATACAGCGACCACCACCAATAGTTGGCAAATTGAGATCTGCACTTTGCGCTACAGCATCAACAGCCCAAGGTGAATGCCAGTGTGAATCTCCAGCAACGACCATCCACGACACCCGACAGAATCTTTGTACTACAACAACGATCATCCGCAACGCTTGGCCTGCTCTTCACGCTACAGCGACGACCATCTGCGACGCTCACTTTATTACTGTTTGTGTGCTGCATAAATACTTTACTCATTACCTCTAAGTTAAGCCTGACTGCTTTTGTGGCAAGCTACCAGAAGCTTAAGCATAGGTTAATTTAATTACTTTTCGGTGGTTCACCCTGACAAGGATGGTGGCTGTTGCTTGAGTAGGGTTTCATATCCTTCAACCAACAACACAATTTCTCACAAATAGGAAACCTTTTATTTATTTTTTAATGGGTATGTGAACAGTTCATAAACAAGGGTTTGAGGACAGTTTGCAGACTAATGTGCCATATCTCTCTAACTTTTTAACAAATTCAAGTCCACCCAACAATATTTGTAATACCAATTTCTTAAAAATTACTGACTAGATTAAAAACAACCCAAGTTATGACAATTCCGTGGGTAAAGTTCTACTTTCATGTCAATTTTGATACCATTCCGTTCAGTGTTTTTTCTGTAGCTGAAAATAAAGAGTCTCCTGATGGATGTGTAATTTACCATTCCATACCCAAATCACATGAACTCACATGAACATTTTTATGGAAAGTTTAATTCAGATTCGTCAAATGTTGCCAAAAATATAATGGTAACAAATCAATGGCTTTTCAATGGAATTTCTGACCTAGCCTGGCAACTCCATAATGAAGCTTGTGTATGTCCTTGCCTGAGAAACAATAATCTTAGATCATGGATTGTATTTGCTCTTTTGAAAAATACAGATGATTGTATTTTTGTAAGCTCTTTCATTTTGGGGACTGCGGGCCATATGTACAAAACAACTTTTGAGGTCGCAAACGGCCTGATTCACAGAATCAGGCTGTTTGCGACTGCGAACATTCTTCTAATGTAAAAAAAGCCAAATTCACAATTTGGGTTTGCGTATCGGTATTTGGAAGAAGGGGTGTGTATAGGGCATTCTTCCAAATACCGATTCACAGTGGTATGTATGAATGGTTTGCTACCAAATTTGGTTGCAAAACATTCATTTTTTACTGACACCTCAGAGAAGGTGGCAATCATGCACAAATGGGAAGGGGTCCCCCTGGGACCCCTTTCCTTTGTGAATGTTGATACAAATAATTTTTTAAGAGCCGGTAGTGGTACCACGGACCACTGTCTACTCTTAAAAAATAAAACTTAAACATGTTATTCTTTTTTTAATAAAATGTATCCCATTTTCTTTTGAGGCAAACAGCTGCATTTAAAAAAAAAGATATGGCCTAATTAAAAAGCAATCGCGGCATGGTGGTCTGTTGACCCCAGCAGGCCACCATCCCTGTAATGGCTGCAATTCCTAATGGTTCGCAAATTGCAAACTACCTAATTAATATACATGATGTAGGTCTATTCGGAATCACGAAATGAAACTGAATGTGTTTCATACATTAGGAATAGTAATTAAGCAATCGCTATTCCCAGAAAATCGCAATTAGATAATCGCTATTCCTAAAATCTTGTACATATGGCACTGTGTTTGAATTTGCCATGCAGTGATGACAATGTTTTGTTTTCTTTGTTTGTGTGTGTGCGTGTTTACAATCATATATATATTCACTGAAAAAACCATAAATTTCAGGGACGTTATAGTTAGAAATTATCATTTAAAAAACCATAGAAATTCACTGAAAAAACCACAGGTTTCAGGGACGTTAAAGTTAGTTGGACATTTCTCTCGTACAAAACCAGAGAAATTCAGCCGTTATAGTTAGTAGAGCTAACTATAACTCGCGCCCCCGCAATGCACTGCTGATGACATCACATATTATATCAATCATGACATGGTCAGTGACATCACTGATGACATCACCGATGACATCTCAAATGACGTCACTGATGACATCATCTAGTGTTTCTCAAAAGCTTAAATATGTTTTATATATATATATATATATATATATGCCAAGGTGTATTGAAGAATGAGTGGGTGTATGAGTGTCTCAATGGATGATTTAATAGGTGCATGACTGACTATAAGTGAGTGATTAAATGTGTCTTACTAATAAATGGGTGACTGACTAATCTGTATGAATGTCTGTATCAGTCTGTCAGTTGGTGTGTAAGTGGCTGCTTGGGTTGGTGAGTAGCTACATGAGTGTATATATGGGTTTTTGATTGGTTGTCTGAGTACCTGAATGGGTGCCTGAGTGTCTGTGTGGGTGGGTGAGGTGTGTGTGACTCCCTGCATGGATGTGTGAGTGGGTGATTCACTGGGTGTATGGGTTCAAGAGTGCATCTGTGAGGGGCTGTATGGGTGGGTGAGTGTGTGTATGGATGTGTTGGAGAGTGAATGGATGTCTCAGTGGTACAAATGTGAGTAACTACATATGTGAAAGGCAGTATATATGAGTGTTGGAGTATATAAATGATTATATGTGAGAGTGAGTGATTGTGAGAGTGACTGTATGAATGAGTGTGTGCTTGTGTCAGTGATTGTATAAGAGAGTAAGTATGTGTTAGTATCTGTATAAATAAGTGAGGTGGTGAGTGTATAACTGTGTAGGTGAGTAAATGGGAGTGTGATTGATGCTTTTCATTACTCGTGGGGTCCACTTGCCTCAGCTTCGCTAGGGACTCACGATGGCCTGGGAGAGGTCAGGAAATCCACTTCTTGGGCGGCAGGGACTTCGGACTCCGGCGGGAGCGGCGTAGTTTGCGACCGTCGTTGTCGTTTTGGTGCCTGCCAAGCAGGGGAGTCACTCCTTGACTCCAAGGAGATTCTTCTGTCTTCCAAAGGTAGTGGAACGTCGAAGGGCCAGGATTCTTCTGTAGAGCGTCGTCCAGGGGTTATCTGCTTTGCAATGGCAAGGTTCCCCTCTTATACTAAAAGAGGGGATGGACTAGCTCTATGACCCCACCTATGGGAGGGTCAAGGGAGGGGTGGCTACACCCACTTCCCTTTGTCCAGTTTCGCGCCAGAGCAGGGGCAGGTAGCCCCTGAGCTGGTTTGAACTGGCATTTGCACAGAGGAGCCTTCTGCTCCCCCAGTGCAGGACTTCAAAGCACTCTAAGAGTGCACCCACCCAGCCCCAATACACTAAACCCTGTCTGGAAGGTGGTTACACCTCCCTGTGACAGGATGCCTATTGTTGGGCTTCCTCCACTGCGAGTTTCGGTCATCAGCAGGAGGGCAGCCCAGTGTCTGTGACTGGTGGCATCCATTTTGTGATGCCAGGGCTCTTTAGGATTCTACCGCGTTTCCACAGCAGGCACATGTCTTATCCCTCTAGAAGGGTGGAATGCTACCCCCACCGCCAAGATTGGCGGGGGGGTAGTATTCCAAGATGTTTGACACCAAACACGACATGTTTTGATGCAGCCATTCCAAAGTTAGCATTTACCGCGAGGATATAATGCACTTAATAGTATATGGTTTAACCACATCCACAAACAGCACCAGAGAATAGACTCTGAGAGCTGCAGAGGGGCCCTGCTCAGGCAGAGGCACCCCCTCACATAGAAGCCAAGCGCCCTGCCCTCAGGATTGATAGGGCCTGCCTTAGGGGTGACTGATAGGTTTATATGTGTGTGCAGGAGAGATATAGGAAACCTATATCTCAGTGAGGGGTGCTAGCACCACCTCACCCAGGCTGCAGTAGCAGGCCTGTGGTGTCAGATTTAGACTGCTTTCCAGGGGTGGCATAACACATGCTGCAGCCCCTGGTAGGCCTGTGAAGTACCTATGCCCTTGGCACCTAAGGTACCATATACTAGGGACTCATAAGGCACCACAGTATCCAATCACTAGTGCACCTAGAGTGCACTCCATGTCGTTTAGAGAGAACAGAGAGGCTGGGGCCCTGATTGGCAGGGACCCAGCCAGACTATAGCCAGAAACCAGTGCTAACATCAGAAAAAAGTGGGGGCAACATAAGAGGCAGATCCTACTCTCCTACAGGGGTGCAGAAAGAAGCAAGAGAGGTGCAGAAAGAAACAAAAGAAGTGCAGAAAGAAGGAACAGAGGTGCAAAAAAAAGGCAAGATGGGTGCAGAAAGAGGGAAGATGGGTGCATAAAAAGGGAAGAGGGGTGCAGAAAGAAGCAAGAGAGGTGCAGAAAGAAACAACAGAGGTGCAGAAAGAGGGAACAGGGGTGGAGAAAGAGACAAGAGAAGTGCAGAAACAAGCAACAGAGATGCAGAAAGGGGTAAGAGGGGTGGAGAAAGAGATAAGAGAAGTGCAGGAAGAAGCAACAGAGATGCAGAAAGGGGGAAGAGGGGTGGAGAAAGAGGCAAGAAAAGTACAGAAAGAAGCAAGAGAAGTGCAGAAAGAAGCAAGAGAAGTGCAGAAAGACACAACAGAGGTGCAGAAAGAGGCAAGAAGGGTGTAGAAAGAGGCAAAAGAAGTGCAGAAAGAAGCAACAGAGGTGCAGAAAGAGGCAACAGGGGTGAAGAAAGAGGGAAGAGGGGTGGAGAAAGAGGCAAGGGGGTGCAGCAAGAAGCAAGAGAGCTGCAGAAAGAAACAAAAAGTGCAGAAAGAAGGAACAGAGGTGCAGAAAGAGGGAACAGGGGTAGAGAAAGAGACAAGAGAAGTGCAGAAAGCAAGCAACAGAGATGCAGAAAGGGGTAAGAGGGGTGGAGAAAGAAACAAGAGAAGTGCAGGAAGAAGCAACAGAGATGCAGAAAGGGGGAAGAGGGATGGAGAAAGAAGCAAGAAAAGTGCAGAAAGAAGCAAGAGAAGTGCAGAAAGAAGCAAAGGAGATGCAGAAAGGGGGAAGTGGGGTGGAGAAAGAGGCAAGAGGGATACCGAAAGAAACAAGAGAGATGCAGAGAGAAACAAAAAAAGTGCAGAAAGAAGGGACAGAGGTGCAGACAGAGGCAAGAGGTGTGCAGACAGAGGGAAGAGGGGTGTAGAAAGAGGCACAAGGGTTGCAGAAAGAAGGGACAGAGGTGCAGAAAGAAGCAAGAGAAGTGCAGAAAAAAGAAACAGAGGTGCAGAAAGAGGGATGAGGCATGGAGAAAGAGGCAAGAGAGCTGTAGAAAGGAACAAAAGAAGTGCAGAAAGAAGGAACAGAGGTGCAGAAAGAGGCAACAGGGGTGCAAAAAGAGAGACGAGGAGTGGAGAAAGAGGCAAGGGAGTGCAGAAAGAAGCAAGAGAGCTGCAGAAAGAAACAAAAGTATTGCAGAAAGAAGGAACAGAGGTGCAGAAAGAGGCAAGAGGGGTGCAGAAAGAGGCAAAAGGGGTGCTGAAAGAAGCGAGAGGTGCATAAAAAAACAATAGAAGTGCAGAAAGAAGGAACAGAGCTGCAGAGAGAGGCAAGAGGGGAGTAGAAAGAGGGAACAGGGGTGCAGAAGCAGGCAAGGGGGTGCAGAAAGAAGCAAGAGAGGTGCAGAAAGAAACAAAAGAAGTGCAGAAAGAAGGAACAGAGGTAAAAAAAAGGCAAGAGGGGTGCAGAAAGAGGGAAGATGGGTGCAGAAAAAGGGAAGAGGGGTGCAGAAAGAAGCAAGAGAGGTGCAGAAAGAAACAAAAGAAGTGCAGAAAGAAGGAACAGAGGTACAGAAAGAGGAAAGAGGGGTGCAGAAAGAGGGAAGATGGGTGCATAAAAAGGGAACAGTGGTGCAGAAGCAGGCAAGGGGGTGCAGAAAGAAGCAAGAGAGGTGCAGAAAGAAACAAAAGAAGTGCAGAAAGAAGGAACAGAGGTGCAAAAAAAAGGCAAGATGGGTGCAGAAAGAGGGAAGATGGGTGCATAAAAAGGGAAGAGGGGTGCAGAAAGAAGCAAGAGAGGTGCAGAAAGAAACAACAGAGGTGCAGAAAGAGGGAACAGGGGTGGAGAAAGAGACAAGAGAAGTGCAGAAACAAGCAACAGAGATGCAGAAAGGGGTAAGAGGGGTGTGGAAAGAGATAAGAGAAGTGCAGGAAGAAGCAACAGAGATGCAGAAAGGGGGAAGAGGGGTGGAGAAAGAGGCAAGAAAAGTACAGAAAGAAGCAAGAGAAGTGCAGAAAGAAGCAAGAGAAGTGCAGAAAGACACAACAGAGGTGCAGAAAGAGGCAAGAAGAGTGTAGAAAGAGGCAAAAGAAGTGCAGAAAGAAGCAACAGAGGTGCAGAAAGAGGCAACAGGGGTGAGGGAAAGAGGGAAGAGGGGTGGAGAAAGAGGCAAGGGGGTGCAGCAAGAAGCAAGAGAGCTGCAGAAAGAAACAAAAAGTGCAGAAAGAAGGAACAGGGGAAGAGAAAGAGACAAGAGAAGTGCAGAAACAAGCAACAGAGATTCATAAAAGGGTAAGAAGGGTGGAGAAAGAAACAAGAGAAGTGCAGGAAGAAGCAACAGAGATGCAGAAAGGGGGAAGAAGGAAGGAGAAAGAGGCAAGAAAAGTGCAGAAAGAAGCAAGAGAAGTGCAGAAAGACACACCAGAGGTGCAGAAAGAGGCAAGAGGGGTGTAGAAAGAGGCAAGAGAAGTGCAGAAAGAAGCAACAGAGGTGCAGAAAGGGGGAAGGATGATGGAGAAAGAGGCAAGAGAAGTGCAGAAAGTAGCAACAGAGGTGCAGAAAGAGGGAATAGTGGTGGAGAAAGAGGTAAGAGAAGTGCAGAAACAGACAACAGAGATGCATAAAGTGGTAAGAGGGGTGGAGAAAGAGGCAAGAGGGGTGCAGAAAGAAGCAAAAGAGGTGAAGAAAGAAACAAAGGAAGTACAGAAGGAAGGAACAGAGATGCAGAGAGAGGCAAAAAAGGTGCAGAAAGAGGGAAAAGGGGTGCAGAAAGAGGCACGAGGGGTGCAGAAAGAAGCAAGAGAAGTGCAGATAGAAGCAACAGAGGTGCAGAAAGAGGGAAGAGGGGTGCAGAAAGAGACAAGAGAAGTGCAAATAGAAGCAACAGAGATGCAGAAAGGGGTAAGAGGTTGGAGAAAGAGTCAAGAGGGAAGCAGAAAGAAGCAAAATACTTGCAGAAAGAAGCAAAAGAGGTACAGAAAGAGAAAAAAGAAGTGCAGAAAGTAGGAACAGAGGTGCAGAAAGAGACAAGAGGGGTGCAGAAAGAGGGAAGAGGGGTGTAGAAAGAGGCACAAGTGTTGCAGAAAGAAGGGACAGAGTTGCAGAAAGAAGCAAGAGAAGTGCAGAAAGAAGCAACAGAGGTGCAGAAAGAGGGATGAGGGGTGGAGAAAGAGGCAAGAGAAGTGCAGAAAGAAGCAACAGAGTTGCAAAAAGGGAAACAGGGTTGGATAAAGTGGCAAGAGGGGTGCAGAAAGAAGCAACAGAGGTGCAGAAAGAAACAAATGAAGTGCAGAAAGAAGGAACAGAGGTGCAGAAAGAGGCAAAAGGGGTGCAGTAAGAGGGAAGAGGAGTGTAGAAAGAGGCACAAGGGTTGCAGAAAGAAAGGACAGAGATGCAGAAAGAAGCAAGAGAAGTGCAGAAAGAAGCAACAGAGGTGCATAAAGAGGGATGAGGTGTGGAGAAAGAGGCAAGAGAAGTGCAGAAAGAAACTAAAGAAGTGCATAAAGAAGGAACAGAGGTGCATAAGAGGGGTGCAGAAAGAAGCAACAGAGATGCAGAAAGAGGCAAGAGGGGTGCAAAAAAGAGGGAATAGGGGTGCATAAAGAGGCACGAGGAGTGCAGAAAGTAGCAAGAGATGTGCAGAAAGAAACAAAAGAAGTGCAGAAAGAAGGAACAGAGGTGCAGAAAGAGGCAACAGGGGTGCAGAAAGAGGGAAGAGGGGTGGAGAAAGAGGCAAGTGGGTGTAGAATGAAGCCAGAGAGGTGCAGATAGAAACAAAAGAAGTGCAGAAAGAAGGAACAGAGATGCAGAAGGAGGCAACAGGGGTGCAGAAAGAGAGACGAGGGGTGGAGAAAGAGGCAAGGGAGTGCAGAAAGTAGCAAGAGAGCTGCAGAAAGAAACAAAAGAAGTGCAGAAAGAAGGAACAGAGGTGCAGAAAGAGGCAAGAGGGGTGCAGAAAGAGGCAAAAGGGGTGCAGAAATAAGCGAGAGGTGCAGAAAAAAACAAAAGAAGTGTAGAAAGAAGGAACAGAGGTGCAGAAAGCGGAAAGAGGGGTGCAGAAAGATGGAAGAGGGGTGTGAAAGAGGCACGAGGGGTGCAGAGAGAAGCAAGAGAGGTGCAGAAAGAAGCAACAGAGGTGCAGAAAGTGGGAACAGGGGTGGAGAAAGAGACAAGAGAAGTGCAGAAACAAGCAACAGAGATGCAGAAAGGGGTAAGAGGGGTGGAGAAAGAGACAAGAGAAGTGCAGGAAGAAGCAAGAGAGCTGCAGAAAGAAACAAAAGAAGTGCAGAAAGAAGGAACAGAGATGCAGAAACAGGCAAGAGGGGTGCAGAAAGAGGCAAAAGGGGTGCAGAAATAAGCGAGAGGTGCAGAAAAAAACAAAAGAAGTGCAGAAAGAAGAAACAGAGGTGCAGAAAGAGGCAAGAGGGGTGCAGAAGCAGGCAAGGGGTGCAGAAAGAAGCAAGAGAGGTGCAGAAAGAAACAAAAGAAGGTCATAAAGAAGGAACAGAGGTGCAAAAAGAGGCAAGAGGGGTGCAGAAAGAGGGAATATGGGTGCAGAAAAAGGGAAGAGGGGTGCAGAAAGAAGCAAGAGAGGTGCAGAAAGAAACAAAAGAAGTGCAGAAAGAAGGAACAGAGGTGCAGAAATAGGAGTGCAGAAAGAGGGAAGAGGGGTGTGAAAGAGGCACGAGGGGTACAGAAAGAAGCAAGAGAGGTGCAGAGAGAAGCAGCAGATTTGCAGAAAGAGGGAACAGGGGTGGAGAAAGAGACAAGAGAAATGCAGAAACAAGCAACAGAGATGCATAAAGGGTTAAGAGGGGTGGAGAAAGAGACAAGAGAAGTGCAGGAAGAAGCAACAGAGATGCAGAAAGGGGGAAGAGGGGTGGAGAAAGAGGCAATAAATGTACAGAAAGAAGCAAGAGAAGTGCAGAAAGAAGCAAGAGAAGTGCAGAAAGATACAACAGAGGTGCAGAAAGAGGTTTGTGTGGTGTAGAAAGAGGCAAAAGAAGTGCAGAAAGAAGCATAGGAGGTGCAGAAAGAGGCAACAGGGGTGAAGAAAGAGGGAAGAGGGGGAGAAAGAGGCAAGGGGGTGCAGAAAGAAGCAAGAGAGCTGCAGAAAGAAACAAAAGAAGTGCAGAAAGAAGGAACAGAGTTGCAGAAAGAGGCAAGAGGGGTGCAGAAAGAGGCAAAAGGGGTGCAGAAAGAAGCAAAAGTTGCTGAAAGAAACAAAAGAAGTGCAGAAAGAAGAAACAGAGGTGCAGAAAGAGGCAAGAAGGGTGCAAAAAGAAACAAAATAAGTGCAGAAAGAAGCAAGAGAGGTGCAGAAAGAAGCAAGAGAAGTGCATAAAGAAGCAACAGAGATGCAGAAAGGGGGAAGTGGGGTGGAGAAAGAGGTAAGAGGGATCTAAAAAGAAACAAGAGCGGTGCAGAAAGAAACAAAAGAAGTGCAGAAAGAAGGAACAGATGTGCAGAAAGAGGCAAGAGGGGTGCAGAGAGAGGGAAGAGGGGTGTAGAAAGAGGCACAAGGGGTGTGGAAAGAAGCAACAGAGGTGCATAAAGAGACAAGTGAACTGCAGAAAGAGGCAAGAGAGTTGCAGAAAGAGGCAAGAGAGTTGCAGAAATAGGCAAGAGAGGTACAGAAACAGTGAACAGGGGTGCCGAAAGAGGCAAGAGAGGTGCAGAAAGAGGCAAGAGGAGTGCAGAAAGAAGCAACAGAAGCGCAGAAAGAAGCAACAGAGGTGCAGAATGAGGCAAGAGGGGTGCAGAAAGAGGCAAGAGAAGTGCAGAAAGAAGCAACGGAGGTGTAAAAAGAGGCAAGAGAGGTGCAGAAAGAGAGAAGAGGGGTGCAGAAAGAGGCAATAGGGTGCAGAAAGAAGCAATAGGGGTGCAGAAAGAGGCAAGAGGGGTGCATAATGAAGCAACAGAGATGCAGAAGGGGGAAGTGGGGTGGAGAAAGAGGTAAGAGGGATTCAGAAAGAAACAAGAGAGGTGCAGAAAGAAACAAAAGAGGTGCAGAAAGAAGGAACAGAGGTGCAGAAAGAGGCAAGAGGGGTGCAGAAAGAGGGAAGAGGGGTATGAAAGAGGCACGAGGGGAGCAGAAAGAAGCAAGAGGGGTGCAGCAAGACGCAAGAGAGGTGCAGAAAGAAACAAAAGAAGTGCAGAAAGAAGGAACAGAGGTGCAGAAAGAGGCAAGAGGAGTGCAGAGAGAGGGAAGAGGGGTGTAGAAAGAGGCACAAGGGTTGCAGAAAGAAAGGACAGAGATCCAGAAAGAAGCAAGAGAAGTGCAGAAAGAAGCAACAGAGGTGCATAAAGAGGGATGAGGTGTGGAGAAAGAGGCAAGAGAAGTGCAGAAAGAAACTAAAGAAGTGCATAAAGAAGGAACAGAGGTGCATAAGAGGCAAGAGGGGTGCAGAAAGAAGCAACAGAGATGCAGAAAGAGGCAAGAGGGGTGCAAAAAAGAGGGAATAGGGGTGCATAAAGAGGCACGAGGAGTGCAGAAAGTAGCAAGAGATGTGCAGAAAGAAACAAAAGAAGTGCAGAAAGAAGGAACAGAGGTGCAGAAAGAGGCAACAGGGGTGCAGAAAGAGGGAAGAGGGGTGGAGAAAGAGGCAAGGGGTGTAGAAAGAAGCAAGAGAGGTGCAGATAGAAACAAAAGAAGTGCAGAAAGAAGGAACAGAGGTGCAGAAAGAGGCAACAGGGGTGCAGAAAGAGAGACGAGTGGTGGAGAAAGAGGCAAGGGAGTGCAGAAAGTAGCAAGAGAGCTGCAGAAAGAAACAAAAGAAGTGCAGAAAGAAGGACCAGAGGTGCAGAAAGAGGCAAGAGGGGTGCAGAAAGAGGCAAAAGGGGTGCAGAAATAAGCGAGAGGTGCAGAAAAAAACAAAAGAAGTGTAGAAAGAAGGAACAGAGGTGCAGAAAGCGGAAAGAGGGGTGCAGAAAGATGGAAGAGGTGTGTGAAAGAGGCACGAGGGGTGCAGAGAGAAGCAAGAGAGGTGCAGAAAGAAGCAACAGAGGTGCAGAAAGTGGGAACAGGGGTGGAGAAAGAGACAAGAGAAGTGCAGAAACAAGCAACAGAGATGCAGAAAGGGGTAAGAGGGGTGAGAAAGAGACAAGAGAAGTGCAGGAAGAAGCAAGAGAGCTGCAGAAAGAAACAAAAAAAGTGCAGAAAGAAGGAACAGAGATGCAGAAACAGGCAAGAGGGGTGCAGAAAGAGGCAAAAGGGGTGCAGAAATAAGCGAGAGGTGCAGAAAAAAACAAAAGAAGTGCAGAAAGAAGGAACAGAGGTGCAGAAAGAGGCAAGAGGGGTGCAGAAGCAGGCAAGGGGGTGCAGAAAGAAGAAAGAGAGGTGCAGAAAGAAACAAAAGAAGGTCAGAAAGAAGGAACAGAGGTGCAAAAAGAGGCAAGAGGGGTGCAGAAAGAGGGAATATGGGTGCAGAAAAAGGCAAGAGGGGTGCAGAAAGAAGCAGGAGAGGTGCAGAAAGAAACAAAAGAAGTGCAGAAAGAAGGAACAGAGGTGCAGAAATAGGAGTGCAGAAAGAGGGAAGAGGGGTGTGAAAGAGGCACGAGGGGTACAGAAAGAAGCAAGAGAGGTGCAGAGAGAAGCAGCAGATGTGCAGAAAGAGGGAACAGGGGTGGAGAAAGAGACAAGAGAAATGCAGAAACAAGCAACAGAGATGCATAAAGGGATAAGAGGGGTGGAGAAAGAGACAAGAGAAGTGCAGGAAGAAGCAACAGAGATGCAGAAAGGGGGAAGAGGTGTGGAGAAAGAGGCAATAAATGTACAGAAAGAAGCAAGAGAAGTGCAGAAAGAAGCAAGAGAAGTGCAGAAAGAAGCAAGAGAAGTGCAGAAAGATACAACAGAGGTGCAGAAAGAGGCAAGTGTGGTGTAGAAAGAGGCAAAAGAAGTGCAGAAAGAAGCATAGGAGGTGCAGAAAGAGGCAACAGGGGTGAAGAAAGAGGGAAGAGGGGGGAGAAAGAGGCAAGGGGGTGCAGAAAGAAGCAAGAGAGCTGCAGAAAGAAACAAAAGAAGTGCAGAAAGAAGGAACAGAGTTGCAGAAAGAGGCAAGAGGGGTGCAGAAAGAGGCAAAAGGGGTGCAGAAAGAAGCGAAAGTTGCTGAAAGAAACAAAAGAAGTACAGAAAGAAGAAACAGAGGTGCAGAAAGAGGCAAGAAGGGTGCAAAACGAAACAAAATAAGTGCAGAAAGAAGCAAGAGAGGTGCAGAAAGAAGCAAGAGAAGTGCATAAAGAAGCAACAGAGATGCAGAAAGGGGAAGTGGGGTGGAGAAAGAGGTAAGAGGGATCTAAAAAGAAACAAGAGCGGTGCAGAAAGAAACAAAAGAAGTGCAGAAAGAAGGAACAGATGTGCAGAAAGAGGCAAGAGGGGTGCAGAGAGAGGGAAGAGGGGTGTAGAAAGAGGCACAAGGGGT
This sequence comes from Calotriton arnoldi, assembly GCA_963921515.1. Classification (NCBI taxonomy): domain Eukaryota; kingdom Metazoa; phylum Chordata; class Amphibia; order Caudata; family Salamandridae; genus Calotriton; species Calotriton arnoldi. The sequence goes on from CAWUFW010013211.1 coordinate 459,713, forward strand.
GCGGAAAGAAGCAACAGAGGTGCATAAAGAGACAAGTGAACTGCAGAAAGAGGCAAGAGAGTTGCAGAAAGAGGCAAGAGAGTTGCAGAAATAGGCAAGAGAGGTACAGAAACAGTGAACAGGGGTGCAGAAAGAGGCAAGAGGGTTGCAGAAAGAGGCAAGAGGAGTGCAGAAAGAAGCAACAGAAGCGCAGAAAGAAGCAACAGAGGTGCAGAAAGAGGCAAGAGGGGTGCAGAAAGAGGCAAGAGAAGTGCAGAAAGAAGCAACGGAGGTGTAAAAAGAGGCAAGAGAGGTGCAGAAAGAGAGAAGAGGGGTGCAGAAAGAGGCAATAGGGTGCAGAAAGAAGCAATAGGGGTGCAGAAAGAGGCAAGAGGGGTGCATAATGAAGCAACAGAGATGCAGAAAGGGGGAAGTGGGGTGGAGAAAGAGGTAAGAGGGATACAGAAAGAAACAAGAGAGGTGCAGAAAGAAACAAAAGAGGTGCAGAAAGAAGGAACAGAGGTGCAGAAAGAGGCAAGAGGTGTGCAGAAAGAGGGAAGAGGGGTGTGAAAGAGGCACGAGGGGAGCAGAAAGAAGCAAGAGGGGTGCAGCAAGATGCAAGAGAGGTGCAGAAAGAAACAAAAGAAGTGCAGAAAGAAGGAACAGAGGTGCAGAAAGAGGCAAAAGGAGTGCAGAGAGAGGGAAGAGGGGTGTAGAAAGAGGCATGTAGGGGGCAGAAAGAAGCAACAGAGGTGCAGAAAGAGACAACAGAACTGCAGAACTGCAGAAAGAGACAAGAGAGTTGCAGAAAGATGCAAGAGAGTTGCAGAAACAGGCAAGAGAGGTGCAGAAAAAGGGAACAGGGGTGCAGAAAGAGGCAAGAGAGGTGCAGAAAGAGGCAAGAGGAGTGCAGAAAGAAGCAACAGAAGTGCAGAAAGAAGCAGCATAGGTGCAGAAAGAGGCAAGAGGGGCACAGAAAGAGGCAAGAGAAGTGCAGAAAGAAGCAACATAGGTGCAAAAAGAGGCAAGAGAGGTACAGAAAGAGGGAAGAGGGGTGCAGAAAGAGGCAATAGGGTGCAGAAAGAAGCAAGTGGGATGCAGAAAGAGGCAATAAGGGTGCAGAAAGAGGCAAGAGAGTTGCAGAAACAGGCAAGAGAGGTTCAGAAAGAAGCAACAGAGGTGCAGGAAGAGGAGGGAGGGGTGCAGAAAGAGGCAAGAGAAGTGCAGAAAGAAGCAACAGAGGTGCAAAAAGAGGCAAGAGAGGTGCAGAAAGAAGCAATAGGGTCAGAAAGAAGCAAGAGGGGTACAGAAAGAGGCAAGAGGGGTGCAGAAAGAAGCAACAGAGGTGCAGAACGAAGCAAGAGAAGTGATGAAAGAGACAAGAGAGTTGCAGAAACAGTCAAAAGAAGTGCAGAAAGAGGCAAGAGATGTGCAGAAAGAGCCAAGAGAGGTGCAGAAAGAGGGAAGAGGGGTACAGAAAGAGGCACGAGTGGTGCCGGAGGAAGCAACAGAGGTGCAGAAAGAGGTAAGAGAAGTGCATAAAAAATAACAGTGGTGCGGAAAGGGGCAAGAGAAGTCCAGAAAGAGAGAAGAGGGGCACAGAAAGAGTCACGAGGGGTGCAGAAAGAAGCAAGAGAAGTGCAGAAAGAAGCAACAGAGGTGCAGAAAGGGGGAAGGATGATGGAGAAAGAGGCAAGAGAAGTGCAGAAAGTAGCAACAGAGGTGCAGAAAGAGGGAATAGTGGTGGAGAAAGAGACAAGAGAAGTGCAGAAACAGACAACAGAGATGCAGAAAGTGGTAAGAGGGGTGGAGAAAGAGGCAAGAGGGGTGCAGAAAGAAGCAAAAGAGGTGAAGAAAGAAACAAAGGAAGTGCAGAAGGAAGGAACAGAGGTGCAGAGAGAGGCAAAAAAGGTACAGAAAGAGGGAAAAGGGTGCAGAAAGAGGCACGAGGGGTGCAGAAAGAAGCAAGAGAAGTGCTGAAAGATGCAACAGAGGTGCAGAAAGAGGGAAGAGGGGTGCAGAAAGAGACAAGAGAAGTGCAAATAGAAGCAACAGAGATGCAGAAAGGGGTAAGAGGGGTGGAGAAAGAGTCAAGAGAGAAGCAAAAAGAAGCAAAATACTTGCAGAAAGAAGCAAAAGAGGTACAGAAAGAGAAAAAAGAAGTGCAGAAAGTAGGAACAGAGGTGCAGAAAGAGACAAGAGGGGTGCAGAAAGAGGGAAGAGGGGTGTAGAAAGAGGCACTAGTGTTGCAGAAAGAAGGGACAGAGGTGCAGAAAGAAGCAAGAGAAGTGCAGAAAGAAGCAACAGAGGTGCAGAAAGAGGGATGAGGGGTGGAGAAAGAGGCAAGAGAAGTGGAGAAAGAAGCAACAGAGTTGCAAAAAGGGAAACAGGGTTGGATAAAGTGGCAAGAGGGGTGCAGAAAGAAGCAACAGAGGTGCAGAAAGAAACAAGTGAAGTGCAGAAAGAAGGAACAGAGGTGCAGAAAGAGGCAAAAGGGGTGCAGTAAGAGGGAAGAGGGGTGTAGAAAGAGGCACAAGGGTTGCAGAAAGAAAGGACAGAGGTGCAGAAAGAAGCAAGATAAGTGCAGAAAGAAGCAACAGAGGTGCATAAAGAGGGATGAGGTGTGGAGAAAGAGGCAAGAGAAGTGCAGAAAGAAACTAAAGAAGTGCATAAAGAAGGAACAGAGGTGCATAAGAGGCAAGAGGGGTGCAGAAAGAAGCAACAGAGATGCAGAAAGAGGCAAGAGTGGTGCAAAAAGAGGGAATAGGGGTGCAGAAAGAGGCACGAGGAGTGCAGAAAGTAGCAAGAGATGTGCAGAAAGAAACAAAAGAAGTGCAGAAAGAAGGAACAGAGGTGCAGAAAGAGGCAACAGGGGTGCAGAAAGAGGGAAGAGGGGTGGAGAAAGAGGCAAGGGGGTGTAGAAAGAAGCAAGAGAGGTGCAGATAGCAACAAAAGAAGTGCAGAAAGAAGGAACAGAGGTGCAGAAAGAGGCAACAGGGGTGCAGAAACAGAGACGAGGGGTGGAGAAAGAGGCAAGGGAGTGCAGAAAGTAGCAAGAGAGCTGCAGAAAGAATCAAAAGAAGTGCAGAAAGAAGGAACAGAGGTGCAGAAAGAGGCAAGAGGGGTGCAGAAAGAGGCAAAAGGGGTGCAGAAATAAGCGAGAGGTGCAGAAAAAAACAAAAGAAGTGCAGAAAGAAGGAACACAGGTGCAGAAAGCGGAAAGAGGGGTGCAGAAAGATGGAAGAGGGGTGTGAAAGAGGCACGAGGGGTGCAGAGAGAAGCAAGAGAGGTGCAGAAAGAAGCAACAGAGGTGCAAAAGTGGGAACAGGGGTGGAGAAAGAGAGAAGAGAAGTGCAGAAACAAGCAACAGAGATGCAGAAAGGGGTAAGAGGGTGGAGAAAGAAACAAAAGAAGTGCAGAAAAAAGGAACAGAGATGCAGAAACAGGCAAGAGGGGTGCAGAAAGAGGCAAATGGGGTGCAGAAATAAGCGAGAGGTGCAGAAAAAAACAAAAGAAGTGCAGAAAGAAGAAACAGAGGTGCAGAAAGAGGCAAGAGGGGTGCAGAAGTAGGCAAGGGGGTGCAGAAAGAAGCAAGAGAGGTGCAGAAAGAAACAAAAGAAGGTCATAAAGAAGGAACAGAGGTGCAAAAAGAGGCAAGAGGGGTGCAGAAAGAGGGAATATGGGTGCAGAAAAAGGGAAGAGGGGTGCAGAAAGAAGCAAGAGAGGTGCAGAAAGAAACAAAAGAAGTGCAGAAAGAAGGAACAGAGGTGCAGAAATAGGGGTGCAGAAAGAGGGAAGAGGGGTGTGAAAGAGGCACGAGGGGTGCAGAAAGAAGCAAGAGAGGTGCAGAGAGAAGCAGCAGATGTGCAGAAAGAGGGAACAGGGGTGGAGAAAGAGACAAGAGTAATGCAGAAACAAGCAACTGAGATGCAGAAAGGGTTAAGAGGGGTGGAGAAAGAGACAAGAGAAGTGCAGGAAGAAGCAACAGAGATGCAGAAAGGGGAAAGAGGGGTGGAGAAAAAGGCAATAAATGTACAGAAAGAAGCAAGAGAAGTGCAGAAAGAAGCAAGAGAAGTGCAGAAAGATACAACAGAGGTGCAGAAAGAGGCCAATGTGGTGTAGAAAGAGGCAAAAGAAGTGCAGAAAGAAGCATAGGAGGTGCAGAAAGAGGCAACAGGGGTGAAGAAAGAGGGAAGAGGGGGGAGAAAGAGGCAAGGGGGTGCAGAAAGAAGCAAGAGAGCTGTAGAAAGAAACAAAAGTTGCTGAAAGAAACAAAAGAAGTGCAGAAAGAAGAAACAGGTGCAGAAAGAGGCAAGAAGGGTGCAAAACGAAACAAAATAAGTGCAGAAAGAAGCAAGAGAGGTGCAGAAAGAAGCAAGAGAAGTGCAGGAAGAAGCAACAGAGATGCAGAAAGGGGGAAGTGGGGTGGAGAAAGAGGTAAGAGGGATCTAAAAAGAAACAAGAGCGGTGCAGAAAGAAACAAAAGAAGTGCAGAAAGAAGGAACAGATGTGCAGAAAGAGGCAAGAGGGGTGCAGAGAGAGGGAAGAGGGGTGTAGAAAGAGGCACAAGGGGTGCGGAGAGAAGCAACAGAGGTGCATAAAGAGACAAGAGAACTGCAGAAAGAGGCAAGAGAGTTGCAGAAAGAGGCAAGAGAGTTGCAGAAATAGGCAAGAGAGGTACAGAAACTGTGAACAGGGGTGCAGAAAGAGGCAAGAGAGGTGCAGAAAGAGGCAAGAGGAGTGCTGAAAGAAGCAACAGAAGCGCAGAAAGAAGCAACAGAGGTGCAGAAAGAGGCAAGAGAGGTGCAGAAAGAGAGAAGAGGGGTGCAGAAAGAGGCAATAGGGTGCAGAAAGAAGCAAGAGGAGTGCAGAAAGAGGCAAGAGGGGTGCAGAAAGAAGCAACAGAGGTGCAGAACAAAGCAAGAGAAGTGATGAAAGAGACAAGAGAGTTGCAGAAACAGGCAAAGAAGTCCAGAAAGAGGCAAGAGAAGTGCTGAAAGAAGCAACAGAGGTGCAGAAAGAAGCAAGAGAAGTGATAAAACAGACAAGAGAGTTGCAGAAAGAAACAAGAAAGGCGCAGAATAAAGGAAGAGAAGTACAGAAAGATGAAAGACAGCTGCAGAAAGAGGCAGAAGAGGTGTAGAAAGAGTCAAGTGAGGTGCAGACAGAGGCAAGAGGGGTGCAGAAAGAGAGAAGAGAAGTGCAGAAAGAGGGAAGAGAAGTACAGAAAGAGGGAAGAGATGTGCAGAAAGAGGGAAGGGGTACAGAAAGAGGCAAGAGGGGTGCAGAAAGAAGCAACAGAGGTGCAGAAAGAGGCTAGAAAAGTGCAGAAAAAAACAACAGTTGTGCCGAAAGAGGCAAGAGAAGTGCAGAAAGAGTCAAGAGAGGTGCAGAAAGAGGCAAGAGGGGTACAGAAAGAGGCACAAGGGGTGCAGAAATAGGCACAAGCGGTGCAGAAAGAAGCAACAGAGGTGCAGAAAGAGGCAAGAGAAGTGCAAAAAAACAACAGTGGTGCGGAAAGAGGCAAGAGAAGTGCAGAAAGAGGCAAGAGAGGTGCAGAAAGAGGCACAAGGGGTGCAGAAAGAAGCAATAGAAGTGCAGAAAGAAGCAACAGCGGTGCAGAAAGGGGGAACATGGTGTAGGAGAGTAGGATCTGCCTCTTATGTTGCCCCCACTTTTTTTCTGATGTTTACACTGGTTTCTGGCTATAGTCTGGCTGGGTCCCTGCCAATCAGGGCCCCAGCCTCTCTGTTCTCTCTAAATGACTTGGAGTGCACTCTAGGTGCACTAGTGATTGGATACTGTGGTACCTTATGAGTCCCTAGTATATGGTACCTTAGGTACCAAGGGCATAGGTACTTCATAGGCCTACCAGGGGCTGAAGCATGTATTATGCCACCCCTGGGAAGCAGACTAAATCTGACACCACAGGCCTGCTGCTGCAGCCTGGGTGAGGTGGTGCTAGCACCCCTCACTGAGATATAGGTTTCCTATATCTCTCCTGCACACACGTTTAAACCTAGCAGTCACCCCTAAGGCAGGCCCTATCAATCCTGAGGGCAGGGTGCTTGGTTCCTATGTGAGAGGGTGCCTCTGCCTGAGCAGGGCCCCTCTGCAGCTCTCAGAGTCCATCCTCTGGGGCTGTTTGTGGATGCGGTTAAACCATATACTCTTAAGTGCATTATATCCTCGCGGTAGAATGCTAACTTTGGAATGGGTGCATCAAAACATGTTGTGTTTGGTGTCAAACATCTTGGAATACTACCCCCCGCCAGTTCTGGCGGCAGGGGTAGCATTCCACCCTTCTAGAGGGATAGACATGTACCTACTGTGGAAACGCGGTAGAATCCTGCAGAGCCCTGGCATCACAAAATGGATGCCACCAGTCACAGACACTGGGCTGCCCTCCTGCTGATGACCGAAACTCGCAGTGGAGGAAGCCCAACAATAGGTATCCTGTCACAGGAGGGTGTGACCACCTTCCAGGCAGGGTTTAGTGTATTGGGGCTGGGTGGGTGCACTCTTAGAGTGCTTTGAAGTCCTGCACTGGGGGAGCAGAAGGCTCCTCTGTGCAAATGCCAGTTCAAACCAGCTCAGGGGCTACCTGCCCCTGCTCTGGCGCGAAACTGGACAAAGGGAAGTGGGTGTAGCCACCCACTCCCCTCACCCTCCCATAGGTGGGGTCATAGAGCTAGTCCCTCCCTTTCTTTTAGTATAAGAGGGGGAACCTGTGCATTGCAAACTAGATACCGCTGGACGACGCTCTACAAGAAGAATCCCAGCCCTTCAATGTTCCACTACCTTTGGAAGATGGAAGAATCTCCCTTGGAGTCAAGGAGTGACTCCCCTGCTTGGCAGGCACCAAAAATGACAACGACGGTCGCAAACTACGCCGTTCCCGCCGGAGCCCGAAGTCCCTGCAGCCCAGGAAGAGGATTTCCTGACCCCTCCAAGGCCATCGTGAGTCCCCAGCGAAGCTGAGGCAAGTGGACCCCACGAGCAACGAGGAACCGCAGACCCTGGGTACCATGCACTATTGTCGAGTGCAACCCCTTCACGACGTTCTACGAACTTGTGCTTTGGACTACGTTGTGAGAAGTTGGCCTGGCATATGCTGTCCACTAATTATAGTGGGCACCTTGCACCAGTCCAAACAACCCCTTATTGGAGATAGGTTTAAGACAACCTTTATTGAAAGCTATCCTAGTGGTAGCTATGGAGAGCAGCCTTCAGGCTAAGTCTTGAAGGAATGTAAAGCAGCTTGTTTTACCAGTCTATAATCTCTTGAGTGACCAAATGAAAGAGGACCACACCAGGTATATATTCAAAATATATGTATTTATTACTAAACACACCCCTCTAGTCTCTTTATGAGGCTAGAGTTCGAAGTACATAAATTATAAGTTAGTTATCTACAGTAATAGCACAAATACACGTTTGAGCCCCAGGGGCATACCAAACCATATACCAATAAAGTGGTATAAGAACCACGACTGAGCTAGACACAAGGCCTAGAGCCTGTAGAAGTGCTTGGACCACAAGGAACCACCCAAGGCAGTGACACAGGGGACCCACGGGGGACGCGTGCAGTGTATGAACACAGCCGCGAACCACCGTTAACTTCTATGGGGAAAGTCGCGATTAGAATTTAAAAGAAAAAGGACACTTAGAGGGGGACTTGGAGCAAACCCTTTGAGAACTAGACTGTTCTAGTGTCAATACCCACAGGAGCACCGGAGTACTCGAGTTACCTCACCCAGGGGAGCCGGGTGCATAGGGATCTTTCAGGGTCGGGTTTCGTCGTCGCTTTCTATGGCGATCTGCTGCAAAGTGCTGCTGGCGACCAAGTCGAAAGTGTTCGGGTGGATCCAAAGGTGGATCGAAGATCTGAAGAACCTGAAAGCAGAGGGGACAGAGTCTGGGTCACTAGCCAGTGACCAGGAAGGCGATGAGCAGATGCCCACCGATGTTGAGTGCTTCAGGTAGGTTGACGGTCATCTTGACTCTTCAGCCACGAGGTCCAGGAGGCATCGACGATGACCAGGAGCTGGATTCGAGCTGTCCCACAATGTTTGTCGATTGCAGGGGTGTCGGCGACCAGATTGGACCCAACAAGCCTTGGCAACGGGAAGTCTCATGGAAATGGAAGAAGGACGATGTTGCAGACCAGCAAGGTCTGGAGGACTCACCCAGCGAGGATAAGTCAGGGCACGCCTGGAGCAACCAGGGAGCCCAAGCAGAAAAAGATTGGCCTTCGGGAGGGCCTACTAGCCAACAGACTAGCGACCGTGAAGGAGCCTCGATACGATGCACGTGGAGCTGGCTCACAGGACACTCGTGGAGTGGAGGCCAGTGATCTTCAGTGCAGTTGGGGCTGGAGGCTGGGGCTACTCGGAGCCTAAAGCACGACTTCATGGGAGACCCAGAAGAGGATGCACTTGCAAATGCGTTCGGTGTCCAGGGGTCACGGTTTCACATTACCCACGACAGCTACGGGCCTCAACTTTGCTGGGGACTCAGGGCAGCCTCGGGAAGTCTGGAAATCCACCTCTGGTGATGCAAAGACTTCGGCGTCCGACGGGAGCTTCAGCGATGCAGACCGGACAATTGCTTCTTTGGTGCCTGCCAAGCAGGGGAGTCACTCCTTGACCCCAAGGGAGATTCTTCAGTCCTCTAATCTTGAAGTTGAGCGTCGAAGGTCCAGGATTCTGTATCAGAGTTTCGTCCAGGTAAATCTAAAGTCCTAAGGACTGGGGTCCCCTACTTATACTAAGGTAGGGGGTTGGACATACTCTGTGGCCCCACCTATGGGAGGGTCAGGGCAGAGGGGTGGTGTTAGAAGGTGGTTCTGACACTATGGGCCGCCCGGATTTTTTGCTTTTTGAGCACCTAGGTGTTGAGGTTTTACTGTGGGAGAGCCTCATAAATTGGGATTTTACTGGTGTCCCCCTAGCTTGACTAGGCCGCTGCGCAGCAGCTGGAGTAAGGGGCACCGGGCTGGTTACATGCAGACACCTGTGTACATGCGTGTGCACACGTGTAGGGGCTGCGCAGGGGAGATTCTTGGCGTACGCAGTCCAGGAGCAGCTACAAAGTGAATGGTGTGGCAGGACTTATGTAGAATTGGGTGGTGACACGGAATAGGCCTTATACACTAGGAAGGAACATGCCAGGGAAAGTCAGTGTGCTTTACTGTGTTTTTCACTTCATTATTCCCCTATGGGGATGTGGAGCCCATGTGCTAGATTAACTTCCATAAGGCCTACAGATTCCAGACACGCACTAAAGTCCACTGTAGCGGATGTGAAAAGAAGTATTCTGCAGAGTCCAGAGTCATATTTGTACTGCTTTTGGGTCATCCAGAAATGTTACATCTCTCTGAGTCAGATCATAACCAGGGCCTGGCTGGGGGTTGACCTCAGCAGGCTGGATTGATGACCTTTCCCTCCCAGAGCGAAGACCTCCTTTCCACGAAGGGAAGATAGGCGGAGCTACAGGCTCATCCATCAGCAGCTATCACTGGGTGCCAGGCACCAGGCTGCACCTAGGAGGGAAGGGCTCTGGTTTCAGAGACCATGTGGCCAGAGACCCTGGACGACGCCATTTTGAACCAGCCCAGAGGCTGGACAAGAAGGAGGGAGCAGGGGCAGGGAAGTGATGTGGCGCTGTTGGATAGGACCAACAGAGACTTCCTGCCAGCCCCCTACTCAACTTTTAAAAAGTGCTTGCACAGGAAGAGAAGCTCTCTCTGGGGTGTGGTCTGTGGAGGCGGAAGGTGCTGGAGCCTGGCAATGGGCAGTTGGAAGGAGGTACCCCCTGACTGCCCCCAGGCCCCTAACAGCACCAGAAGAAGAGACCAGGACCAGTGCGCAGACGCAGGGGCCTCTGCGCAGGAAGAAGAGAGGCCCAGGAGGAGAGCCAGGTGAAAGTCTGGTGCAGGGAGCCAGTGAAGACCGCTCCCTGCAGAATTCCCCCTCTTGGAGACCCGGAGGGCGAAGGAGAGTTCTCCCAGTGGCTGGGGGCCACTGCAAGGAGCAAGAGGACGCGAAAATGGGGCAGATCGGACCCCCAGGGGCTGAGATATGGCCCCCAGAAGGTGAGCGACCTTTGACTCCCACGAAGAGGAGGTCGGGGGCCCGGGAGCCCATCCCCGGGCCCCGAAGCTAAGCCGGGAGCGCCGTCGCGCTCCCGTGAAGATGTGCCCTCCAGGGTGCCAGGAGCCCACCCTGGCCCCCGGTAATGAGGAAGGAGGAGGAGCGCCGTCGTGCCCCCCACGCGAAAATGAGCCCCAGGGGGCCCGGGACTCCATCCCGGGCCCCGAGCGCAAGTCGGGAGCGCCGTTGCGCTCCCCGTGAAAATGTTCCCCAGCGGGGCGCCAGGAGCCCACCCTGGCCCCCGCCGACGCGCGAAGCAGGGGAGGGGCCCAGGAGCCCATCTCCGGACCCCGTGCGGCGAAGAGGCAGTGGGGAGCGCCGTCGCGCCCCCCCAGGAAGAAGACTCCGGGGCCCGGGACCCCATCTCCGGGCCCCGCGGTGATGGCTGGCGTGTGGTGGGGGAGCGAAGCCGGCGAAGACTGGCCGTCTGCCCGCCGGAGCGAAGAGACCAGAACTGGGTTGCCGGCTCCCGCGGCAGCACGCGTGGGTGCTGGCCGGGCGGGGAGCCGGCGGGGGCAGCCGGGGGTGGGCTCCCCGGGCTGCCCTCTTACAAATGGACATGCGGGGGTCCCGGGTGGGACCGGAGCCCCCCCCGAAGGAAGACCACAGCGGTGCGAGGGGCCCGGCTGGGACCGGGCCCCGAAAAATAGAAGGAGCGGCCGGGGGTGGGCTCCCGAGCCGTTACTCTCACCTGGGGGTCCGGGTGGGACCGGGCCCCCACCAAGCGTGGAAGGAGGCGCGAAGCACCAGCTGGATCACGGCTCTCCCGGCGCAGCGGGAGAGCCGCTCATGAAATATTCACTAAAAGGAGCACAAAGCGCCCCATAATGCCTTGCCAGGCATGGGGAAATCATCGTTTTGGTGCGAGGTGGCCCCCAGAGGAGGGGGTCACCCTCCAGAGTGAAAAAAGGTGCTGGGGGAGCTGCTGGAGAAGCGCAGTCTCCCCCAGCACGAAGTGAAGTCCCACCCTAAGTTTCCTAGGGATTTGGAATGGGTAACCCCTCAAGGGCTCAACCAGCATTTATACACCTTCTAGGCTGGAACTTTTGTTCTACAGCTGAGGGTGTATTGCGACGGAGCTTAATGGAGTGAAAGGCTGAGTTGGGGATGGCTCGAGAAGGGCATCCCCTGGAGGTGAAGAGGTGTAATTGCACCAGAACTGCATTTACTAACGGTTATTCCTTTTAGAGGGACTGGAGGTCACATATGTAATGTGAGGTACCTGTGTAAGGTGATGTCATAAGCAAAGTGGGTTATGTTGCCAGACATTCCTGCTAGGGTGTCTGGCTGTATAGGCGTAATCCTGTGATTTCATCTCTGATGCCCTTAGGGGCTGTAATTGCAATGCATTCTAATGTCCAACAAAGGTGATGAGTACTGTCATTCTAAGGTGTGCGTAAACATGTATTCTTGCTGCTGCACTTAGGTGAAGACCCAGACTGCTAGCCCTTAAGATATAGAGGTGCATACTTTATGGTCAGTAGGAAATGCTCAGTCAGGGTTATGTGTCACCAAGGCAGGTGTACCCATTTTTAATGCGCGTTGAGGTAATGGGGTGGGTCGCCACTGGGATGGTGCCAGTGCGCAGGGCCCTCGCTCCAGGTTAGGCTCAACACACTGCATTAGGGGGCAAGATGATGTGCATACATGGGAGTGGTGGTACTAGACCCCACCCCCTTTTGGGAGGGGTGGAGATGTTACGCAATGTCACAAAGTAATTCCAACAGCTTATGTATATTTGTAAATTGGTGCATAGTATTGAGTAGTGTGTGTGTTTAATAAATGTACTCTTACTTTTATAAAGCAAAGTACAGACTGGACAATCAATTATTGAGTGTTATTTCTGCGCACCTGCAAATGGCGATTACTAGCCCACACCACCTCCCTTGAGTAAAGCCTCAGACTGCTCTGCAACGCTACCCTCTGAGAGTCAGGCGCTACAATTGGGTGTTTGGTTCCCAGTGAAGGACAAATGTAGTCATGTTATTTGTGCAGGCCTCACAGATACTGCCTCGTTCTCCAACATTGGTGTCTAGCGTCGGGATACATAGTATCCCATTCTGAGTGCGCATTTATAGCATTTGATAAGTCCAGTTTTGCCACACATTACCTATGCAGTAATGAGCAAATGGAAGAGCGCAAGGCTCTGAGAAGGGTTCAAAGTTTTGGTTAGGTGAACTAAAGGTATGGGAAAGGAAAGCCCCACGCACATACGTGTCATGTGAAGATATTATGGTTGAAATGTAAACGGTATTGATATGACTGCGCTATGTTGATGATCATGTGCTAGCGGGATGGTGCTTTCCAGGAAATGATTGCATACAAATGTTCTGAGCCATATTGTACACCTTTGAACCCTAACATTACATACACTACACCTGCATGAGGAGGGTGTCTCCTCAAGAGATAGGGACAGCAACTGATACCTACATCACAGGTGGGGGGTGTCGGGATGGATTGACCTTTGTGGGGGATAGGAGAAAGAGGGGTCCTGGGAGATTCCTGCGCTTTTTAAGGGCAGGGAGGGTTTCCACAGAAGGGGCCCCAGGTATTCTTCCCCCGCTGAAAGTACTTGCATTGGCGCAGGCCAAAACCACTGGAAGGGTGGGGCAGGAGGTTTCTTTACCCCGGGTAGTAACGCCCCAGGGGTTCCCATGGTGGGGGACCCCCAGGAACTTTTCCCACGGTGGGAGGAGGATGTGGTAGAGTTGGGTGTCCGGCAGGCCCCAGGTTAACTGGTGGGGAGGTGAGCGACCCAGGGGTGGCCCCTGGTAGGGGTGGCCCCAGAGGAGGGTAGTTCTTGAGTGATAGTGTGTAGTGGTAGCCCCTAGGTAACCTAGGTGGGCTAGGTAACTGACCCAGTGGAGATCGGAGTGGGGGTGATGTACTCCCTAGTTTCTAGGTGAAGGGTTAGTGGTGGACCCTGAGGCGTCAGGGTCGGGTGGACGGTGACCAGTCCGGTAGGTCCTGTGGGTCTTGAACCCAAGGACCAGGAGCATGGGGGTGTTCCCCTAGCTCGGGGCAGGAGGTTGACTTCTGCAAGGTAGTACCACCCTGAACACAGGTGGGGCTTATCTTAAGTGACGGGACCCTGTGGTTCGCAAAGGGGTGGTGCAGGCCTAGCCGGGATCTTTAGGGTCCCTGGCTTGGTATGGTCGTGCTACCCTGAGGGCAGGTGGGGCCTATCTTAAGGAGGGGACCCTGCTCTTCATAAGGGGGTGCAGGCCATCCAGGGACCATGTAGGTCCCTGGGCGGTCTCCCAAGGCGCTGCTGGGAGACCGGGAGGGCCATGAGAAGTGGGCCTGGGTCTAGCTAACTCGGGGCCCACAGGCTCTCTAAGGGTACTCTGGGAGGAGAGCGCGCCTCTCGGAGGGAAGGGTGCATAGGCCCTGTTCTCGCAGCGGAGAACAAAGAAGGGGTCTAGGTTCCCGGGGTAGTTTCCGTGGGGAGCTACTAACGGGGGGAATAAGCTGTAGGATGTCTGACGGGGCACCCTCAGTGTTCCTCCCTGGCACTGCCAGTGTGGTAGTGAGGCCGGTCTGAGGTCCCCTCAGGGAGCCAGGCCAGTGGCCAAAGGGTGCTTTTCTGTGTGGGGAAAGCACGAGTGGCTGTGCTTTCTTTAGGGAAGCCAGTCGTCCCGAAAGGGTGGTGGCAGCAGAATGACCTCAGCGGCAGGCTGAGGGAGAGGGTCCAGAGAGGTTGCATCTTTGGGGTGCAAGGACCAAACGGAGAGAGGGTACTGGTTGGAACAAACTCCAGAAGGGAGACCAGCTAGTGACCCAGGGGATGGGATGTAGACCTGTCCCGGAAGACCGCAACGGTGCTGAGGCACTGGACCCTTGTCCAGAGAAGGGGTAGGCATAGTGTTGCATGCCCAAGGGCAAAGGTGGGCCTAGTGAGGCCAAGTCCATGTAGACCATGAGTGACCTAGAGGTATCTAACCTAGAGCCCGGAGGGTTCTTAGGGTAGTCTGGGATCCCTGTCATGGGTGGAGATTTCATGGATGGGAGGAGTAGGTGGTCTGAGGGGATAACTGGTGAGTAAGGGGGTCTGGTCAGAACCCCTTATAACTAGTTATCGCTGACTACGGGAAGAATACCCATGTAGGGTGGCTACTTCTTCCCTGTAGGAATCAGCTGGGCGCGGCGTGTGTTAGAAGGTGGTTCTGACACTATGGGCGGCCCGGATTTTTCGCTTTTGAGCACCTAGGTGTTGAGGTTTTACTGTGGGAGAGCCTCATAAATTGGGACTCATCCACAGTGAACTCATGATGAAAGAGACTGCATGTGGATTTTACTGGTGTCCCCCTAGCTTGACTAGGCCGCTGCGCAGCAGCTGGAGTAAGGGCACCGGGCTGGTTACATGCAGACACCTGTGTACATGCGTGTGCACACGTGTAGGGGCTGCGCAGGGGAGATTCTTGGCGTGCGCAGTCCAGGAGCAGCTACAAAGTGAATGGTGTGGCAGGACTTATGCAGAATTGGGTGGTGACACGGAATAGGCCTTATACACTAGGAAGGAACATGCCAGGGAAAGTCAGTGTGCTTTACTGTGTTTTTCACTTCATTATTCCCCTATGGGGATGTGGAGCCCATGTGCTAGATTAACTTCCATAAGGCCTACAGATTCCAGACACGCACTAAAGTCCACTGTAGCGGATGTGAAAAGAAGTATTCTGCAGAGTCCAGAGTCATATTTGTACTGCTTTTGGGTCATCCAGAAATGTTACATCTCTCTGAGTCAGATCATAACCAGGGCCTGGCTGGGGGTTGACCTCAGCAGGCTGGATTGATGACCTTTCCCTCCCAGAGCGAAGACCTCCTTTCCACGAAGGGAAGATAGGCGGAGCTACAGGCTCATCCATCAGCAGCTATCACTGGGTGCCAGGCACCAGGCTGCACCTAGGAGGGAAGGGCTCTGGTTTCAGAGACCATGTGGCCAGAGACCCTGGACGACGCCATTTTGAACCAGCCCAGAGGCTGGACAAGAAGGAGGGAGCAGGGGCAGGGAAGTGATGTGGCGCTGTTGGATAGGACCAACAGAGACTTCCTGCCAGCCCCCTACTCAACTTTTAAAAAGTGCTTGCACAGGAAGAGAAGCTCTCTCTGGGGTGTGGTCTGCGGAGGCGGAAGGTGCTGGAGCCTGGCAATGGGCAGTTGGAAGGAGGTACCCCCTGACTGCCCCCAGGCCCCTAACAGCACCAGAAGAAGAGACCAGGACCAGTGCGCAGACGCAGGGGCCTCTGCGCAGGAAGAAGAGAGGCCCAGGAGGAGAGCCAGGTGAAAGTCTGGTGCAGGGAGCCAGTGAAGACCGCTCCCTGCAGAATGCCCCCTCTTGGAGACCCGGAGGGTGAAGGAGAGTGCTCCCAGTGGCTGGGGGCCACCGCAAGGAGCAAGAGGACGCGAAAATGGGGCAGATCGGACCCCCAGGGGCTGAGATATGGCCCCCAGAAGGTGAGCGACCTTTGACCCCGACGAAGAGGAGGTCGGGGGCCCGGGAGCCCATCTCCGGGCCCCGAAGCAAAGCCGGGGAGCGCCGTCGCGCTCCCCGTGAAGATTGTGCCCTCCAGGGTGCCAGGAGCCCACCCTGGCCCCCGGTAATGAGGAAGGAGGAGGAGCACCGTCGCGCCCCCTCCCGCGAAAATGAGCCCCAGGGGGCCCGGGACCCCATCCCCGGGCCCCGAAGCAAAGTCGGGGAGCGCCGTCGCGCTCCCCGTGAAAATGTTCCCCAGCGGGGCACCAGGAGCCCACCCTGGCCCCCGCCGACGCGCGAAGCAGGGGAGGGGCCCGGGAGCCCATCTCCGGGCCCCGTGCGGTGAAGAGGCAGTGGGGAGCGCCGTCGCGCCCCCCCAGGAAGAAGACTCCGGGTCCCGGGACCCCATCTCCGGGACCCACGGTGATGGCTGGCGTGTGGTGGGGAGTGCCGTTGCACTCCCCGAAGCCCGGCGAAGCCGGCGAGACTGGCCGTCTGCCCGCCGGAGCCGAAGAGACCAGAACTGGGTTGCCGGCTCCCGCGGCAGCACGCGTGGGTGCTGGCCGGGCGGGGAGCCGGCGGAGGCAGCCGGGGGTGGGCTCCCGGGCTGCCCTCCTACAAATGGACATGCGGGGGTCCCGGGTGGGACCGGAGCCCCCCGAAGGAAGACCACAAGCGGTGCGAGGGCCCGGCTGGGACCGGGCCCCAAAAAATAGAAGGAGCGGCCGGGGGTGGGCTCCCGAGCCGTTACTCTCACCTGGGGGTCCGGGTGGGACCGGGCCCCCACCAAGCGTGGAAGGAGGCGCGAGCGCCAGCTGGATCGCGGCTCTCCCCGGCGCAGCGGGAGAGCCGCTCATGAAATATTCACTAAAAGGAGCACAAAGCGCCCCATAATGCCTTGCCAGGCATGGGGAAATCATCGTTTTGGTGCGAGGTGGCCCCCAGAGGAGGGGGTCACCCTCAAGAGTGAAAAAGGGTGCTGGGGGAGCTGCTGGAGAAGCGCAGTCTCCCCCAGCACGAAGTGAGAGTCCCACCCTAAGTTTCCTAGGGATTTGGAATGGATAACCCCTCAAGGGCTCAACCAGCATTTATACACCTTCTAGGCTGGAACTTTTGTTCTACAGCTGAGGGTGTATTGCGGCAGGCTTAATGGAGTGAAAGGCTGAGTTGGGGATGGCTCGAGAAGGGCATCCCCTGGAGGTGAAGAGGTGTAATTGCACCAGAACTGCATTTACTAACGGTTATTCCTTTTTAGAGGGACTGGAGGTCACATATGTAATGTGAGGTACCTGTGTAAGGTGATGTCATAAGCAAAGTGGGTTATGTTGCCAGACATTCCTGCTAGGGTGTCTGGCTGTATAGGCGTAATCCTGTGATTTCATCTCTGATGCCCTTAGGGGCTGTAATTGCAATGCATTCTAATGTCCAACAAAGGTGATGAGTACTGTCATTCTAAGGTGTGCGTAAACATGTATTCTTGCTGCTGCACTTAGGTGAAGACCCAGACTGCTAGCCCTTAAGATATAGAGGTGCATACTTTATGGTCAGTAGGAAATGCTCAGTCAGGGTTATGTGTCACCAAGGCAGGTGTACCCATTTTTAATGCGCGTTGAGGTAATGGGGTGGGTTGCCACTGGGATGGTGCCAGTGCGCAGGGCCCTCGCTCAGGTTAGGCTCAACACACTGCATTAGGGGGCAAGATGATGTGCATACATGGGAGTGGTGGTACTAGACCCCACCCCCTTTTGGGAGGGGTGGAGATGTTACGCAATGTCACAAAGTAATTCCAACAGCTTATGTATATTTGTAAATTGGTGCATAGTATTGAGTAGTGTGTGTGTTTAATAAATGTACTCTTACTTTTATAAAGCAAAGTACAGACTGGACAATCAATTATTGAGTGTTATTTCTGCGCACCTGCAAATGGCGATTACTAGCCCACACCACCTCCCTTGAGTAAAGCCTCAGACTGCTCTGCAACGCTACCCTCTGAGAGTCAGGCGCTACAATTGGGTGTTTGGTTCCCAGTGAAGGACAAATGTAGTCATGTTATTTGTGCAGGCCTCACAGATACTGCCTCTTTCTCCAACAGGTGGTTACACCCCTTTCCCTTTGTCCAGTTTCGCGCCAGAGCAGGGGCTGGAAGCCCCTGAGCCGGTTTGAACTGGGGTATGCTCAGGGACACCAAGTGTGCCCCCAGTGCAGGATTTCAAAGCACCCGAGTGCTCCCGCCCAGCCCCAATACACACTAGCCTATCTGGGAGGTGGTCACACCTCCCTGGGACAGGAAACCTATTGTCCAGGCCTCCCCTGCCGGAGTTTCGGTCAGCAGCAGGAGGCCAGACTCGTGTCTGTGGCAGCGGCATCCATTTTTGTGATGCCAGGGCTCTGGAAAGTCAGTACCGGGTATACCGGTGTGTACATGTCTTTCCCTCTAGAAGGGTGGAATGCTACCCCGCCGCCAGAACTGGCGGGGGGTAGTATTCCAAGATGTTTGACACCATACCACGACATGTTTCCGTGCAGCCATCCCAAAGTTAGCATTTAACGTGAGGTTATAATGCGCTTAAGAGTATATGGTCAGGCTGCACTACAAACAGCATCAGAGAAGGGTCTCCGAAGCAGCTGCAGAGGGGCCCAGCTCATGCAGGGGCACCCTCTCACATAGGAACCACGCACTCTGCCTTCAGGATTGATAAGGCCTGCCATAGGAGTGACTTATGGGTTTATATGTGTGTATGTATGTAGTGATATAGGTAGCCTATATCACAGTAAGAGGTGCATGCACCACCTTACCCAGGCTGCAGTAGCAGACCTGTGGTGTCAGTTTGGATGGCCTTCCAGGGGTGGCACAATACATGCTGCAGCCCCTGGTAGGCCTCTGAGGTACCTATGCCCTGGGTACATAGTATACCATATACTAGGGACTTATAAGGGCACTCCAGATTCCAATCAGAGATGTGCCTAAGGCACATGGAAACCATTTTAAAGAGGAAGCAGCTAGGCTGGGGTTCTGATTAGCAGGGCCCCAGCCAGACTAGGTCGAAAAACAGTGAAGCATCAGCAAAAGTGGGGGTACCCTTGTGAAGCAGATCCTACTCTCCTACACAACCCCCCCCCCCAAACGTAGGGACATTAAACTAACCTTGCCCAGTTAAGACTTCATGTTCTAAGTGGAAGTACCTAGAGAGTCCATCTGCATTGGCATGGTTACTCCCAGGTCTATGTTCCACTGTGAAGTCCATCCCCTGTAGGGAAATGGACCACCTAAGCAGTTTGGGGTTTTCACCCTTCATTTGTTTTAGCCATAAGAGGGGCGACCGGATTGGACCCAACAAGCCTTGGCAACGGCAAGTCTTGTGGAAATGGAAGAAGGACGATGTTGCAGATCAGCAAGGTCTGGGGGACTCACCCAGCAAGGATAAGTCAGGGCACGCATGGAGCAACCAGGGAGCCCAAGCAGAAAAAGATTGGCCTTTGGGAGGGCCTACTAGCCAACAGACTAGCGACCGTGAAGGAGCCTCAAGACGATGCACGTGGAGCTGACTCACAGGACACTCGTCGAGTGGAGGCCAGTGATCTTTGGTGCAGTTGGTGCTGGAGGCTGCGGCTACTCGGAGCCCAAAGCACGACTTCGTGGAAGACCCAGAAGAGGATGTACTTGCAAATGCGTTTGGTGTCCAGGGGTCACGGTTCCACATTACCCACGACAGCTACGGGCCTCAGCTTTGCTGGGGACTCAGGGCTACCTCGGGAAGTCTGGAAATCCACCTCTGGTGATGCAAAGACTTCGGCGTCCGGCGGGAGCTTCAGCGATGCAGACCAGACAATTGCTTCTTTGGTGCCTGCCAAGCAGGGAGTCACTCCTTGACCCCAAGGGAGATTCTTCAGTCCTCTAATCTTGAAGTAGAGCGTCGAAGGTCCAGGATTCTGTATCAGAGTTTCGTCCAGGTAAATCTAAAGTCCTAAGGACTGGGGTCCCCTACTTATACTAAGGTAGGGGGTTGGACATACTCTGTGGCCCCACCTATGGGAGGGTCAGGGCAGAGGGGTGGTTACACCCCTTTCCCTTTGTCCAGTTTCACGCCAGAGCAGGGGCTGGAAGCCCCTGAGCCGGTTTGAACTGGGGTATGCACAGGGACACCAAGTGTGCCCCCAGTGCAGGATTTCAAAGCACCCGAGAGTGCTCCCGCCCAGCCCCAATACACACTAGCCTGTCTGGGGAGGTGGTCACACCTCCCTGGGACAGGAAACCTATTGTCCAGGCCTCCCCTGCCGGAGTTTCGGTCAGCAGCAGGAGGCCAGACTCGTGTCTGTGGCAGCGGCATCCATTTTGTGATGCCAGGGCTCTGGAAAGTCAGTTACCGGGTATACCGGTGTGTACATGTCTTTCCCTCTAGAAGGGTGGAATGCTACCCCCGCCGCCAGAACTGGCGGGGGGTAGTATTCCAAGATGTTTGACACCATACACGACATGTTTCCGTGCAGCCATCCCAAAGTTAGCATTTAACGTGAGGTTATAATGCGCTTAAGAGTATATGGTCAGGCTGCACTACAAACAGCATCAGAGAAGGATCTCCGAACGCTGCAGAGGGGCCCAGCTCATGCAGGGGCACCCTCTCACATAGGAACCACGCACTCTGCCTTCAGGATTGATAAGGCCTGCCATAGGAGTGACTTATAGGTTTATATGTGTGTATGTATGTAGTGATATAGGTAGCCTATATCACAGTAAGGAGTGCATGCACCACCTTACCCAGGCTGCAGTAGCAGACCTGTGGTGTCAGTTTGGATGGCCTTCCAGGGGTGGCACAATACATGCTGCAGCCCCTGGTAGGCCTCTGAGGTACCTATGCCCTGGGTACATAGTATACCATATACTAGGGACTTATAAGGGCACTCCAGATTCCAATCAGAGATGTGCCTAAGGCACATGGAAACCATTTTAAAGAGGAAGCAGCTAGGCTGGGGTTCTGATTAGCAGGGCCCCAGCCAGACTAAAGTCGAAAAACAGTGAAGCATCAGCAAAAAGTGGGGGTACCCATGTGAAGCAGATCCTACTCTCCTACACAACCCCCCAAACGTAGGGACATTAAACTAACCTTGCCCAGTTAAGTCTTCATGTTCTAAGTGGAAGTACCTAGAGAGTCCATCTGCATTGGCATGGTTACTCCCAGGTCTATGTTCCACTGTGAAGTCCATCCCCTGTAGGGAAATGGACCACCTAAGCAGTTTGGGGTTTTCACCCTTCATTTGTTTTAGCCATAAGAGGGGCTTATGGTCTGTTTGAACAAAGAAGTGAGTACCAAACAAGTATGGCCTCAACTTCTTCAGAGCCCAGACCACAGCAAAGGCCTCCCTCTCAATGGCTGACCAACGTTTCTCTCTATGGGTCAGCCTTCTGCTAATGAAAGCTACTGGCTGATCCTGACCTTCATCATTCAATTGTGACAGTACAGCCCCTACCCCCAATTCAGATGCATCAGTTTGAACAATGAACTTCTTGGAGTAATCAGGACTCTGTAGAATGGGAGCAGTGCACATGGCCTGCTTCAGGTCATCAAATGCCTTTTGACAGCTAACTGTCCACTGAACCTTTTTGGGCATTTTCTTGGAAGTTAAGTCATTTAGGGGTGTCACTATTGATCCATACCCCTTGACAAATCTCCTATAGTACCCAGTCAGGCCTAAGAAGGCTCTCACCTGAGTCTGGGTAGTTGGAGCAGTCCAGTCCATGATGGTCTGGATCTTGCTCTGTAAGGGTTGAACCTGGCCTCCACCCACAAGGTGGCCCAGTTACACAACCTGACTCTGCCCTATCTGGCACTTGGTGGCCTTGATAGTCAGGCCTGCTTTCTGCAGGGCCTGCAAAACATTTCTGAGGTGGACCAGGTGATCCTCCCAGGTGGAGCTAAAGACAGCAATATCATCTAGATATGCTGCACTATAGGCTTCAGACCTGTAAGGACTGTATTCACCAACCTCTGAAAAGTGGCAGGTGCATTCTTCAGACCAAAGGGCATCACCACAAATTGATAATGCCCACTAGGGGTTGAGAATGCTGTATTTGGCTTTGCATCATCAGCTAGTCTGATCTGCCAGTAGCCAGCTGTCAGGTCAAATGTGCTTAGATACTTGGCTGAGGCCAAAGTGTCTATTAGCTCATCTGCCCTTGGTATTGGATGGGCATCAGTCCTAGTGACTGCATTGAGACCCCTGTAGTCCACACAAAACCTCATCTCTCTTTTCCCACCATTGGTGTGAGGTTTTGGCACAAGGACCACTGGACTAGCCCAAGGGCTATCTGAGGGTTCAATAACTCCCAAATCCAACATCTTCTGGACTTCTGTCCTGATACAGTCCCTGACATGGTCAGGTTGCCTATAAATCTTATTTTTAATAGGCAGACTGTCCCCAGTGTCCACTTCATGAGTGCACCAGGTAGTCTGACTGGGTGTCAGTGAGAATATGTGTCTGAACTGATTGAGCACCTGTCTGCAATCGGTCTGCTGCTGGGTAGTGAGGCTGCCTGCCAAGGCTACACCATCCACTGACCCATCACCAGGGTTCTGTGAGAGCAGGTCAGGGAGTGGGTCACTCTCTTCCTCCTGTCCCTCATCAGTAGCCATGAGCAAGCCCATGTCTGCCCTGTCCACATATGGTTTTAACCTGTTGACATGGAGAACCCTGTGGGGACTCCTGGGTGTTCCTAGGTCTACTAAGTAGGTAACCTCACCCTTCTGTTCAACAATGGTATGGGGTCCATTCCATTTGTCTTGGAGAGCTGCTGGGGCCACTGGCTCCAACACCCACACCTTCTGTCCTGGCTGGTAAACAGTCAGTACAGCCTTTTGGTCATGCCAGGCTTTTTGAAGTTCCTGGCTAGCCTCAAGGTTTTTAGTTGCCTTTTTCATATACTCAGCCATCCGGGAGCGGAGACCAAGTACGTAGTCCACTATGTCTTGCTTTGGGGGCTTGAGAGGTAACTCCCATCCTTCCTTCACCAAGCACAATGGACCCCTGACAGGGTGACCAAACAAAAGTTCAAAAGGGCTGTAGCCAACCCCCTTTTGAGGCACCTCCCTGTATGCAAATAAAAGGCAGGGCAAGAGTATGTCCCATCTTTGCCTAAGCTTTTCTGGGAGCCCTTTAATCATGCCCTTCAAGGTTTTGTTGAATCTCTCAACTAAACCATTGCATTGTGGGTGATAGGGTGTGGTGAACTTGTAAGTCACTCCACACTCCTTCCACATTGCTTTTAAGTATCCAGACATAAAGTTTGCATCCCTGTCTGATACAACCTTCTTAGGAAGCCCACTCTTGAGAAAATTCCCAGGAGGGCCCTTGCCACCACAGGTGCTGTAGTGGTCCTAAGGGGAATAGCCTCTGGGTACCTGGTGGCATGATCCACTACCACCAGGATAAACCTGTGCCCAGATGCTGTTTGGGGATCCATGGGACCAACAATGTCAATCCCCACCCTTTCAAAGGGAACCCCCACCACAGGTAGTGGTATCAGGGGGGCCTTTGTAGTGCCACCTGCCTTGCCACTGGCCTGGCAGGTTACACAGGAGCGACAAAACTCCTTGGTGTCTTCAGACATGTGGGGCCAGTGAAAGTGAGGGACAATTCTGTCCCAAGTCTTGTTCTGGCCCAGGTGACCTGCTAAAGGAAAGTCATGGGCTAGGGTCAATAGGAAGCCCCTGAACTTCAGAGGTATAACCAACCTCCTGGTTGTCGAGCGCGGGGCAGCCTTCCCAGGTAGAAGCACCCGTTCCCCAGGAGCGAAGAGGGAGCCCCTCCCTTCTCCAAAGACACAGTCTCCCCAGTGCCAATAATAAAACACACTAAGAGCAAACAAGTATCTTCAGAAAAGGAAGAGACCAGGGAGGACAATCTGAGAAAGTCCTAATGCCGCCAACATGGAGGAGACCCCGTCCAAATAGCCACAGGAATCCTATAGTAAATACAAAAAGAAAACAAACACGATTATTAAATAGAGACTGGAGAGTTTAGTTACTAATTTGAGGTTGTGTACTATCCCACACTTACTTGAATTAAGACTGCATGCGACCTCTTATAAGGATTCCGGTTGAGTGCAACCAAAGGATCTCAGGATATCCAGAAAATTAGAAAAAGGCTGGAGAGGATAGTGGCTCCTGAACCCAGCTTCTCAAGTAACAGAAGTAAAGAGTCTCTGAGCATACGTCTGCTCGTTCTCCAAAGTTCAGTTCTCGACGTGAAAATAACCGTGCAGCGGTTCCGTGGTTATCATGGGGTAGGGGTAATGTTATAGCATAATTTGGGGAAGGTAGTGTGTCTTTCACCACACACCACAGCGTGGAGGAACCTAATACGTTCAAACGTGAACGAAAAGAAATCAAAGGTGCTTTCGGTACTTATGCCACACTGCAACGGCAGCGAGGAAGATCCCAAAAGCGGGCTCGTGTGGACAAAAGGAAAATGGCTGGTCTCATAAGGCAGGAAAAGAAAAAGAAGTAAGTGGAAGGCAGCAGCGCGACCTAGCGCTGATCCTTCTCTGGGCGTTACAGGCAGCGGCTGCAGGCGGGAGGAAACCTCGCTGGACTTCGTAGCGCGTCCTCGCGCTCGAGTGAAATTGAACACGGGAAGCAGGGAGTTCAGGACAGCAGGATTCCGTACAAACGATACTTCTTTAATCCAGGGGTAGAAGTCTCGAAGGCAAGTCAGCAAACACGAAACAGGGCAGGGTTCACACAAGGAAAGCCAAGCACTGAGGCACCGTAGCCTAAGGCTTAAGAACCTCCCCATCACCTGACCAGTCCCAGAGCAGTATGGGACAGTACAAAACCCACCTCCCTCGTAGAGCATTCTGGGAGACGTAGTTTGCACACTATACAGGAAGCCTGACTCCTAACACTGGTAGCACCAGGCTTGGGGTCTCTACACTCTGAGTACAAGAGTCCATCATCCCAGTACACAGTATGGGGACCACTTGCTTTCCCAGCAGCCTCAGCAGCAGCTTGCTGTCTGAGGGGTTCAAGAGAGGGGCAGCTCTGCTGCTCCTGGCTCAGATCTGCCCTGGAAGGGCCCCCTGTCCCCAAGAACTCAACCTGGTCAGGTTCAAGCTCCTCTGGGACAGTTCCTTCCTCAGGACTGAGATCATCCCCCTCAAGAGACTGATCTTCCTTCTGAGCCAAGGGGGAAGGCACTGCCTTTACCCTACTACTCCTCTTCTTGGAGGGCACTTGGTCCATTATTCCAGAATCCAAGGCCTGTTCAGTGCTAGACATTTTGGCTTGTGACCTGGTCACAGCAAACACATCTGCAGGGATCCCCAGCATTTCTGCATGGGTCCTGAGCTCCACTTCTGCCCAAGCTGAAGTTTCTAAGTCATTGCCAAGCAAGCATTCAACGGGTAGGTCTGCACTTACCACAACCTTCTTAAGGCCAGTTACCCCTCCCCAGGAGAAGTTAACAACTGCCAGAGTATGGTCTGTTCTGACGTTGCTAGCATTGGTCACTTGGTACATTTCACCAAGCATTATCTGCCCAGGATTCACAAGGTCTTGTGTCACCATGGTGACACTTGCCCCTGTGTCCCTAAATGCCAAAGCCTCTCTTCCATTGATTAAAGGCTGTTGTCTGTACTTGCCCAGATTACTGGGACTCACAGAGGAGGTCATATCCATGCCTCCATCACAGACTAGGACAGCCTGAGTGAGTTCTCTGACTAGGTCAGAGGTCAACTCTTTACCCAGGGTCAACCCTACTAAACCCTTGGCTTGTGTAGTCCCACCACCAACTGTAACTGCACTAGGGGGAGCAGGTGCCTTAGGGGCATTGGTGGGGGCTGGAGTAGAGTCTTTGGACTTGGTGCAATCACTGGTGCAGTGGGTCTTTTGCTTACAGACCTTGCACCATGGTTTCCTTTGACCTTTCCCTTTGGTAGACTGTGAATCCCCACCTGAAGAAGATTTTTGGGGGCCTTGTGAAGACTTTTGATCTTTACCCTTCTCCCCACCCTTATCAGAGGTTTTCGAATCTTGCTTCTTAGGGTCACCACCTTGGTTCTGTACCTTCTGCTTCACCCTGGTTCTGACCCATTTGTCTGCCTTCTTTCCCAATTCTTGGGGACAGGTCAGATCAGAGTCTACCAGGTGCTGATGCAACAGCTGATTTTGACAGTTATTAAGAATCTGCTCCCTCATGATCAGATTGTACAATCCTGTGAAGTCACATACCTTACTGCCTAATAACCAACCTTCCAGAGCCTTGGCAGAACAATCAACAAAGTCCACCCAGTCTTGAGACTGTGCTTTTTGGGTATCCCTGAACTTTAACCTGTATTGTTCAGTGGTTAGGCCAAACCCATCAATTAGAGCACTCTTCAAGACTTTGTAATTATCAGCATCCTCCTCTCTAACAGTGAGGAGCTTGTCTCTACCTTTGTCTACAAGATTGCTGCCCACTGCTCCTGAGGGACCCTCTGTACTTTACAGGCCCTCTCTAGAGCAGTTATCCATTTGTGGATGTCATCCCCACTCTGGTAGGGAGGGACAATCTTGCTCAGGTTTCTATGGTCATAAGACCTTTCCCTATCTTTGGGGAAACTGCTGCCACCATGGGACTCTAGTCCCAACTTTTGTCTCTCTCTATAGAGATCTAGGGACTCCCTGTCTATAGCCAATTGCTGTTTCCTGAGTTCAAGCTGAGTTTGCTCATATTGAATCAGTCTCTTTCTCCTCTCATGAGAGGATTCCCTCCTATGAGAGGAGACAGAGGTCCCTATTGAGGTGTCAGAGTGGTTAGACTCCTGAGAAGGAGACCTAGACCTTCTGGGCACACTCAGAACTCTTCCTGGGGGGACAAAGGGGAGGTCATTCTGATCCTCCTCCTCCTCCTCCACAGGAGGAATTGGGTTTTCCAGGACAAGGTCATTTTCACCTTCCTTGCCAGTTTCAGAGGGGGGGGCCTGGGTTTCTTCACCCCTGGCCCCTTCCTCATCTTCTGCCCCACCCTCTTTGCCTACCCCTTCAGACCCTAGGGGCCTGCTGAGATCATCAGCTAGTAACACCTCCCTGAGGTGTTGGGTGCTAGCACTTTTGCCTGCCTTCAACTTCCTAGTATTGCATAATGCTCTCAATTCCAAGAATGGGAGTTTATCATACTTGGAGGGAAGAAGCCCACTGGCTTCTGGCAAGGACTCACTGGGTCCTGGCTTTGAAGACATTACTAGTGAGGTGTGGTGTATGCACTACCTACTCTAGCGTGGCCTACTAAACTCTCTTGAGTTGTAGAAAGGGTGTGCTGTGCCTTAACACACAACTCTAAGTTCAGTAGAACTTACTGTATTACTAAGCTTGATTTATATGTACCTTAGGTACCCTTAGTGGTTTTCAGTTGATCAATTCAATTGAGATTATCTGGTAAAACAATAGAAAGCTGGAATCCCACACGCTGCACACCAATGTGAGAAGTTGGCCTGGCATATGCTGTCCACTAATTATAGTGGGCACCTTGCACCAGTCCAAACAACCCCTTATTGGAGATAGGTTAAAGACAACCTTTATTGAAAGCTATCCTAGTGGTAGCTATGGAGAGCAGCCTTCAGGCTAAGTCTTGAAGGAATGTAAAGCAGCTTGTTTTACCAGTCTATAATCTCTTGAGTGACCAAATGAAAGAGGACCACACCAGGTATATATTCAAAATATATGTATTTATTACTAAACACACCCCTCTAGTCTCTTTATGAGGCTAGAGTTCGAAGTACATAAATTATAAGTTAGTTATCTACAGTAATAGCACAAATACACGTTTGAGCCCCAGGGGCGTACCAAACCATATACCAATAAAGTGGTATAAGAACCCCGACTGAGCTAGACACAAGGCCTAGAGCCTGTAGAAGTGCTTGGACCACAAGGAACCACCCAAGGCAGTGACACAGGGGACCCACGGGGAGGCGTGCAGTGTATGAACACAGCCGCGAACCACCGTTAACTTCTATGGGGAAAGTCGCGATTAGAATTTAAAAGAAAAGGGACACTTAGAGGAGGACTTGGAGCAAACCCTTTGAGAACTAGACTGTTCTAGTGTCAATACCCACGGGAGCACCGGAGTACTCGAGTTACCTCACCCAGGGGAGCCGGGTGCATAGGTGTCTTTCGGGGTCGGGTTTCGTCATCGCTTTCTATGGCGATCTGCTGCAAAGTGCTGCTGGCGACCAAGTTGAAAGGGTTCGGGTGGATCCAAAGGTGGATCGAAGATCTGAAGAACCTGAAAGCAGAGGGGACAGAGTCTGGGTCACTAGCCAGTGACCAGGAAGGCGATGAGCAGATGCCCACCGATGTCGAGTGCTTCAGGTAGGTTGATGGTCGTCTTGACTCTTCAGCCACGAGGTCCAGGAGGCGTCGACGATGACCAGGAGCTGGATTCGAGCTGCTCCACTACGTCTGTCGATTACAGGGGTGTTGGCGACCGGATTGGACCCAACAAGCCTTGGCAACGGCAAGTCTTGTGGAAATGGAAGAAGGACGATGTTGCAGATCAGCAAGGTCTGGGGGACTCACCCAGCAAGGATAAGTCAGGGCACGCATGGAGCAACCAGGGAGCCCAAGCAGAAAAAGATTGGCCTTTGGGAGGGCCTACTAGCCAACAGACTAGCGACCGTGAAGGAGCCTCAAGACGATGCACGTGGAGCTGGCTCACAGGACACTCGTGGAGTAGAGGCCAGTGATCTTTGGTGCAGTTGGTGCTGGAGGCTGCGGCTACTCGGAGCCCAAAGCACGACTTTGTGGAAGACCCAGAAGAGGATGTACTTGCAAATGCGTTTGGTGTCCAGGGGTCACGGTTCCACATTACCCACGACAGCTACGGGCCTCAGCTTTGCTGGGGACTCAGGGCTACCTCGGGGAAGTCTGGAAATCCACCTCTGGTGATGCAAAAACTTCGGCGTCCGACGGGAGCTTCAGCGATGCAGACCAGACAATTGCTTCTTTGGTGCCTGCCAAGCAGGGGAGTCACTCCTTGACCCCAAGGGAGATTCTTCAGTCCTCTAATCTTGAAGTAGAGCGTCGAAGGTCCAGGATTCTGTATCAGAGTTTCGTCCAGGTAAATCTAAAGTCCTAAGGACTGGGGTCCCCTACTTATACTAAGGTAGGGGGGTTGGACATACTCTGTGGCCCCACCTATGGGAGGGTCAGGGCAGAGGGGTGGTTACACCCCTTTCCCTTTGTCCAGTTTCATGCCAGAGCAGGGGCTGGAAGCCCCTGAGCCGGTTTGAACTGGGGTATGCACAGGGACACCAAGTGTGCCCCCAGTGCAGGATTTCAAAGCACCCGAGAGTGCTCCCGCCCAGCCCCAACACACTAGCCTGTCTGGGGAGGTGGTCACACCTCCCTGGGACAGGAAACCTATTGTCCAGGCCTCCCCTGCCGGAGTTTCGGTCAGCAGCAGGAGGCCAGACTCGTGTCTGTGGCAGCGGCATCCATTTTGTGATGCCAGGGCTCTGGAAAGTCAGTACCGGGTATACCGGTGTGTACATGTCTTTCCCTCTAGAAGGGTGGAATGCTACCCCCGCCGCCAGAACTGGCGGGGAGTAGTATTCCAAGATGTTTGACACCATACACGACCTGTTTCCGTGCAGCCATCCCAAAGTTAGCATTTAACGCGAGGTTATAATGCGCTTAAGAGTATATGATCAGGCTGCACTACAAACAGCATCAGAGAAGGGTCTCCGAACGCTGCAGAGGGGCCCAGCTCATGCAGGGGCACCCTCTCACATAGGAACCACGCACTCTGCCTTCAGGATTGATAAGGCCTGCCATAGGAGTGACTTATAGGTTTATATGTGTGTATGTATGTAGTGATATAGGTAGCCTATATCACAGTAAGGGGTGCATGCACCACCTTACCCAGGCTGCAGTAGCAGACCTGTGGTGTCAGTTTGGATGGCCTTCCAGGGGTGGCACAATACATGCTGCAGCCCCTGGTAGGCCTCTGAGGTACCTATGCCCTGGGTACATAGTATACCATATACTAGGGACTTATAAGGGCACTCCAGATTCCAATCAGAGATGTGCCTAAGGCACATGGAAACCATTTTAAAGAGGAAGCAGCTAGGCTGGGGTTCTGATTAGCAGGGCCCCAGCCAGACTAAGGTCGAAAAACAGTGAAGCATCAGCAAAAAGTGGGGGTACCCATGTGAAGCAGATCCTACTCTCCTACATAC